>JAOXJK010000002.1:4384260-4406552 GCA_025774025.1 Xenus cinereus
ACTGGAACAGGTTGCCCAGGGAGGTGGTTGAGGCCCCTTCCCTGGAGATATTCAAGGTGAGGCTTGACGAGGCCCTGCCGACTGCAGGGGGGTCGGACTAGATGACCTTTGGAGGTCCCTTCCGGCCCAGATGATTCTATGATTCCATGATAAAATTTCTAGAATTAAATTTTCTTCTTATCATGTGCTCAAAAGAAGAAATTACATAAAGAACAAGTGGAAATCTGAGTAACTGTTACAGGTAAAAGAGTATAGACAAGCCACTTCCATATATATACAAAAAAGACAGTGAAGTCTTTTATAAATACGGGTGAAGTGTTTTTACATAACATTGCAGCAACAGAAAGAATGAATTTCAGAGCAGAGTATTATTAAAAATAATGTAAAAAATCAGTGAAGGATATTCTGTAAAAAACCTGTTTATCAAACTGTAATGTTATACATGCTTATATGTATGTAGCGTAGTGAGAACACAAGGGGAGAAGGATTGTTACAGAACCTAAAAGCCTGAAAGGCAAGTAAACATTACTCAGCTTGTATCACTTGGATCGTTATGTAAAGTGCAAAACATGCCACCTGCCCAAGCTATTTTTGGAAGACTTCTGTAGTTCATACATTAAATGTGTCTTGAAGGAGCAGGAAAATATGGCGCTGATGTAGGTATAGATTCTCCAAGTCTGATGGAACACAATGCTATGGACAAGATTCCTGCATGCGTGTCAGTTCATGTCTGCCAGGACTGCGAGTTTGGCGTTCCTAGACCATGTTAGGACATTTTCAACTAGTTGAGACAATTCAGTACACACCTTGATCTAGGTTTAACACGAATGAGTAAGCATATTTATGCTTTCTTTGATTAAGTCATATATGAAGCACATATGTGAACTTTCAGTCCAAGCAAGGCATAAGGGAAGTTATCTTTGTAATATCATTTACTTTAGTTATGGGACTGAACCAGCAAAAGACATTAGAAAAAACCCTGAAGGCAAGGTTCATCAGCAAGCTGACATGGCAGATAACTAGAAACATACTGCCTCAAATAAGAAAGACTATTAAATTTCCAGAGGGGCCAGGAAGCAGTTGTTCCACTGCCCATGTATTGGTAAAGCTATGCCACTGTGTAAACATTGGAGTACATGCAGAAATGTTAACTACTTTTTTTTTTTTTTTTGTCCGGTCTCTCCACTCACTTAACGTAGAAAATATCATGTAATTAGAGGTTATCATGTATGCCGGTTGTACTTCCCAGCTTCTGCGCTCAACCAAAACTGCCAGTGGAAGAAAAGAGGGAAGAAGATGCTCACAACCATGAGCCATGATGCTCACTAATTTCTCTATAAATTTCAAAAAATGGGCAGAGGAGAAATGATGCAACCCTGACCTGATGCACAGGCTTACGAAATTTACTACTGTTCACTTTAAGAAGTTCCATTTTACATTTTGGGAAAGTGAACTTTCTATTCCCAGATGACCCTTCCTCAAAACCTGAAAAAATCCTTTTCTTCCTCACTGGTCCCAGCTGGAAAAAAAAGAAAAAGTTAAAAACCTGCACTCCTGAAAGATAAAAAGCCAATCATCATTAGGTCAAAACAAAGAGAAAAAAGGCACAGTACTGAAAAACATTACCAAAATGGTGAAAGCCTGGTTGTTATATGCAAGTCAACATAAGTTCTGCCAGAAATTCACCCTTCATTTGGAAGTACTTGTCCACAAGGCGAATAAAAAGAAAAACGTTTATTTATGGGTTAAAATGTTTGAGATTGAAGGGCACTGGTTACAAAATTTGATCCAAGTTCACATGTCAGAGTTAATCTACAAAGAGTAAAAGCAGTACTTGTGAAAGGTGCTGAACTATTGAAGCAATAATCTACTCCCTTCTTCTGTTTGTTATTTCTGATGAAATAATCTGTTTAAGAAAAGCCACACTAAAGAACATTACTGTGTTTATTCCAGGGATTTGATCTCAGGACTATATCAATCAGAAATCATGGTGGATAACACTTCTATAGTAGAGAATTCAATACTGCATATATGCCTATTTGAATATATAATATGGTACTTAGGAACCTCATTTAAAATTATAACTTTGATCTGATTAGAAAAGTGGTCTGGGTTTTATAAAATGTTCCAGCCACAGCCTGGTTATTTGCTGTTCTCAATGCTATCACTGTCTCCTCTACGTGACCCTTTCTTGAAAAACATTTCAGTTGATAAATTAGAATTCTTGGGTGGGAAGAAGTTTTGGTCAAAAAACACCAGCTTTAAATGAAGGAGGCCTTCAGACAAGCTGAACTTGTAGTTTGTTAAATATGCAAAAAATTCAAATAATTCAAATAATTATCTCCAAGGTGCCAGAAATTTTTCATAAGTTCAAATAAATATTTTCAAAATACCAGAAATTATTTACAATAAAAATATTCCAAATAGTAAAAAAAATAAAAATTCCAAATAGTTTTATTTTGGGGCAAAATATAATAGGAAAAATTGGCTATATTTGTTCTGCTAACAGAATAATATCACTAGAAGGTTGAAGCAAGAGGGAAACCACTGAAATACTGTAACTGCTGGGCTTGTGTGACTTAATGTGAAAACAGAAACAGATCAACAGAAGTGATGAAAGGCTAAGGTCAGTTTGGCAAGTGGCACTTTTAAAACACATAATTAGTTATTAGCTTTGCAGCCTAAGTGTTCTGCTCTGCATTTTGGTCCTTATGTGCACTTTACTATCAGTCTTTTTGTCATCTCCCGTTCTGCTAGGATCAGTGTATCAATTACATAATTTTCAGTGAAAAAAGAAACGAAAATGTACATCTAGGGGCTTAGTTGTTTTCATTGTTTAAGAAACAATTTTATATGTAGATTTGATATAAACCCAATTATTCAGGGAGGCTTTTTTTTATACCTGAAAGCATCGTTCAAGAGAACGATACTTGAAGAATTGTCTAATTTCATTCTTCAAACAGCTTCTGAGGAGTCATTTCATTATAGTTCACCCATATGCTGCTGTAATCAGTGGCCCAAAGTATCTGATTTCACACCTGTTTTGCCTAATGCAAATACATTTCCCAAGGCAATCATCATTATTTTGCATATCAGAAGTCAATATAATCTTTTACACAGAGCTGCAAGTCCACTAAAAATAAAAGACTGCAACCATATTATTTCATTAATACTAGAATGACAACGGCAATTTTGAAAGGCCAAAAAAATCTCAAAGACTTATTTTTCCTTTGTGGCTCTTGGAACAATGGGGAAAAAAAACCCCACAAACTTATAAAAAGACTTTTTCAATTCATGCCAAGTAAAGTATCAGCATAATGGAAAAAAATCGTATCGGGGTAATGACCTTAGTGTACAGACAAAGAATTTGTCCTCATAGCGTACTTCATCCCACTCTGTATTTACCAAGATGATGAAGAGCAAAAAGATAGATGTATTTTCTTATGAACAAGTTCAAGTTTGCGGTCAGCAGATTAGGAAAAACTTTCAACAATATTGCACACTCATCTTTGGACCTTAGGTTATCTGCAACAACTTTGTGGTTTAAAAAGTTTTAATGATAATTAAAGGATTTGTTTGTTTTTCAGTGTATGACTGAGTTTGCACTGAAAGCAGATCACTGAATATCTCATTTCAGTTTTGTCACCTTATCTCTTCTGAGCACTTCTTGGATGACAAACATGAATGTATTTCAGCATCCCACCTGAGGAAGGCATATAAAAAAAAAGGCAATGTAACCAACAGCCAACTACCAGAATGCAGTGTTGGGATTTGTTTCCATGATCACTGCCTAGCTGTGAAAGTACTCTGTTCCCCACGTGCTGTCTCTAAGCATTGACTATTATGAGGAATAAGATCCTGTGCTAAATATAACTTTGGTCCAGTGTGGAACAGTTGTTATGATACATATTTACTTATAAACATACATAAACACACATGCATGTATAAGAAAGGCATTTAAGAAAATATAGATAATATCACAGAATCTGTGGGTTATCTTAGGCAAACATATTATTTTTGGCTGTTAAATATAACAACCCAAAATGTGATTGTAAGCTCAAAATCTACAAAAAGATGGAGGTAGCTTCTAGAGGAATAAGACCAAATTTAAAGTTCAAAAATTAACCTTTAAAAATCCCAGAGAGACAGAAAGACAAGCAGCCAACTGCCTCAGAATTTCAGCTATTTCCTGCTTAACATATTATGCACAAGCACAGCCCACTGGAATTTGTTAACAAAGAGGGAGTTTCCCTCATGTTCATCAAAGCCATTCCTGGAAGTCATTCCACTTCTGCAAAACCCCCAGTAAACTCAGGCAGAACTCAATCAGAAGCTTGTCTGCCAGGCATGTTTCTTGACAATTCACCTACACATCAGGCAACTTGAGCTAGGACCCCTTAAGTTTGAGAACAAGCGCTGCCAGGTTTTCCTGAAATGCACCTTCCTTTCATCAAAAATGGTTTAAACTCTTCAAATGCATTTTCCAGCTGGATTTGATCCAAATCTGCTCCCTGTCCATTGTGCACTGGCACTTTCTGATCTCAATTATTAAGGGCAACAGCTGTTACTAGCTTCCAAATTCAGCAGTGTCTACACAGGTCCTCTGGAGTGTGCAACTCACTCTGATCCCTCTCATTCGGGGCTTTGCTGCCTGACACTCCTTTGCCCCTACATGGGATTTTCCCACCTGCCTTCCATTCTCTCTCTCAGCATGCCCATCCTACCCTCATGTTTTCCCAGTACAGTGTGCTCAGTTTTCCCATAGCAAGGGTAAAATTCCACCAGTTTTCACCCAGTGCAGACAGCTCCACCTGATCCAGAGTGCAGCAGTCAATTCTATCATAATCTCCCTTTGTTTAAAGTTGTATTTTTAAGTGAATACTGCATTTTTTCCATTTATAAAGATTATTTTTGTTTTAAAAATAAATAGGAATACAGCTTTGCTCCTGCTATAAAGCACACATTTTTAACAAATCATACTACTGGTGAAAAATAAAGATTCCTAACTGGGGTACTATTTTCAAATATCCCTCATTATCTTTGCCTCTACTAACCCCAGAAAATTGGCAGCCCATGTTAGAAAGAGCATATTGACACACTTCAGAAACAGGTAAAATAAAGGAAGCTATGTCAAAATGAGTCAGATACAGTTTGGCAATACAATACCAGGATAACACTGCATTAAGAAGGAAGGCTAAATAGCCCTGTTGTGATGACTGCTCTGATGGAGCTATAATACGCTCAAGATTAAGTTAAGAGCTTTGCATAATGGAGAGTTATCTACGCAAGACTTAACTGGCACGAAAATGTCTGGTCCACAGTTCATAACATGATGAAATATACAGTACCTGTTTTCTCCCATCCCCTTCCCACAAAGCCAAGTCAATTATTGAAATTAACATCTGACTATCATGCCACAATTACTTACTTCGTCTATCTCATGGCAGCTAAACTTTGTGGGGCTCTTCTCTCTCCACCTTTTGCCTTTTTCTGTTTTATTTCCTGACCCTGAAACTTCAGCAGGAGTTCAGCCACTCCCCAAAATGGCAGACTTGCATCCAGATCTTGCACAGCCGAGGACCTATTTCTCAGTCAAATAAACGTTTGCAACAGCTTTCCTTACTCTAATCAACCCAAGCCTTTTTTAGACTTTATTGGAAACAGTTCTCATCTGCATCTGCTCATTAGTCCAACTGCTTCAGATGGAAAAGAGCTGAGGATTAATTACATCTGGATCTGACTCCATCTCTATTAAAGAAGTCAGTTATCTGCCAATCCTTTTAACAAGCAGTGAAAGGACTAAACAGCTGAACAAGTTCATTGGATCAAGTTGTTTGTCAGCAGTGAATGGGGAGGAAAAAATGAGGGAAACCAGTCCCTGTGCTTATTTTTCAAAGTTAAAAGAATTTTAAAGAGTTACAGGCTGAAGACAGAATAAGTTCACAGAGTTGCATTGACCAGAAAAATGTTTAAGTTGGTCATCAACTAATATTTCTGTGGACTAGATGGGAGTAATTCTAGGAATTAAAAGTATGTAACTGATCTCTTACTGCTAAAAGTGATGTGCTTGTTTACACTACCCTGTGGATCAGACTTAAATGAGATGTCTTAAATTGACGAACGCTTCTGCAATCTTATCGCATAAAAAAACACACACACTCCCTCTGTTTGTGTGTAAATATACATGTATTATATTCCCTAGCACATCTATGTTTTTATTTATATAAATATAAAATTTTAAATGTATGTTAAGAACTTTTTTTCTTTTCAAGAATGGGTTTTGCAAAAATATGTGAAAGACGAAGATGTGTCTAGTCTTTCTAATTTTGTGCTCAAAAGGGACTGAAATACGTTAGAAAATTCCCTAATCAAATATTATTTTCTCCAAAGTACTTTCATAAAGATCACTTCATTTTATTTTATTATCAGTTACCCTGTTGAATGTCCTAATGAATATCATAGGCAAGCCACCTTTCTTCCTTAGGTTAGTTAGGAACTGTAAAGTAGCAAAAATGATAGGGTTTTTTTTTCTGTAAAGCATTTTAAAATCCAGATTGTTATCAGTAACGTACTACTACAAAAGTAACTGTCTTACACACTTTAAATCTGTGGCTGGGATAATTCATGAACTCCAGTTAAAGTTTTAATATATAATGGAGATTAATATATTGTACACGCACACACAGAAACACCAAGGTTTCTGAGAACAATCTCCTAGTTACAATTGTCAACTGAATGTTTACTGGAAAAAAATATGCTGAATCCATTTATTAATATTTCTCAATCTGTATGCCATGTCAATGAAATGTGTACATTCCTTAGTATATAAAGACAATGCTTTCCAGTAAGTTAGGCCTTTTAAGAAAGTAATTAGGCATGTTGAATGCGTCTATTTTTGAAAGACTTTATTTCATAAAACATATATCCCATCATGTAGCCCGCTTTAAGTGCCCTGAAAAGAACTGTGTGCACCTTAGAGTACACTTGTACAAAAAAAGTCACTGGATTTCTAAAGGTATCAATTCACATTATGAATAAAGAACTGAAAAAATACACTGTTATTTCGTCATTTGGATGAATAATGGAGGATACATGGGTGAATAAGTAAGTGAAGTTTTAAAAGGAACTAAATTTTCAGCTTTCCATAAGATATTTTAAAAATAGATCTGCAGAAGAGATTAAAAAATAAGCAATATTGCATGAGTCAAAAAATTCAGGTAATGTTATCCCCTGTACCTGCAATTCTGATACCCTTTAAAGAAAACAATACTTTTTATGTAGTCAAACACTATTTGCAACTTAAAGAAAGAATATTCAGAATTAAAGATGATCTTGTGATTCATCAAACAGTCTTCAATGGAGTACATCATATTTCTGAAACAAATGCCCAGTGAGTTGTTTAACATAGCCGGGATAAGCATATTAACATTCAGTTTATTGAAATTTTAACTTTATTTCTTCTAAGAATCCCAATTCTATAAAAGACCAGTCTTCAACAGTGGAACCAACCATAACATAAAGAATTTAGATAATTTAGTTTTCTCATTAAAGAACAAATCTTGGCCCAGAGATCTCCAGTGGTATGGTATTGTTTTACTACAAACAACTGCCTCTTTCAGCCACCAATAACTCTTAGTCATTCAAATGACTTGAATTTAAGTAATTTCAGCACCAGGCAAATGAATGGAAAATAAGCTTTACTTTTCCTTGTGAAGAAAATATTGAATAACAAACTGTCTAAAAAAATTGCAATTTCTTTGCTCAGTTCTAATGCAAATTTGATGAAAACTGCTAATTGTCAGAAACTTTTATAATATCCTGACTCAAGTTTTCCTAACAAACTTTGCTTGCCACTGTCATTTCAAGCACTTGTTCTAATAAATAGAGGTCTCTCAAAGTTTGTGCTGTACTGCATTGTAGAACATCAAAATGTTACAATAGCACCAGCATTTGGGAATTGCATGATGATATATTGGCACAATTCCACAAAAGTCAGTGGAACTATTTTAATTTATACCAGTTGAAGACCTAGCTTGTAGGGCTTAAACTGAAATCAGATTTCACTTATGACTCTAATTAAACAAAGAGAGTCATAAAACCCTGACAATTACATTGAATTATTTTTAGGCCAAAAATGCCACAGCCAGTTTGGCACATAGGTAATCTATTTCAATGGCTAAAACCATGGGACAGTGATTCCAACACTCTGGAACCAAGATTATTTTTTTCTAATTATAATTTTAATTCTTTTAAGAATACTTAAATTTTCAGGTCCTGTGGGATGGGGCCTGAAGAGCAGAGCCCCGAGTGCTGCTCAATTAATAGGCAGGGACATGCTGGAACTTGTAGGTATGACCATTAAAGGGTTAAACAAGGACCTAAAAAACAGAGACATAACAAAGGTTGCAACATTGAGATGGGTGACTTCCAGGCCCCTGCCTAAAAAGGTCTTAAGAGCTGTGCCCTCAAGATAAGATATCACTGACCAATCAGATGCAGCCACGCGAGCAGTGTATGTTCAAAAGGACCAATCTGTTTAAAACACGCAGCCGATGTAAACATACTTAAAGAAACGAGCGCACACAATAAACGGACTTTCTGCTTCCATCAAGCTATGTCCCATCTCTCAATCACTGCAAGGTCCCAGTGGAACAGAATGAAAAAATTAGAACCAACTACACTTATTTTTTCCACATAGTCTCACACTTCTTTTTGATTTGGATTGCCATTGCTCACTGGAGTCTGCACAGATGCAGTTTTGAGGGATAGATTTGAACAAATCAACATATGCCGTAAGATATGCCATAAACCATCAGCATATGGAAGAGGAAGTACAGTGTAAAGATTTGTTTGTATCTGGAGCTCTCATTGCTCAAATTCTCCGAGTTTAATATCAATATTTTGGTTGGTTATTTCTTCAGAAGATCCTCTGAACTAAGCATTTCTCGGGGTTAGCAAAAAATGTCCCTAGCTTGATTTTTGGAATGTTTTGTATAGCATCGTATTTTGTTGCACAAAACATTTCAAAATTCGTTATGGAAAACTTGACTGGTTTACCTACGCAGGTGAGCACCCATCGAGAATCAGTGGAACTTATGCATATCGTAATGACAATGATGTAAATGACACCTGTGGTAAGATAAAAAATACAGTGGAAAGGGTTTGGCTACTTTGCCTGGAGAAAATATGCACTTTCAGCTTTTCTGTTGCTTCAGGCGCTCAGGGATTTTTCTCATTTTCTCACAAAATGCTTTGTTTCAGCAAGGATAATTTATTCAAACTTTGGCAAGGAAGGATAGGATCAGAAGTAATTTTTACATGCAAATTTGAGAGTTTTGCCAAGTGTTAATGTGATAATGACTAATAATTCTATTTCACCATTATCTAATAAAGTGTTTCCATAATCAGTACATTTCTCGCTAACTGTGCTTTATCACTGAATTTGTGTTCAAGAATTTATTATACTCTTCAGAAATACATAACCACTGTCTTTATCTTGAAGCACACAGCTATTTTGTGAGTGTGCTTGGCCTTGCTGAGGGTTCAGTAGCTTGTTACCACACTGACTGATTAGGTTCTGTTTATATATACCTTGCAAAATGAGAATATTGCCATAAAAAAATACAGAAAAGATTAACCCACTTAAATAACCTAAAGTTGATTGTAAAAAAGAGTTCTATAAAACGTATTTAATTTACATGTTTTTCAAGATGTTTTTATTTGCCTTATTCTTCAAACTAATTCAAACTGCTACCATTCAAAGAGAAAATACAAAACAGTTTCAGAACTCTCATTTGGTTTACAAGAGGCTAGGAACACATAAATGAATAATAAATAAACATAATAAATAATAATAAATAAATAAACATAAATAAACACACTGGTGTTTAGTCTTTGAGGGTTTTTTGTTTGTTTGTTTGTTTTCCCTTTTTCGAAGAGTTTAATTATTAAAAATAGTAAACCTTGTCAGCTTGATTCTCCATACAGTTATGCGATTCATATTCTTAAGAACTACTTGTTGTCATAGAATCATGGAATTACAGAATAGTTTAGGTTCGAAGGGACCTTAAAGATAGTCTAGTTCCAACCCCCCTGCCATGGGCAGGGTCACCTCCCACTAGACCAGGTTGCTCGAAGGCCCATCCAGCCTGGCCTTGAACCCCTCCAGGGATGGGGCAGCCACAGCTTCTCTGGGCAACCCGTTCCAGTGTCTCACCACCCTCACAGGAAAAGAATTTCTTTCTGGTATCTAATTTAAATCTCTTTAAAACCATTACCCCTTGTCCTGTCACCACACTTCCTGACAAAGAGTCCCTCCCCAGCTCTCCTGTAGCTCCCTTGAGATATTGGAAAGCTGCTATAAGGTGTCCCTGGAGCCTTCTCTTCTCCAGGCTGAACAACCCCAGCTCTCTCAGTCTGTCCTCACAGCAGAGGGGCTCCAGCCCTCTGATGGAGGCTCTGCCTGCCTTCGTCCTGCAGCCCAGCCTTGGCTTATCCTCTTGTCTCCCCCATCCCAGCAGGACTTTCTACATACACATGTGTGTCTTGGAGCAAACTGACTGCACGCTTTAGAGGAAAGCTGAAAAGGGCTAGGTGGATAGGGATAGTGCCCAAAATCTGGTATATCTGTGTGTGCCAAGGAGTTATGGGAACCAGGCAAAACCCAGCAAAAATGGAGAGGGAAACAGCAGAAAGTTCATTTTTCTGAGACCCTTGGGACCCCTCTGACCACTGCCCTGGTCTGGCTGGTGTATCTGGCCTGGGCAGGGGTGGCCAGAGAGCAGGGCCCTTGTCATTGCCCGGTGGCAGGGAGTCAGCAGCAGGCAAGGATGCTCTGAAATGGCAATCTGAGAGGACCTGCACTCCTAGCCTCATGGCAGCCGGCTCAGTCACCCCTTGACAGGGATTTCACTCCAGTGGCGGGTGCGCTTTAGCTGATATACTGGTTTCTAATCATAATTTATCTGGTGCCAAGTGTCCTGAGCCAGAGATGTGGTTTTTCTACCCTCAGAGGCTTTCAAGATCAATAAAGACTCTGGGCTCATCACGTCCCGGCGGCGCTTGCAGTCCTATGAGAGGTTCAACCTGACTGTGGTGGCCACAGACAAGGGACATCCCCCTCTCTGGGGGACCACCATGCTCCACGTGGAGGTCATTGACATCAATGACAACCGCCCCGTCTTCATCCGCCCACCCAATGGCACCATCCTGCACATCAAGGAGGTAAACCCCTCGAGAGGGAGCAGGGTCATGGTGCGCCGGGACCATGCCTGGGAGCACTCCTGCCTACCAGTGGCAAAATCCAATCTCCATTTGCACTGGAGATGGAACAAGAAAGTGATTTAACATGCAGCAAGAAGGTTTGGGTCATGGGGCTGGATGGTCAACAGCAGCCCTTCTCCATACGTGCGAACCGGGATGTTGGGACAGCTTTGGGGAACAGAAACTGCAGCAACATGCAAAATAAGGAAACGGCCAGTCAATGTGGGACAAGACTGTTTATAAACAAGGGCTGAAACGTTGACATTTAAGATGTTTCTCCTTTCTGAGAAGCCGGGCTTGGCTCAGCGAGGCCTTGGCATGCACATGAAGCAGCCACCCGGCCAAAGGGAATTATGGCTCCATGTTGCCAGCTCCTAGTTGGGTTTTGGGCAGTGTAAGCCTGCTGACCCTGATACAAGGGGGGTTTGGAGGGGCAGGGGGAGCAGGGGGGCTTGTGTGCAATGCTGGGGCTGAGGGACTGCACATGTGCAAGCAGGAGATCCCCCTGAGGTCCAACGTCTACGAGGTCTACGCCACGGACAAAGACGAGGGCCTCAACGGAGCGGTGCTCTACAACCTGCTGAAAACCGGGGCGGGGAACAAAGACTGGGAGTATTTCACCATCGACTCAGTCAGCGGGCTGATCCAGACGGCCATGCGGCTGGACCGGGAGAAGCAGGCAGTGTACAATGTGAGCCGGGTGGCAACATACCCACGGGGTGGCCGGAACGGTCCTCAAGGCTGCGGGTCCAGTGCAGGGCTGGTGGGACGCAAGCGAGGTGGTGGGGATGGGGTCAGCTGCCGCAGTTGTGAAGATGTCACACCTTGGCAGGAACTGGGTGGTTATCAAGTGCCATCAGGGAGTTGCATCCTGGTGGGCCAGCTCCCAATTCCCTGTTAAATCCCTCAAAAATCCTCCACCACACCCCAGCCATGTCTCCTGGCCCACGTGGCTTTGCCCAGGACGGCGCTTTTGCCTCTCTCCCCAGCTGATCATCGTGGCCTGCGACCAGGGCCAGCCAGCCTATGAGACCATGCAACCTCTCCAGATCGCACTTGATGACATTGATGACAATGAGCCCGTCTTCCTCAGGCCACCCGTAAGGCACAAGCATGGAGGGGGTGGGACAGAGGGGATGCAGGGATGGGGTTGCCATCAAGGATATGTGATGGAGCATGCACCATGGTGGGCACTATGATGGGATTTGTCCAGTTTCATTCGAAGCCACCTTGATGCTTATAACTCTCCCTTTTCCTGGGGTCTCTGGCAGAGGGACAGTCCCCAGTACCAGGCGCTCTCCGTCCCCGAGCACTCGCGGCCAGGAACCGTTGTGGGGAACGTCACTGGGGCAGTGGACGCAGATGAGGGCTCCAACGCCATCGTCTACTACTTCATAGCAGGTTTGTGCTGAGTGGGGAAGGGATGGGCAGCTCTACATACCTCCCTCCACACCCCTTGCCAAGGCTTTCCATCACTCCCATCATCTCCTCACTGCCTTTCTGCCCTGGTCAACGGGTGAGGTGACATCAATGCTGACCCAAAGGGTCCCCTTTTTTTTTCCCAGCTGGGAATCAGGAGAGCAACTTCCAGCTGAGCCGGGAGGGAAAGCTGCAGGTCTTGCGAGACCTGGACCGGGAGAAGGACCCATATTTCTCCATCATAGTCAAAGCATCCAGCCAGAGGAACTGGTCCCCACCCTGGGGCCAGCAGGCAGACAGAGCCCAGGCCTGGGATCTCAACGAGGACCTGACCCTTCAGGAGGTGCGGATCTTCCTGGACGACATCAATGACCAGTCCCCCCAGTTCACCAAGTCGGAGTACACTGCGGGTAAGTGGTGCCAAGGGCTGAGAGGCCACCAGGAGCCAGAAATGCTTCAGGAAAGGTCCAGCCAGATGCAAGGGCAGTGAAAGCCAGCCCGACTCCAGGTCCCTGTCCCATCTCTCTCTCAAAGGGGTCGCCACTGATGCCAAGGTGGGATCGGAGCTGATCAGAGTGGTTGCAGTGGATGCCGATGTGGGCAATAACAGCCTGGTCCTGTACAACATCTTGGGCATCCGCTACATCAAGCAGCACTCCAACGACTCCGAGGAGGTGGCCAACATCTTCAGCATCGGTGTGTACAGGGCCATGGCCAGAGATGTCCACGTGACTAAAGATGTCCCCATGACCAGGGTCACTACGACCATCCTTATGACCATCCTTCCCCCAGGAACCCTTGATGGGATCCTGCGAACTTTCGACCTCTTCACGGCCTACAACCCCGGCTACTTCGTGGTGGACATCATGGCCTCTGACCTAGTGGGCCACAACGACACAGCCATTGTGGGGATTTACATCCTGCGGGATGACCAGCGGGTCAAAATCATCATCAATGAGATCCCCGACAAAGTCAGGCAGTTTGAGGAGGAATTCATCAGCCTGCTTTCCAACATCACAGGCGCCATTGTCAACACGGATGATGTGCAGGTAACCATCCAGCTTTGAGGTCGATTCGACGGGCAGGTAACCTTTCACATGCTGTTTTGGAGGTCTCCGTTGAGGGTGCCCTGCCCTGAGACACCCCTCATCTCTCAAGGCTGTGGTGTATCAAAGGGGTCCAGAACAACCCCATGCCAGGCCTGAGGGTCTCTTGCTGCACGAGCACACCTTGAGGCATGCTTGGGAGATGCCCTGGGAGGAGACACCGCTCCCACACTGCAGACCTTGCTGTCTCTCCCCAGTTCCATGTTGACAAGAAAGGTCGGGTGAACTTTGCGCAGACGGAGCTGCTGATCCATGTGGTGAACAGGGATACCAACCGCATCCTGGACGTGGAACGGTACGTCACCTGGCCTGTCACCCAGCCCATCACCTGCCTGTTGAGTCCTTGGGGAACCTCATTAATGTCAAGATGCCCAAGCACCCCTTCTCTCCCCAGGGTGATTCAGATGATAGACGAGAACAAGGAGCAGCTGAGGAACCTCTTCAGGAACTATAATGTGCTGGACGTGCAGCCCGCCATCACCGCCCGGGCCCCAGATGACCTCTCAGCTCTGCAGGTAACAGCCCAGCTGCAGCTGGAGGTGGCTTCTGCTCGCAGGTGGGGCCATATCCCTTCCCATCCTCCATGGAGAGATATTTCACCCAAAGAATTCCGGGTGGGTGCCCGCTGCTCCTGGCTCCATGCCGCTACCCCTCTGTCTCTCCCAGATGGCGATCATTGTGCTGGCTGTCCTGCTCTTCCTGGCTGCCATGCTCTTCATCCTCATGAACTGGTACTACCGGACAGTGTGAGTAACCCCCGGGCTCTGCCCGCCGGCCGCAATCTCCCCACAAGCCAGGAGAACCCTCATGGCTGCTCCCAGCCCTGGCGGTGCCAGCAAGCAAAGGAGAGCATCAGCTTCTCAACACTTTCTCACCAATTTCTGAACACCAGGCTTCAGAAATTGCCCCTCTTCCCCCAAAATGTCATGGGTTTAATACTGATATTGCCTCTTCCCCCCACCAAGCTCACCCTCCTGTTTGCAGGGCTGTTTGCGGGGTTATTGCAAATCTGTATCCCCCCTCCCCTTCTTTATTTTCTTCCCTGACTCACTGTATTTCTTTCACAGGCACAAAAGGAAATTGAAGGCCATAGTGGCTGGCTCCACCGGTGAGCAGTGGTTGGGGGTTCTCCAGTTGTGTGAGACAGCAGGGGGGTGTGAACAGCATGGAAGGGGGGGTACACATGGGGGATGTCAGCGGGATGTAAACTGGAAGCGATCCTGCCCAGCAAGGCACGATGGTGGGAGGCTTTTCTCAGATCCAGGCTCTGCGTTATCCGCTCCATCCCAGCGTGTTTCTCGTGCCATACCGGTGCCTTTTGGGTTGCCAAGTTCGCCCTCCCCAGTAAAGAAGTGCCGCCCCGTGGTTTGCTGCTCAGCCCACTCCCACGCTGACCTCTAAACCCTGCCCCTGCCTTTTGCAGGGAACAGAGGCTTCATGGACATCATGGACATGCCAAACACCAACAAGTACTCCTTTGATGGGTGAGTTCTCTCCCTTCCTTCCCCTCCCTGGTTTGTCACCTTGCAGGATGGCAATACTGCTCCCGAGAGAGGGACACCTGGGTCTCTCTGTGGAGATTGTGGCCGGGCATGCAATGTGGGGCATGACTCTGGTGCTGGTACATGTGCTTGCCTTGAGAGCTTTCAAAGCCAAAAGACCTCGTGACTGTCCCGTGACTCTGTCTCTGCCAATACTGGCCAGGGTCGGGGGAAGCAGAGGTGACGGACTGGTGTCGACGTAGATCTAGACCTAGAGCAGCCAAATTCCTGCCTGCACAGGGCAGGAGGAGGCAGCACAACCTCAGCATACGGGCTCTGGATGGGGTTAGGGATGCTGCCAGTCTTTGCTTGCACTGAGGGCTGTTCCTCTTCCCGGAGCAGGGCCAACCCGGTGTGGCTGGACCCCTTCTGCAGGAACATGGAGCTGGCGGCGCAGGCTGAGCATGAGGATGACCTGCCGGAGAACCTGAGCGAGATCACCGACCTCTGGAACAGCCCTGCCCGCACTCATGTGAGAAATGGCCCTGACCAGGACACCTCCTCCCCGTACCCACCACCCACGCCACCTCCTCAGCCGCTCTCTCCTCCCGCAGGGGACCTTCGGGAGAGAACCCTCCGCGGCCAAGCCCGAGGATGACCGCTACCTGCGGGCAGCCATCCAGGAGTACGACAACATTGCCAAGCTGGGGCAGATCATGCGGGAGGGTCCCATCAAGGTGAGTGATGAATGTGGGCATGCTCCACCGAGGGGGGTCTTCTCGTACTGCTCTGGCTTCCAGGTTCACGGCTGCGGCACCAGAGGGGGACGTCGTTACAAAAAATTGCCGGGATGAGGCCGATTTCCCTCCAACCAAACCATCTCCCTTGGGTAACCTGTCGTCTCTCCCCCTTCGCCCAGGGCTCTCTCTTGAAGGTGGTCCTGGATGATTACATGCGCTTGAAAAAGCTCTTTGCCCAGCGGATGGTGCATAAGGCCACCGCCAGTCAGGGGGACCGCTCCTCGGTCTCGGAGGTAGACGGGGTGTGCATGGGCGTGGGGAGATGCTTGCCGTGCCCTCTGGGATGCAGTGTGTCTTCTCAGCCCCGCAGGCTGTGGTCGCTCCCTGTGGCCACAGTTCCCTTCATCCTGTGGTCCCCCCATTCCCTGCTTGGCCAAAATGAGCCAGACTCTGGTTTTCCACTGAGGCTGCTGGTTTCCTGCAGTACCCCAGCTCTCGTGACCCCCTCGTGTTTCCTCTGAGCACCAGCAGCACCCTCTCCCTTGGTCTCTCCCACCCTGGGGGAGGATCTCCCTCTTTGCAGGGTGTCCTCTGTCCATCACCTCTGTCCGTCTGCCCACAAAGGAGCAGCCGCTCTGCTGAGGCTGGCCAAGAAGCTGCAGGTCCCTGCACACATGCGAGGACATCTTCCCTCCCCTTCCTCCCTCTGTGCTTATCAACCCAGCAGGTTTTTTGAGACAGAAAGGCTGGGACAGAGGGTTTTGGTGCAGGAGGGCTGGTTAAGCAACTCCTCCCCCAGCCTTGCCCTTCATCATGGGGGGCAAAACATGGGGCAAAGAGAGCAGAGGAGAGCACTGGGATGGGAGACGCTTTTCAGCCCTGCTTTGCCTTTGCCCCCCTTCAGCCTCGTCCAGCCTTCCCTCAACTCCTTTCCTTGTTTGCCTCCTGCCCCACCACCCTCACACAACCACAAATCCCAGCCTGGGTCAAAAACTCCCCCTTGGCTGCTGTGGGGGCTGCTGCTGGACCACCACCTGGCTGGAAGCTGGGGCATCCATGCGACGAGCGAGCAATCCAGCTGGAGATCATCCTGCTGGTGATCTTCATAACCACCCTCTGAGGTCGCTTCAGAGGAGGAGGGTCCCATCCCTCCCTCTGGGCTTTGCAGGAGGCTGAGAGGCTGGGAAGCCAAGATCTGCTCTGCCCATGGTGGTGATTCCTTCCCTTGTGGACCTTTTGCAGCTGATCCAGAAGGAGCTGGAGGATGAGGAGGAGCACAGCCCCGGCCAGGGCAGCCTCCGCTTCCGACACAAGCAGCCGGTGGAGCTGAAAGGTCCCGACGGCATCCACGTGGTGCATGGCAGCACGGGCACGCTGCTCGCCTCCGACCTCAACAGCCTGCCCGAGGACGACCAGAAGGTGCTGGGTCGCTCGCTGGAGACTCTGACTGCCGACTGCGGGGGCTACAGCGACCACAACGCCCGCACCGAGTCGGCCAAGTCCACCCCCCTGCACAAGATGCGGGAGGTGATCATGGAGAGCCCGCTGGAGATCACTGAGTTATGACGAGAGGTGGTGGTGGTGGTGCTGCTGCTGCTCCTCTAGGCAAGCCGGGGCCAGCGGGGATGAAGCACAGACCAGGGGGCCCATGGCGGGGGGCTGGGGGCACCCCGAGGCCGGTGCTCGGCCCCCCCTTCCCCTGCAGAAGGAGTCCAGGCCAACCGGCGCGGTTCGCTCCGGCAGCCTTGGAGAGCTTGGCCCCGGGAAAGGTCTCTCAGGACCGGTTTGCTTTTACTCGCCTGTCATTTATCCATGAAAGCATTAAATTGTTTTTTTTTTATTTTTCTTATAAAAAATTTTTTTTTTAAAAAAAAAAAAGAAAGAAAGAAAAGCTAAAAGGAATCCAATGAGTCCAGGCTGGACGGGGGTGAAGGCAGGGTGGAGGGAAGGTGCGGGTGATGCGCCGCCGCAGCATCCCCAGGCGCAGGCTGGGGACAAGCAGCCATCACACCTCGACCATGGGGCACGGGGAGGGCTGGGGCATGGCAGTCTGTTTGGCATTAATATCACCTTTCCAGCAAGGAAAGACCAAAAAAAACAAAAACAAAACAAAAAAAAAAGAAACCAAACCGAAGACATTTCTCCATTTTGCTGGCTTTACCAAAACGTGTTGCGTCGTCGGAAAAGAGAGAGACTGACAACGACTGGGGCTTCTGGATGTGGAGTGCTCATGCGTGTCTTTTCTTGCCCTTTTCTTTCCCCTTCTCTCTTGCTTTCGGGTTTATTCCCTCGGGGGTTTGTTTCCAATCGTAACTTTGTGGAGAGTTTCGGGCACGGTCTGTTACGGGACTCAGAAATACACTGTCTATGGCTTTGGGTAACCTGTCTGTCGTCCTTCCTCCCCGGCCATGCCGGATTCATCACACCCAAACCGCCTTTTGAAGAGAAAACCCCCTTTTTCCCCTTAACTCACCCCTCCATCCGTCACTTTTGCGAGATGCCACCCCAGGCATTGCTGCACCCCGGATTTTGGAGGAGGCATTCAACCTCCTTGCTGCGCCACCAGCCCCCCGGTACCCCGGGAGAAGGAGGAGGGAAACAACCAGCTGGGCTCACGGGAAGAGTTTATTTGTGGTGAGATGCTTCCCATGCACGCGCAGAACTGGGCGCCGTGGGTGTCCCCCCCCACTCCGGTGGTAGGGAGGGACGAGCCAGCACCCTGCTCCCCCTCGCCGCCACGGCTGGGTCAGCACAGGACCACCCCAGCGGAGATGTGTGCATGAAAGAAAATGTTTTCCCCCAAACTGACTCCTTTTTTTGTTCAGGGAATACCATATATATATATATCTATACATATAGATAGATAGATATATCTCCAGCAATTGACTGGACACTAAATCAGTGCACTGCAAAGGTCATGCAAAGCCAGGCATTGCAGGTAAATTTAATCCACTTTGTTTCTTTAACTGGCAACCCGGGGAAAAATAATAAAATAAAATAAAACAAAATAAAATAAAATTTAAAAAAAAGCCACTCCAATTTCAAGAGGGACCAGCAAAGGGCCGGGCTTGCCGAAAGCCAACGACACCCGTGGTGCGAGGCTGCCCACAGCCAGGAGTGGGGTGCTGGCATCTGGGCAGCAGAAACCATCCCAGCCCACGGGGACGGATCCACGTTGCGGGATTTGGGCTTTACAAGCGGCTCCGTTTGGGATGGATGGGGATGGGGATGAGGCTGGGGATGGGGATGGCATGGGCTGGTGGGGTTTTGCAACCAGCCTGAGAGACGAAGAGGCTGAATCCCCCAGTCCTGAAAATACTGACAAGTCCCTTAACCTGATTTGGAAATCCGAGCCCCGGGGGTGGAAAAGGGAGGTGGCAGAGGTGGCTGGGGTGCCCCACAGCCCCCACCGGGGTGGTGAGGCCGGTGGGCTCCTGCCGGTGCCATCCACGGATGCAAGTGCATCCCAAGGGAAGGGGTCCGGGATCCTGAACCAAAACGGCTGGCAAGCCCAGCCGGGCGGGGAGGTGGCTCCTAGTTCCACAGGTGACGCCGGCAGTGCTCCACGGCCTGCGGGAGAGACGGGGAGGGATGGGCGAGGGCAGACGGGGGACTCCCGAGACCCTGCCATCCCCCGGGAGGGGGACGCAGCCCCGGCACTTACCTGGCACTCGACTGCTGTGGCCATGTTCTTGCACCAGTAGCGTGGGCCCCAGGCGCAGGGGTCGGAGCCCAGGAGATCCTCCTCGGGTGAGTCGCAGGCTCTTATCTTCTGCATTGAGAAGGAGAAGGTAGGAAAAAGGATTAAAAAAACCCCAAAACCCAACCATGGGCATCCTGCAACCCCACTGCTGTCTCAACCCGGAGTGGGTGCAGGCCCCGTGGCACGGGGGCACTTACGGTGCAGACGAAGTTGGGGTCCATCATCTGCACGAGGAGCCGCACGGCCGCCGGCTCGTATTGGACCACCAGCGCCTCACACTGGGAAGGAGAGAGGAGGTGAGCCCGGTGTGGGGCTCAGGGGGTCCCCACCGGGCAGGGCTCTCCCCCCCCACCTCCAGCTCACCTTGCTGGTGAGCGGGGTGGGCAGCAGCTCACAGCCCTTCTCCAGCACATCGCCCAGCTCCGCCAAGGTCTCGTTCTTCAGCAACTCGTTATCGAAGTACGTGATGACAATCTGGCAGACGTTGCAGAAGGCACCCGCCCCCACTGCCAGCTGCTCCAGCGCGGCAGCCCCTGCGGGACATGGAGGGGGGCCCTTAGCACCCCCTCCATCACCCCTCTCCCCAAGGTGAGGAGGTGTCTGGGGTGCCACCAGGGTACCCCTTGGCTCACCTCGGTGGGTGTCCCCGCTGCGGGGACAGCAGTGCAGCATGGTGCAGACGGCCGCTGGGTCGGTGGCCTCCAGCAGCATGATGACCACGGCTTTGCCATAGGAGTCGACGAAGTCCTTGCACTGCCCGATGACACCGTGGGGCAGCATGTAGCACACCTTCTCAATGTCGTTCACCAGTTGCTCCTGCCGGGAGAAGGTGGGCAGAGGGATGGGGGAGACCCTCCTCCCCGCTTCCTTGCTGCCCCCCCTACTTTGCCCCCCTTCCCCAGCCCGCGGCGGTGGGGCTCACCTCCGTCATGTTGTTCTCCAGGAGGCTCTCGGCTGCCCTCACAGCGAACTGGCACATCTCGCACAGCGGCGTGCTCCTCTCCTCATCCTGCTGGGATCAGGGGGTGGGACACGGGCCAAACACCCCCCCAAGAACCAGAACCATCCCACCATCCCACCCACAAAAGACATTGCCCGACGTCTCAAGGAAACGCTCAAGGGGAAAAAAAAAAAAAAGGCAAAATAAGGTTCCCCCTTTTTGGATTTTAAGGAACGTGGTGGGAAGGGTTGTCCTTGCTTACCCCTAGCATGCTCAGGACCTGCATCACCTTCTCCGTGAGCAGCGTGTGGAGGGGCAGCGCGGAGGCGGAGGAGCAGAGTCCCAGCTGGCCGCACAGCTCCATCGGGTCCTGGGGGGAGAGACACCCCAAATCAGGCAAGCCCGTGTGCCCCCCCTGCCCCCCCACTTCCCCACAAAGGGGGGTTTGAGCCTGCTGTGGCAGGGACCTCACTTACCTCTGCCTGCTGCCGGTGGAGGGGGGGGCAGAAAATGGCAAGAAAAAAATACAAATAAAAAAGAATTACAGCAGTTGCAAACCAGAGAGAGGAGGGAAAAAATATTTACAAGATCGCAGGAATATAAAGCAGTGGGTTTAATTAAAAAAAAAAATATGAGAGCAGGGCCTCACATTTGCTGATGAGGTCCTGTTGGCTGTGTGGTTAGCCCCCCTCCACCAGCACCCACCGCCCACCCCCCCGATCCCCGGGGAACTGCTCACCCCCTTACCAAGTGCTGGAGCAGCCGGGCAGCCGTGTCCGTGTACTCGGCCAGGTAGTGCTTGCACTGTGGAAGAGGGGAGACATGGCATCAGTACCCAAGGAGGGGACACCCCACGGCCTCACCAGACCCCCCCTGCCACAGAGCTGCTCCGAAACAGGTGGCGGCGAGAGAAGCTCCGGTGGTGGAATCAGGGAGGAGGAAGGAGCTCAGCGGGGCATCAGCGCCATTACCTGCTGTGCCAGGTTGGGTGCCATGCCCTCGCACGCCCGCTCGGCGTGGGCCACCAGGGTCTGGGCGAAGGCAGCATTGGCCCCCAGCTCCAGCTGCAGGGCGGCCACCAGCTGCAGGCAGTCCCCGCACACCTCTTCCATCTCCTGAGGGACGACACAGACAGGAACACGTCGATATCCCCCCCAAAAAATAAAACCAAGCCCCCCCACAACACCTGGATTTGCCAGGCTGGGATTTAAAGGCCAGTTGCAAATCTGGGGCAGCTTCGTTATCCAGCATCTCTCTGGTACCCCCCTGCATCCTGCAATATCCCCGCCTCGAATTGATGAGATTTCTAATCAGATGCCGTTTCAACTGTGCAATAATTTTAATTAGTTTTTTTAAAAATTATTGTTAAATAGGTGATGCTTAGGTGGTTCAAGAGGAGGGTGGCCAGCAGGTGGAGGGAGGTCATCCTCCCCCTCTGCTCTGCCCTGGAGAGGCCCCATCTGGAGCACTGTGTCCAGTTCTGGGCTCCCCAGGTCCAGAAGGACAGGGAACTGCTGGGGAGGGTACAGCAGAGGGCTACAGAGATGATGATGGGCAAGAACTTTGTAGGGGAGAACTTTGTAGAGTAGGGTGGATGGTTGGACTCGATGATCCCAAGGGTCTCTTCCAACCTAAATGATT
>JAOXJK010000002.1:4424621-4455601 GCA_025774025.1 Xenus cinereus
GGGCGGGCCTAAAGCTGTTTTTCTTTTTTCTCGTCTCCCAGCAGGAGCTGCCGGACGCAGGTTGCCGAAAGCAAAGGGAGAGGAGGTGGCGGGCGGGGGGAGCGCCCCGTCGGTGTGGGCCCTAACGGTCCCTCTGAGGGAGCGAGGCCTGGGGGGGAAAGGGGGGTGTTCAGTGGCGCCGTCGGGGTGGCTGTGGTGAAAAAGCTGTATTTAGGGGGCGACGTCTCCCCGGTATAGCGATCAGGTAAAGGCAGGGAGGAGGGGAAAGTCCCTGTGAGAAACCAGCCTTCCCCTCTGCTGGTAGGGAAATGGCTTCTGGTGGCTCTGTGGTGGCATGGGGGTCAGTCTGTATCCGTGTCACCTCCTGAGAGCAAGCGGTGGGAACTGCCTTTCTGTCGGCAGCTCTGTTTACCTTTTGCCCTTCAGGGTTAGATGGCTTGATAATCCTCTTTCGGGTGGCAAGAGGTAGCCTTTTCTGCGGCGTGATTTTTAGCAGCCTCATTTCATTAGGATCCCTTGCCCCCCCCCTCCACCCTCCCAGGAAAATTCCACTAATTTTGCAGCTGGCTGTCTTGTTACCTGTTGTTGCTGAGGTGAAGGTGGTGGTGGGGAATATTAAATATTCTGTCTTAAGCGTTAGGACTAGAGGTTAGAAAAGGCAGCAGAAATCATCCACAGACTGACTGGAGGGGTAATGCACCTTCAGGTTTGTGGTATGGAATGGCTAGAAACCCCCAAATTGAAGATCTAATACAGTGATGCACCCAATATTTTTTTTTTTTTTGAGAATTTTCCTTGAAATAAGACAATTTTAAACCTAGAGCTTATTTCCTTACAAGCTTGACCTGCCAACTTTTCACAGTTCGACTCAAAAAAAGCCCGATTAGCCATTTAAAAGCCATAGCAACAACCAACTGGCAAACTATGGTAAACTATGCCTAGGAAATCTCACATAGTTTTATGCTACTCTTGTAGTACTGGTTTGTACCATGTACTGGTACCTGGATAATTTAATGGAGAATCTCACACTTTTCAGATGGGAAACAAGAAGCTAAATAGCAGCTTTCACTCTGCTTGTTTTTCAGCTTCAGTAGTGTGACTTCTGTGTCTGCTGCGCACTGAATTAACTGCCATCAGTTCTCATTTCTATTGGGGCTGTTTACGAATCACTAAAATCATTGGAGTTTCTTGTGCTTCAAAAGTGAAAAGGATTTGCTTTGAAGTATCCCCAGGTTTCCCATTAGTGTATTTAGGGAAATTGTAATGAGAAACCAGTTCAGCAATGAGAGTTAGCTTGGTCTACCTGTTAAAGGCATGTGTATGCAACTGAGCATAGCAGGAGACTTGTTAGGCCTGTTTTTCTTTTGGAAGTCACTGTTTTAACACAAATAAACATCTGTCTCTTTTCACCAAAGTCCTGTTATGACTATTAATTGACTCACCTATGATAGCATCGTGCAGATTTTTATGAAGATTTTGCTGTGACAACCTGAGACACCATTCTCGTCGACTAAGCTAGCTAATTAGCTCTATATAAATCTAGCCACCCTTGGCGTATCCTAATGGAGTTACTTGGCTGGCTTACAGCACGGCTGGTAGGCCGTGAGGGTTTTTGGTTGACCTACTTACTGTGCTCCTCTGCATCTTTGCTTTAAGGGAGGCACGAAGGAATTAAAGCAGGATGTGCAGGACTTGAGATACCCACACTGCTGACAGGCACTTTGATTATTGCTTGACTTTGAGACCGGGAAAGCAGGAAGGCTGGGTGGGTAGTTAAAGCACAAGTCGGTGTCTCTTGAGCTGGAAGTGTATATATATGTTTGTTTATTTTTTTTCTCTTGGTAAAATAAAATTAAGCTGGGAGTGGAAGGTAAAAGCTTTGAGGATACGAATGTTTTACCCCTCCTAGAATAGTAGACTTAATCTTCCTTCCAAGGTTTTTGTGTGATGATGATTCCTGTAGCAAATGCTGGTCAGAACATCTGGGGACAGGAAAATTGAAGGCTGAGTTAGTCTGACGAATTATCTGGAGAGCGGGGAAAAAAGCAAATAATTGAGCTTGGACTACACTCTGTAGTTTGCAGGCATGCTCTAGTTGGGAATGTGATTTCCAACAAAAAAGCTAGGCTGGTGCAGCCCATAGATGAAATAAAGCAAACAGTGGAAGGTGTCTTATTTCTAAAGAAATACATCCCTGTTTTCTTAGAGGAGTAAGAGAGCGTGCTGTGGACTTGAGGCACCTTCCAAAGCTTCGATAGCGCACCAGTCATGTGGCTTGTGTAAACCTGCCCTTGCACAATCTCCTCGTTTGCAGAAGAGGTATAAATAGAAATGGTTGTTCTTGGTGTTGTGTCTGGAGGAGCTGCGCAAGCTGTTCTTGCCTGGTCATGGTTGGGCTCGGTGAAATGCACGATCGCATCTGCAGAGCTTCTGAAGCCTTACGCTGTCTTTTTCACAATCTCAGTTTGTGCTATTCAGCATACCACAAAGAAGCAGTTCTGGGAATCTGAAAAACCGAGATGATGCAGAGGCTGGAACAAGAGAGTGGGAGCTTGTCAGCAAAACTGAACCGTGTCTCCATCAGGTGACCGTGATGTCAGCTGGGACTCTCTCCGGGAGTTTGGACTGCGCTGTTTTAGGGAGGGTTTTCTGGTATAACATGCAGGAGGATCCTTTGCATCTGTGGGAGAGGCAGGAGCAGTTACTGCTGGCTGCCAGTGGGTTTCTGTTTCGATGTTTCATGTGGATCTGATTTTTCAAAGCAGGTTTGGGGCAACGCCTTAGAACTATGTGACAAAAAAAGGGTTTCCGTTTGTTTTTTGTTTAAGGATTTACTCGTCATTTTTCTATTTAATTGTTTTTTGTTTATGTAGCAGGTTTGTATGCAATTAATTTGCTGCTATTAAGAAATCAGAGTTCCTGTTACAAGTTAAAAGGGGTACTTTGTGGTCTTTGAAGTGTGTGCGTATGTTTTGAGGCAATGCTTTTCTGTGTGTTTGGTCATGCAGCAATGTTTGATTTCAGATATCAGTATTTTTCTTTCTCTTGGAGTAAGGAGTCTCACGTTTACACAATTTACCCTGACTAGTTTTTCAGCTTTGTTCTCTACTTCTGTGAAAGTCTGCCTATAGATAGATTTTCTTGGAGATGCTGAGTAAATGAATCTTGCAATGAGATTTCAAGACTTGTATTTTCCAAACGTAAGAGTGTAAAAATCCTTTGACTATATTCACATTGGGATGCAAGCTATTAGTATGCAGAGATTAGAGGTTAACACTTTCTTCTTTCCTGCTATCAGTTGCTTCATCACTCTACTCCTGGGTAGGTTATGCTTTCACCTTGAACACTGCCGTTTGCCTTTTGCGGGTTCTCCCATTGCTAACTGAAATCCTCCCTGAAGCTGCTCTTTAAAATGCCCCTTTTCATCCCTCTGGCATGCTTTTTCTGCGCAGCTGTGGGGGTCTGATACCTTCCCTTTCCCTAAGGGAGCTTCTTATTGAGTTGTCTTCTACATCTGGCATTCATTCTGGCTTAAAGCACTTCTCTGGCGGCAGTGTGAAAAAGAGCATTGCACCTGAGACTCTTCTATTTCTTTCTCGCAGTGTCTTTGAGCTGTTCTTCTGTTTTCTGAAGCTTTTAGGTGCCTCTGGACTTCACCTGTGCTTTGCTGGGACTGCAGTATAACCTGTGGCAAGTAACTTTTCTCTTACAGACATGGCGCTCTGCGTAACTAACAGACTTTTCAGTTCCTTGTGCTGTGAATGTATTTGTCAGGAGGATGTTAAATACAGAATTTCTGCATGAAATCTGTCCCCATCCCTTCCCGTCTCTCAAAAAAAAAATCCCAAAACAGAAACAATAAGCATGTTCAAAACATTTAGGTATATTCCTACAGGGATCTGCTGCAGGGAAAAATGCTTCTCATAACTTCTTGGGAATATTTTAACATGCTGCAGGGACCACTTATTCTTGATGACTACCAGATGCCCTTGAACATCCAAATATCTCTTCTAGATTCTGTCAGAGGAATAATCTCAGGCAGAAGTCGGGGCTTGCTTGGCAACCTGGTAGCAACCTCGGGTCAATGTGGAAATTAATCTCTTGCAACCTTTAGAGTAACTGGGAGAATTTACTGGGGCAGTAGAGCTGATTTTAGTGTCTCAGCTCATCCTGTTCTCTGCTGCCTTTAACTTTGTTCTGATTGTGTGTACGTACGCACGCTGCTTCTCTTACCGTGCTTGTCTTCTGGTGAGGGGAGCAAGGGAACATCTGAGGTAAGAGCAATGTTTCAGAACAGAGGTAAGGTACCAAAACGATAATGTGTTCCCCACTTTGAGGAAAAGCCCAATTGTGGTGTTATCTCAAAACTCATTTCTTGTGCTAGTTACAAATGTTTCAGGCTTGATATTTGATCAGTAGATACCGGAAAGGAAGACTGATTTTTTTAACCAGTATCTGAAATACGGATAACAGCTAGCTAGATTTCATCCAGTTTTTCCACAAATTGCCTGTAACTTTTCAAATACTGCGGTCATTTTACTGCCTCATTAATGCAGAGGTGTAGTAGACCTTTGGCATGATTTACTAGGGTGTGATTACAACTTCTGAAATGTTACTTAAACTCACTAACGGACCAGAGAGGTTGTGGAGTACTGAGCCCTTCAGATAACTTTAGGTTGAGGTCACTCCTTGACTTGTTGACACTTTGTAAGATTTGATGAAGAGGAGTTGATCCCTCTTGACTTCTTTAACTTAAACACGCTTCGCTTTTGCAGTTCTCAAAAGAAATGGGGAAAAGTCAGTAAGTAACAGCACAGGATGGCAGAGACTGATGCATTCACTTGGTCTGTGGGACACTTCTGGGAGATTATAAAGATTATGAAGTGTCTTTTTTTTTATTTAAACATTGCCAAGTGGGACAGCCTGGGAAAGAGCATCCCTCCTGATGAGTATGTTAATATGTTTGGGACAAATTACACTGTCATGAAGGCGTAAGAGTTGACAGCATCCCAGGTTGTCTTCCACAATTGACTTCAATGCAGTGAAGTGGAACAGCAGCTCAGCTCTTCCCTTTTCTTGCCAGCTGCAGGTTAAGTTGTCTGTAAAAATGCTGCTCACACCGAGGTTTTCTTAGCAGTTTGGTTTGGAGGAGGCTTGAGTCTTCAAGCTGAATTTCTTTGTGTTCTGGGCGATAGTTTTCTGGTTTATCCTCTGGCTCTTTAGGGAATCTGGTCTGGCCCATATAGAATCCTGGTTCGTAGAAGCTTATATAAGGTGTTAACTTTTAAGCATGATCACGAAAGTCTCATTAGTAGATTCAGTACAGCTTCGGAGGGGATTGCTTAGGGTGTTTTTCTGAGAATCTCAGGAAGAAATTCAGGCTGGCTCTCCCTGGAAGAGAAGAATAACACAAACACTTGAGGGAAGGGAAGGTTATTCTGAGGAAAGGCAATTACCCTATCAATTTTCCAGCAGCTGTCCTTGCAGAATGGTAATTAAAAAGCCACCATTAAAAGCTTCCTTCAAGGTTCCTGTTTCCTGAAGAGAAGTGAGGAACTGAACTATGCTTTCACAGGCGGGGCTTTTCCAAGTAGACGAGGTGGTATTGTCTGAGAGGGCTGTCACCTTTACTTCACTAACTGCTAACTGAGTGTTAGTGTTTCTATTCCAGATGCGTAGTATTGAGGAAGGAGATCATAGTTGGCATTTGCTGCTTTGAAAAAGCATCGTGGAGTAATGCACAGTGGCTGAAGTAAGTAGGATAATACCCTGTGGGAGCAGTTGCAGGTTTCTCTTTATCTTCACAGCCTTTAAACTGGGTTTTGTGTGAATTCCTGGCAGAGCCCCATGGCAATATGCAGTAGTTGTCACTTGTCAGGACTGCGTGACTGGTGTTCTGACAGTGTTAGGTTGCTGACCCAAGTCTCCATGAAAAGATTCCTCCTTCCTTTTCTGCTGTTACCCTTCAGCCTGTGGAGTATTTTGATTATGTTGTTGGGCCTCGAGCTGTGTTTCTGAGGCAACGCTTGTTCTGGGAAACGGCTTCTCTTGTCTGTCAGACACGAGCATCAGTGAGGACAGAGTGGGTATGAATCTTTTGGTTTTGTTTTGTTTCAAGAAGCTGCAAGTGTATGCAAGGATCCTAGGGTGCCTTTTGGCTGTCAACTTGGCTAGAAGCCTGAAAGCGGAAGTCTTTCACATCTGAAAGACGTGCCCTTTATACATGGATTGCGTTTCTACCCCCACTTCTCCTTCCTCCTCCATTTTCTTTCACTGCCTTAATTTAGGAAAAACTTGGTGGAGTGAACGACCGTTCCTTCTAAAATTGAGGAAACCACATCTGTGAAGCAGTTGAAGAAGGGAGGAACCAGCGAAGAGGACAAGTAAAGAAACACTCTGGCCTTCACAGATAAACTTGTTCTTGCAAGCCGTTATTTTTAGAGCGCCAAACTTCAGGGAAGAGAGCCAGGTTTGAGGGAGCGTGACGTGTGACTGTTGAGAGCTAATCTATAGAGAAAGGAGAAATCTATTTAAAAATGGATGAGCCTTAGATAAAGAAGAATACATGAACTAAAGGGCTGCCAAAGGTGACTAAGAAGGTAATCCCATTGGGTTTATCCAGCGAGCATTAGGAGTTCTGTGAAGTAACTGACAGTGCTTTGTTTTCTCTGGGGTTGCTGCTTTGCCAGGGATGTGCAATACCTCATTAAGGTGTCACTCTTCTTGCAGAAGAGGCTATGTGGAGGGAACAGGTAAGATAACTGTTAAAGACTCAAACCTACTCATTCTGATGTGCAACAGCATGAGGTCTTAACACACTTCACTGGCATGTTTCCTTTTGTTGTAACATAAATTAATATATGAGGAAAAATGCTGTTTCATAATTAAATAGAAGAACAAACTAAAGGAAGAAGTAGTGGGAACAGTAAAGGATTTCAGGCTAATCTTTTCTGAATCTGCAAGATCTGAATTAATGCAGAGTTTTGTTAATTTTGTTTCTGTTTTCCCCAGAAAGTTCAGAAGGAGGGGGTGAATACTGTTGCAATGAAGGCTCATCCTTTCATATTAGACATTGGGTTATGTAATAGAAGTATTTCAACATGATACAGAATAAACTAATCCAATCTTAACTATATTTAAAGTCACTGTGGAAGATGGAAGAAAAGAAGCCATGGTTAGCATGGTTTGTTTTTTTTCTCTGTAGCTGCTTTCTAAAACGTACCAGTGATGTGTGGCCCTAACAAACAAATTTACCTGGTCACTGTTAGACCAGAAAGATGTGTACTGAAAGCATTCAACGTAGAGCTGTCTTCTCAGAAGGAAAGAACATCCACAGTGTCCTTTGTAACTGAAAGGACACTGCTCTTCCTCCAGTTTCTGTTTTCTGTAGCTAAGTGCTCATCCTCATGGCATAGCTGATTCAGGTTTTCTGAATCTGTTGGCTTTTTTTTTTTTTTATGGAAAAGTTCTGTAGGTATGTTGGCATTTCATCTCGCTCTGATGTTGTGCAGGGGTGAGGACTTTAAATAATGGGTATGTGTTTGGGGTGCTTAATTGCATCCTGAAACTAGTTTTCAGTGTTCACTGACTTACAAACCCTTTGATGCTATTCTGAGATTTTGTCTTTGGCCTCCTGTAGAGGATTGCAGGTAATATTTAATGTCCTTATTCTGAAATCAGAAGTGACCGTGTGCCCACTGGCAGTGCTTTGAGCAGAATGTGAACAAAATACAGCTGCATATGCCTCTTCTGAGAAATTACTCTTTTCTCTTTCCAAACTGCTGAGACACACGATGCAGGGAAGCAGCGCGGAGGTATCAAGTAGTTAATGTGCTGTCAAAAGTCAGTTAAGACTTTTTTTTTTCCTTTCTGAACAGAATATCTGCAACCTACATTCTGCTCACCTCAAAAGGTCTCAGACTACTTCCTGGATCCTTAGTTTTCTTCTGCCTCAGTGTCATGACCTGAAAAAATCCTGCTGTCCTGCCAATACCCCTTGCTGCGTCCTAGCAAGTCAGAGCATTCGTGACTGACTCCCTGTGAGCATATGTTTGATTCAGAAGCCATGCAGCTGGGAAGTTGTTAGAGACATAGAGACAAAAAAGCTAATAAGTAACCATAAATCTGAAGCATGGTGTTTCTTCTCCATTTATAACGATCAGGTCAGAGGCTGTGAGGAGGGATGAACAAAACTAGCTGGTAGGCATTCTGCCAAAAGTGGGTAGAGACCAGTTACAAGATCTTAAAGTAAAACGCCAAACAAAAACTGAAAGTTTGTTAAGAGCTAGATCAAACCAGTGCAAGCTATGGCATGAATTCCTAAGTTTGGGTTTTAAACAGCTTCTTAGATCAAGAGATTGAGAAACTGTCTGGGATCACTGCTGTTGCAGTTTTATACTTTAATTTTGTAGTTTTACAGTATGTTTCAAGCAGCGGAGAGAAAGTAAATTTCTTTTGATTTATGGAACTGAAGGCATAGGTTAAAAGCTATACTTGTAAATAGTTGGAACCCCTTAATTACACTGTTGAAAGTCAAGGTCTTGCTTGACCTAAGCCAGGCTTTGACTCTGCCTTGCAGAGCCTTCCAACCATTGCTTAATAGCAGTATCTGAAAGGGAAGAGTAACTCTTTCCTTCAACCGAGCATATTCTTGGTTATTGTCATCCTGCCAGAGCTGACAGCTATTTGGCTGACCGGTCTGACTTCGAAACTTACTCTTAGTGCTTCCAGATCAATAATGCTGTAATTTAAAATAGGCCATCTGTAAATATTTTGCTAACCATACATTATTAGAAGCTTTGAAGTCTTATTTCTGTGGTCTTACAAGCAGTCCTAGTGTGCTGTCTTGCTGAAGAATAATATACAATCTAGTCTCTTTGCTGGGAGAGAGGGTAGCAAACTTCATGCATTTCTGTAGAAGATTAAGTATGCAGAGCACATTTTTCTTAAAATAAATGGGTCATTCCTCTGTGAAATCCAGTGTAAACAGGCTTTATAAATCAACAGCTGAGAAGGCTGCAGGATGGCACCTATAAAGCAGCGTTTATCTGGCTCTGTTTGATGTCTAGTGGTTATATACCTAGTAGATGTGCTACTAATTCAGCTGCTAAGTTGATCCTCTAAGTGTTTAGAACTGAGATGTGAGAAATGGAAAAGCAATTGTTCATCTGTTCATAACCTTACTAGAATCTTTGTAGGAATTGAACAGCTTAAATTTGGTTTCTTTGTTGACAGTGTAATTTTACAGCATTTTGTGATGTGGAAATAATGGCTCCTAAACAACACTTGTGCAGCTAATAGGTTTGAATGGGCTTTTTTGGTTTTTTTTTTTTTTTTCTAAAAGTTTGACAGCAGTGCCTTGTAGGCTTAGACCACGGCAAATTTCTTTGGAGCGCGTTTGCAGTAGGATTTTAAGGAGTTGTTTCTTCATAGGTTAATGCAATGGAGGAGATTGACTCCTGAAGAAACTGAGACTACTGACAGGCAACATGGTTTTAGAAAAGTGGGAGAAGTTAACTGAAGTGAGCTGGTGCTCTCCAGTTCAGAGAGCACCAAAAAAAAAAAAACCACGCTTGCAAAGTCAGCTAAAAGCTGCAGTTGATTAACTTGTCCTGTTACTTACTAATAGTGAAGATCTATTTTTTTAGGAAGACTGTACAGAAATGGTATTCTGTATTTTACTTCAAAACTTTATATGTTGCAAGACAATTCCATGTGGGGTGGGAGGGAATGTCCGGACAAAGACGTGGGCTCTTTCTTTTTTTCCCAACGTTTTTTTTTTTTTCTACACAGTTGAAGAACTGACTAAGAGGAAACAAAGTCTAAATAGATTGAATGGGTTTAGAACTGTCTGATTAAACTGATGGAACGTGTCTCACATTGTTTTACATCCCTCTTTTGCTTTGACTCTTGAAACATTCTGTTCAGTGTTTTGGTCTGCACCTGGCTGTTAAGTCCTCCATGTAATGTGTGTGGTGGTGTGGCTCCTAATCTGATTAATTTGCTAGCTCTTACAGTTGCTGGATGAGAAAAGGGTGGTTCACCTGGGAGAAGGAATGCAGGCAGCAATTACAGGCTAGATGTGCCTCCTGGTTCAAAGCTGAAGTGACTGCAAGGACAGGAGGGTTGTAGCTTTGGGAATCAGCTGTCTGAATTGTGGATTTCTGCAATAAGCAGTTTCTCTTTTTTGAGTAATCTGGTAGTTCTTGTGTGGTAAGCAAAGTGTGGGTTTTGGTTTGTTTGTTTTTGTTTTAAAAGGTGGATGATGGAGCAATGGACTGCTGAGGTTCTCAGGCTCAGGCATTTCAGTAAAGGAATTCAACTGTTTTGATTTTTCTGGAGTTCTTTGGCTGTGTAATCTGTATTTGGGATTCATGTTTCAGGTAGAAATTGTTGGATTGAAACGTGCTTTAAAATGTCTAGTAAATCCAAGGGGCCTAATGGAAGGGTTGTGGTTATACCATACAGCATTAACCTGCTTACTTGGGACTAGAAATCATTCAAATGTGCAACTGTGAAAGGACGATTCTTTCTTTGGCAGCTGTGGCAAGCCCTGTTTTATGGCAGAAGGACTGTGTGAAGGGTCCAGAGGTATGGTGTCAGAACCTTCGGACAGCATCGCAGTGCGGAGCGGTGAAACACTGCCAGCAGAATGTCTGGGACAAGCCTACTGTAGTAAGTATCAACTCCTGAGATGACTTCTTCCCACCCGCAGCTGAGGTAGCTGGTTTAGCTATGCTGATGAAGATTTTGCAAGTCTCTGATTGGAGTTAAGTGCTACATCTGACTGTGCCTTGGTTACTCTCCCTTAATTTGGGTGCTAGATAAAGGTTGCTTTCCACTTCTCTGCCTTGCACAACTTGTCTCCTGACTTCTCCTGTGACCTGTTGCACAATCACCAAGCAATGTGTGGAATGGAGCTAGTGGATTTCAGAGTTGTTCCTCTTTATTAAACCGACTCATAGAACAAATTCATAGTGCCTTTTCTTATTCTTAACTTGAACAATGTCAAACTGATAGGCTTATTACAAAAAAAAGAGCTGTATGATTCTTTAGCTCTTTCTCATATTTTAATGTTCCCCAAAAGGTGCAGCATGTGCTAAATTATTAAAGCAATGACAGTAAATAATAGTACAAATGTTACGTTCAGTGTGGCTTTTCAAGTTGCAGTTGTACTAGGGGTGAGTGCTGCTTTACTAGATCTTCTAAAATTCTTGGATTTCTAGTCAGAGTACTGTTAAAGAGCTTCAGAAGGCTTCTCAGGGCAGCATGCTTTTTACTTCAAGGGAGATGGGACTAGGTGAAAGGAGCAAGAGGTAGCATGCCTGCTTCTTCATACCATGTTGATGTACTGAAAAAGCTGGAGCTGGGCATACTTGGAGCATCTCACCCAGGTTTTAGCCAGAATTTCTTCCCTTAACTTCAATTCCAAATGTAATTCTTATTCTTACTGTTTTTATTTGCACGCTGCATTAACAGCGTGAGAATTCTGTCTCAAAGTAACTCTCTACTTCTCTCTCCAGACCAGTATCCCCTGTGACTTGTGTAAGGAACTTGTGACAGTGGCTGGCAAGGTTTTGAAGGATAATGGCACCGAGGTAAGCAGAGCTCCCCTTCTCCTTGTCCCAAGGCACTGTTTGATTTCATTGACTTAACAAGATTGCAAGGTGAGGGGGTGGAAAACCAGTCTGAGTGATGTTTTCCCAACTTAAGCAGCAAATGTTGAAAGGGGCCAGAGTACGTGGGGAAAAGGCTTTTAAACAGCCTCTTACAGTTTAGAGATTAGCAAATTCTAGAGCCTCTCATGCTCTAACACATCCCAGATTGACTGTAGATGCTTAATAAAACTGTTCTTGTGCTAGTGGGCCATTGATCTTAAAAGGTGGGGTACTGCAGTCTCTAAAAGTGGATGATTACATCAAACGGTCTTTATTTTGGTTGTGGACATTTCTTTCCTTTTTCTTTTGTGAACCTAGGAGTACTTTGTATAAACAAATCACTGTCCCACTAGTCCATAATTTCACTCCTCTTCTTAAATGCGGATGTTCTATGTCGACAAGACTGTTGTGCAGGCCTTGCAAGTGTTATTTCGTGTTTTCACTTGGGCAGGGTCTCATTGAAAGCCCAGGACTGGGGAAAACAGACCTATAGTATAAAATGTCATTCTAGTTTTGCTTGCCAACTGCCTGGACCTGCCTGAGTCCAAGGGGCTTTTTTTTAGGCTTTGTGTCCTGCATATAGATACAGATACATTTTTTGTTAGTCTATAGCCCACCTTATCTCTTGTAGGATGAGATTCGCTCTTACTTGGAAAAGACATGTGAGTTTCTTCCTGACCAAGGCCTGGTCTCTGAATGCAAAGAGATTGTGGATTCCTACCTGCCTGTTATCATGGATATGATCAAAGAAGAGCTAGTAAGTAGATAACAATTTGCAACTGTTGGAATTAAGTTTTGCTCTTAAGTTTCTCTTACACATAAGATTGTGGTACGATCCCTTCAATTCTCTATGGATCACTGGTGTTGCCATTAATGGTGTAAATTTGAAAACTGCTTCCTTGCTGTGAAAACATTTTTCCCTTCCTATCATATTTCAATTGAATGACTCTCTACTCTGAACTTCATATAAAAGTGACATCAGTCTACAGAGCTTTATGTATGTATCTTATCTCCCCTAGGATAAACCTGAAGTTGTATGTAGTGCCCTGTCGCTGTGCCAGCCCCTTCAGAAACACCTCGCAGCAATGAAGCTTCAGAAACAGCTCCAGTCCAATAAGATACCAGAGCTGGATTTCTCTGAACTGGCATCCCCATTCATGGCTAACGTGCCCCTTCTCCTTTACCCTCAGGACAAACCCAAACAGAAGTCTAAGGTAAGGGTGCAGTGCTATTCCAGGGTGCAAGAGGCGTGCATGTTTTTATGCTTTAGAGCTTCAGTGTTCCTTTGTGTAAGAACTTACTGATGGTTCTTGGTAAGGGATTGTTGTACTGGGCACAGATTAAGCTGGTGTTCTTCACCTGAGTGTTTCCTACTGAATTTTGTGCTGCTGCACATAGACAGCTACCTTTTTCCTTAACCTGTGTGTTTCAAGCTAAGTAAGATGATAGTTGCAGCCCCTGTGGACGATACTTACAATCTTGGATTAACAACCACAGCCTATAAAGACAAGTCTTGTGCTGGGCTGTTCTCATCCAGCACTGTAGTAGTCAAGCAGGTCTTACTGGAAACAATTTCTTCTGAGAGCAAATTTGGCACCAGTGTTCAAAGAAAGAAGAATTCCTCCCACATTGAGTAGTCTGCTAGCTTCAGGGGAAGCATTCATTTCTGAATCCAGGGGTGACAGACTGGATCAGAAAAGAACTAATAGTTGACAAAGGGGAGTAGATGAGACAATGAACTTGTGAGTAGAGGCTGAGTCTTGATAGCAAGCCTAGATACAGGATTTAAACAGTTGGGTGGGTGGAGAACAAGCTGCTGTGGGTGGAGCAGGTAAAATCTGTGCCAAATTTAGAAACCTACCCACTGTGGTCTGTAACAAAACCAAGAGATTTTGCAGATTGGGTATCTTAACAGTTATCTTGGGTTTCAGAGCCAAGTAGATACCTAATCTCCATCTAGTGGCTGGTGCACATACCAGCAGTAGCTTGTCTATTCATGTTAGTTCTGGCTTTCAAGTTTTCTGTAGTATTTTATCAAGGTTTGTATTTAGTTTAAAACGGTTTTTAAAACTTGCTAGTAACGGAAGCTTCTAAAATGTGGCATGTGAAGGTACATCAACTTAAGTTTCCTTTTACTTTTTGTCCAGGGAAGTGGGGATGTGTGCCAAGATTGCATTCAGCTGGTGACTGATGTTCAGGAAGCTGTGAGGACAAACTCATCTTTCGTAAAGTCTCTGGTTGCTCATGCCAAGGAGGAGTGTGACCGTTTGGGACCTGGAATGTCTGATATGGTAAGCTATCTTTTTTTGGTTTAAAAATCTGCTCCTGCGTACAAACGTAAAATAGTTTGTTCGGTGCCTTAATCTCTATTTAATAAAATAAAGGAGAAGTGAATCACATGTGGGATATGTTACACAGTGTTAACAGTAACACTACTGAAATCCTCATAGGTAAGCCGAGAAGTGTGGATTAGATAAATGGACAGTGAGGTGGATTGAAAACTGGCTGAAAGACAGAGCTCAGAGGGTCGTGATCAGTGGCACAGAATCTAGTTGGAGGTCTGTAACAAGTCAGGGGTCAGCACTGGGTCCAGTCCTCTTCAATATTTTCATCAATGACCTGGATGAAGGGATGGAATGTACCCTCAGCAAGTTTGCTGATGACATAAAACTGGGAGGGGTGGCTGACAAGCCAGAAGGCTGTGCCGGTCAAGACCAACTTTCTGGACAAGAAAGTTGGGTGGGGTGGGGTGGATGGGATTGGGGAGGAGGAAAAAGACCCAGGATTGCTGCTAGACCTTTAAGGCCTTTTTCATAAAAATGATCTGGCAGGGCAGTGTGGTCCTGTATCCCTGCTAATGTGGGGGAGTGCTTTTGCTCTAAGCAGAAGAGAAAAGGGGACTCACCAGATAAGCAGCTGTGTGTGCAATGATTGTGTAACCTGAAATGCCATCTTGTATTTGGGACGAGCTCTGAAAGACAACAGAATAGTTATTAAGTAGAGCAGGTGAATTAATACCTTGAGATGTGTTAGAAAATTCTAGATTAACTCTACAGCTGAAGTGGTTTGATACTTACAAGACTTTCTTTTCCCACTTCCTGCAGTGCAAGAACTATATCTCTGAATATTCTGACTTGGCTATCCAAATGATGATGCACATGGTAAGATCAATAGAATATAATATTTGCTCTCGTTTATTTTTTTTCTGCTTTGTGTGGCTAACTTATTTGGAAACAGGAAATGTTTACTGCAGTGAAAGTCTGGGGAGAGCCCTTGCTCTTTACGTCTTGGTGTTAACACTTTGTCATTTTTTTGGATAGTAACTTCAGTCTCAGAATGCTTTCTTTAGCGCTTTCCTTTTCTTCCACAATCGCTTAGTGGTGCAAAAGGCACTCTGATCCTTTGTAACACAGAAGCTGCATCACATATGTTCCTTTAAAGTCTTTTATTTTAGTCCTGCACTGCTTCCCTTTCTCCCCCCATCAAATACTGTGCTTAAGCATATTAGAGTCAGTCTGTCACAGTATTGAAAAATCGGTTCAAGTTTTAGAGCTAATGTGTCTGTTTGAAGGGAGACTAAATATCCTTCTTCTGGAATTGCTGCCTCACAACTCCTCCTCTCTGGGCTCTTGGTAGGAGCCGTGGAGAAGAGTGAGTGATACTGCACCAGCTCTGCTCTTCTGCAGCAACATACAATATATTTTACCTCTGACCACCTCCATAGCACCTCTTTATCCTGAGATTTCAAAGTCTTTTAACAAAAATGAGTAAGCCTTTCCTTAAAGAACGCAGTGCCACAAGTAACATAGCGAATTATAGGTTATTACAAGTTTATGAATAGAGTACATGGCTGACTTGAACCTGAATTTGGCAACGCAGTGGCCTTTTTTTGTTTCAGGTTGCTAAAGGCTACTCTCATACTGGTTCTTAAGTCTCTGGGGGGAGAGAAAAATCTTTGTTCCAACAACTGTTAGTTTCTCATTTTAAGCATTGCAATGCAGTGTGGTGTTAATACCGGAAATTGGAATATGACTCCACCTTGCACCCGGCTGAGTGTTCAGACTCTTTGGAGGTAGTCTTGCCTGGGATGTTTTAATAACTTCAAGTGAATAATGCAGGTTAGCGCCGTGCAATTAAATGTGAGTTGCTGTAGCAATGCTGAGGATCTTTTGGGGTGGGGACCATCATCTTCATGGAAAGAGTGTATGCAGTTCCAAGTGCTTGACTTTTTTTTTTTTCCTTTTAACTGTTATCTCTAATTTCTCCTTCCTTTCTCTGTCTCCAATCTCCCCTGTCAACAGAAGGATCAGGTAGGTGAGCAACTTGCCTGTGGTGATAGCCTGCTTTTAGTTCACTTCTTGCTCTATTAGCTGTGTACATGGTGTGATTGCGCTCGGTGTTGACAGATACAAGGGATATTTATGTGATTAAATCAGAGAAAAAAAGACTGTAGACTTCCTCCAGTGGATCAGTCCTACTTCCAGCTCCAGATACCAGTTTGTACTACTAAGATTTCAGCCTGATTATTCTTTTGGCCAGTACAGCAGAAAATATGCTCACTTTCATTCAAGAAGGGTTAGTTGTGGAAAAAGCACGCTGGCGGCTCCTGCCAGCTTCTGATTTAAAGCCTGGGCCCAAGGGCTTGGGTGAAGCTGTCCCTGGGTCTTTTCTGGGATAACCTTTAAATCTAAGATAGTGGTATAGATGTTTGGAGTATATGAACTGAAAAGAAGATGTGGGAGGCCTTTAGGCTCCTGCTTCCTAGAGCTATTTGGGCTTTTTATTTAACCAGTCCTGGGAGACCTTGTGTCTGTCATCTCTCTCTGAGAGACCATGTTGTGTGTATGTGGGTGTTGCTGTGACATTAATAATCTGGAAATGCTTCTTACACTGCATGAACCAAAGGGCTTGACTTAAAGGTACTGCCTGGAGTAGTCTGAAGCAGCACTGTATCGTTGAGATACTGCTTTTGCCTGTGCATGAGGTTGTGGCATGATGTATTAACTGTTGCATAAGCTTCTGCTATAAGAAGCTTGATGCCCTGGTGACAGAGTGGGGTATGATCTTCTAATCACCTATAGGACCAAAGGTAACTTTTTTTTTAGCTTAAGTAGACTTTCGGTGGGGAAAAACCAAGTTTTGTGTATTACTCTGTATAGACTTCCTCACTTTATGTGGGTATAACGTGCCCGCCTTAGAGCAGTTTGCCTCATGTCTGGCATTTATTTTTGCAGTTAGTAATACATCTTTCGAAAACTTTTGAGAAAAACTTAGAAAGCCTTCTGAAAGGCTTTGTTTCTGCTTGCTCTTTTCCTTCTTACTGTGAAAAGAACACGTGAAATATAATTTCAGATGCTTGTAAAAAGCTTTGGGCTTAGGTTTTAACATTGGGTAACTTTTGTTTCTTATAGGCTGCGTTCAGTAATGCGGGAATCTGTTTCTGTTTGCAAAATGTGATGTTACTGGATGCTTTAAAGAAGGTAGATTGTGGATGAGTAAAGGAGTCCTTTCTTCTAGGCGTTTCTTTCAGCTTTTGGGTGAACTCTGGAGTCAGGATAATTAGCCTTTTCTGTGATTACTTAAAGCTTTCAGGGGAGCAGCTTTGTGGATACAGGTCTAATGTGATGCTGGTGTTGGTGGCTCTTAAGTCAACTCCTTTGAAGGGCTTGCATAGTGGATTAGCTCATGGTAAATGGGGTTTTTAAATGGATGTGGCCTAACCTCTTCCTCTTTTAAAGGAACTGCTAAATTTCACCTGGTAGTTGTCCTGCCTATAACCATATCAAATGCTTTGGCAATACTTGAAGTAGAAGTAGTCATGAAACTTCTGGTTGTGTTGGAGCCTTTTAAAACTTTATTCTCGGTGCCTGCTCACAGGCTCCATAGAAAGGGCAGGGCCTTCTAGACTTTTAAAAATTGCTTGTACGTCTCTTTCCAGCAACCAAAGGACATTTGTGCCATGGTGGGATTCTGTCCTTCTGTGAAATCTGTTCCTCTTCAGACTCTGGTGCCAGCTCAAGTGGTTCATGAAGTGAAAGTGGAAACAGTGGAGGTAAGATGGACTTTGTACTCAACAACTTTGCCTTCCTTTTTGCTTTAGTGTAATGAACCAGGTGAAACAGAAAAACAGGAGCTTTTATGCATAGAATAATCCAAGTCTCCCTGCATACAGATTCCTGGCCTCCTTGTTTCTGTTGTTGATCTGTAAAGTAGGAGAGCTGACTGATTTGTTAGAATAGCAGAGCCTATGCTAAACCAAAGCTAAAAGCTAATACTTTAGGATTGAAATGGAAGCTCTGGTTCCAGCGGTAGAGTATAGCAGCTGTTCTAAATGATACTTCAAATGTTAGAGGGCAAATTGCTGCACGTGAATTTTGCTCTACATTTGGAGTCCCTTTTAAAAACGGGACAGCATTCTGCATGCGCAGGTGAGTGATCAGAGTCAGAATGCTCCACGTTTGGAGAAGCACTTTAGCTTCCCATGGCCTTTGGGTAAGACGTGGGCTGAGTTGTGTTTTTTTTTAAATGAAAGCCTCTTTTGAGGACAGTTAACTTCTGATTATCAGGCTCAGAACAATTTCCCTCAAGTCCCTCAATTTCTAGGTTTCTTCTGCAAACAAGAAGGTGCTCTCAATTTAAGTAAATTAGTTATTTTGTCCTCAATTAGTGTATTTAAAAAAAACCACATTTCTCTTAACTCCACTCACTGTGGGGCTGCTTATTTCTCCATGTCTACTAGATTCAGCTCCCCTCCTTATGCAACCTGGGGACTGTAGTCTTAATTAGTTGTACAGAATCACTGTTCATTCAAAAAGGCTTTTTACTGAGTCCTTTGAGGTTGGTTTCGGGTTCTGCTTGACCTTTTGAATTCAGCTCGAGCTGTCCAGCGAGGTAAGTGAATGTGTGCTGCACCTGAATTTGAATGCTGTTAAGCTGATCCCTTACAAATTGTCCCTGTCAAATGTGGTCAAGTGCTGATTTACTGTTTTGTATGTTTCTTCTGTGTACTCAGAAAGCCTCAGTTCAAGAGAAAACTTTTTCCTTGTGTGAAATATGTGAAACCATGGTGAAAGAAGTGACTGGCCTCTTGGAGAGCAACAAGACAGAGGTGTGTAAGCAGTAAAAGTGGTACCTCTTCCTAGTCTTTGGCTAAAATGGGGCTGTATTAGAGGGGGAAGCAAAGCTAATTTTCTTGCCTGTTTTCATGAGAGTGAGATTTCTATCCTGGGGGTGATGGCGTAAGAAAAAACATACTTATGAATCAAATCAGATTTCTGTTCCTCACTTGCTGCTACTCCTTCACTGTGCTTCAGGAGGAGATTGTACATGAAATGGAGGTGATCTGCTACCTGTTCCCAGGAAGTGTCAAAGACCAGTGTAAGGACTTCATAGATGTCTACGGCCAGGCTTTGATTGACATGCTCTTGGAGGCAACGAATCCTGAAGCTGTGTGCGTTATGCTGAAGTGCTGTGCAGCCAACAAGCCTCCACAGCAGCAGCCAGGTTGGTAATGAGGAGTTGGTGGTGTTGCAAAATGAGCTAATTCACCTATGATTGCATCTCTTTTGAGAACACATGCTTTAGTACTTTGCTGATGCTGCCTCCTTTCTTCTGTTTGGAGGAACTACCTAAGCACTGATGGCTGGCTTTGGTTTTGTGTTGTCTTTTTTTTCCTTCTCAGTTTTAGTGAAACCTGCAGGTGGCTTCTGTGATATCTGCAAGATGGTGGTAGCTTATGCAGACAAAGAACTAGAGAAGAATGCCACGACAGCTGAAATTGAGGCTTTACTGGAAAAAGTCTGTCACTTCCTGCCAGAGTCTGTCAGAGATCAGGTAAAGCATGCGTGCAGAAGGCAGGCTAAAAAGGATTTGTTTGGTCAACATAGGTCCTACAGTGACAATTATGCTAACCTCATCTTCTAAGTGTTTTGTCTAATATTCTGTCTACATGCTAATTTTAGGTCCATCTTTCAAGTGTCTCTACTTCTGCTATAAATGTCCAGGTACTTATAATAGAGGTCTTTGCATTTGGCCAACTGCCTTGGTTTCTGGCTGGAGACAAACTGTCCACAGGTGCAGCTGGGACTGGCTTGTGTTCAGCAACCTGATCCTTCCTAGTTTTTTTTCCTCCCTTTACTAGTTAGCACCAAAGCGTAGCAGCTTCTCCTGGGCAGTAGAGCAAAAAAAAGAGGGAGCAGCCTTGATGCGAGGCAGTCAAATGACCACGCAGGCCTTGCTGTGTGGCAGCCTTGCCTTCCAGTCAGAACAAGGCGAGGTAGAGATGAACAGAAGGTTGAAACATCTCGCGGAGTATTTGGAAGAACTAGAGAGCAGCATCTCCTAGTAGTTTTTATAAGAGTAGTCAGTCGTCTTCTGCTCGAAGGAGTTTGGGATCACAGGGGGGATTAGATTTTCACACTCCCTATACTTGGAGGGGTTGGCAGTCCCTTTGAATAGATGGAGACTTTTAAGGGCCTGAATTGATTGGCTGGATTGTTGTACTAATTTGTAGTCAGTGAAGGTTTGCCTGGAAATCCTCTGAGAACAGTGGGGGTGGGAACAGCTGAAGGTTTGGGTTTATTTTTTTCCTCCACACTGATCCTGTTCAGGGGATTAACAAAGTAATTGGAAGTAGGCTGGCGTAATTCCAGTGAGAGAGCAAAAAAGCAACACCTGTTAGGCCACCGCTATCAAGATTTACCTGGAAATCTTATTAGGTGGCTGCTGAGTGTCAGCAAGTGGCAACTGCTTATAAGTTTACTAAGCGTACAATGCACAGGCTTAAAGCAACTGAAACAGCTATTCCTGCTAACTGCTGTGAGGCCCTTTAATAGCTGTGGTTTGCTTATTAATCGGTGCTGTTAGTCTCTGGTGAGAACACCAAAATCTTTCTGTGCTTTGGCGGTGGCCTCTCCACTAGAGGGCTGACTGTTGCCGATGGGAAGGATGGGAAGGGTTCGTGCTGCTGCTGCCTGGCCTGAAGTGAATAGTAATTACTTGGGCTAAAAGTGCTCCAGAGTCATTACTGCACTTAGATTGCTGCCATCCTGTTCAGGACGTTTGTCTCCAGCTTGTTCAGTGTGCTTTCCTCTTGGGATAGCAATGATCTCCACGATTAGAGACTAAGCTTTGCAAATCAAAGCCTGTTCTGCTTGGTTCTTTTACTTGTGACCCCCTTCTCATCATAACCTGTCTGCAGGCAGCTGCAGGCAGGTATGAGCTAGCAAAAAATGATGTTGTTTTGTGATTAGTGTGATGCTGTGTCCTTTTTGATCTGCAGAGCTCAACCCCTCTGGTTTATCAGAGTGTAGTATTGGGGTGTTTGGAGTAGTATCCTGTATTCTTGAATAGGAGTTAGTTTGGAGTAGGCCTGTGTCTTCCTCTTCTTTCTAAGGCTTTAACTAGAGACTCTCTCAACCTGTGTTTTGTTACAGTGTGTTCAGTTTGTGGAACAGTATGAACCTGTGGTTGTGCAACTCTTGGCAGAGATGATGGATCCCACTTTTGTTTGCACTGTGAGTATTGCGTTTATTCTATTGAGTACGGGCTGTGATACGGTCCTGCCTGCTCTTCCGTGTGCCTTTTCAGTGCCTAGCGTGCAGAAACTCTGCTGGAATGAAAATCAGCACACTGAATGCTTGGAGCAAATGCAGTTGTGCAAGGCCTTGGGCTTACGGAATGGACAGCTGTCCGACTGCCAGCCTTGTGCAAGGAAGGATAGAAGAAAATTGCTGCCAGTGGTTATCGACTGTTGCGGTTCAGTAACAAGGTGTAGCGAGCCCTGAATGCGATGAGAGGAAGTTAAATGACCTTTCTTGAGGAAGGTGCCTTTCTAGAAGCTCTGTTTCTCAAAACTTAATATGAAGAAAACAATTGGGGGTTACCTTAAATCTTCCTTGTGTCAGATTACTGCTTCGTGTCCACTCGTGCAGCTGCGAGTCAGTTGAGCATGGTACTGTGGGAGCTGCTGAAGCTACCTCAGTGTTGCTTCCACACTCAGGCAGGTGGAAGCTCGGACATCAGGCTGTAGTTGAGGTCTCTTAGTGCAAATAAAGATGCTGACTCTGCTTCTGTTCCTTTCACAGAAACTTGGAGTCTGTGGATCAGCTAAACAGCCTCTTCTGGGGGATGATGCTTGTGTCTGGGGTCCAGGCTACTGGTGTAAGAACATGGAGACTGCTGCTCAGTGCAATGTGCGTAAAGCAGAATTCTGCCTCAAGTTTCCTATTGGTCTTTGATAGCTCCTTATAAACTACCTTTCTGGCTTCTGTACCTCATTTGCCAGGGGATGAATTCCAGTTTCAGGAAGCAAAACGGTATTAACTAGAGGTGGTTGAGTGTGATTAGAGTGTCTTCAGAGCCCTTAGCTTTCTTAAAGCAGACTGTTTCTTCTCCCCTTCGTTCCTATTCCCCACCCCGCTGTTAGCATTTCAGAATCTATAGTAAGGTACAAAGTGAGCTTTATATTTAGTCTGTGTTCCCACAGCCAACAGACCACGTCATGACCTCTCGGCAGGCTCTGAGATTCGGCTTCCAGTATTGCTGTGGGCTGATGCTTTCTTTGCCAGGCCTTAATGGCTAAGGGTCATCAGCATTCTTTTCTGAAGCTTCTGGGTGGGGACGAGGCTGTTATTTATTCTAGTCCTCTCTGGAATCGCTTACTTCAAGAAAAACAGATTTGCTTCCAAGATCTCTTGGCTCGGAATAAGGCATTGAATTGTATGCGTAGATGCATGCTTGTTTGCAAACAGTCTTTTTTTCCACTGACATACACTATTTCTTTCCCTTTAGGCTGTTGATCACTGCAAACGTCACGTGTGGAACTAGAAGAAGAATTTCCAGTTCTGAAGGTTTGCCGTGGCTCTTAAAACATGTGGGCCGAGGTTGGCAGAGAGCTGTATCTCAAATGTCCCTCCTCTCTGCCTCGTTAACAATTTGACCTTCAAGTTCCTTTATTGTAACTCTTTTGTAGCAGTGCTGCTGTTGAAGGATCAGATCTTCATTGTTGACTTAACAAAGATATTTCTGATTGTACAGTTCAACTCATACTCCTAAAAATAGTCAGTGTGTTGTAGATTATTTTTTTTTTAATTGGTTAGGCTGAAGTGTTTTTTAGGTGCTGGGAAGAATGGCAGAAAAGGTGAAATGAGTCAAGACTATTATCTTTTAATTTAAAAAAAAAAAAGAAGAGCAAGATAGTGACTAAACTTTCAAATGTCTTTCTGTAGTCAGCACTGGGAAGATTATATGCTTTGCATTTTTACCATCTGGCTGGAATATTAACTTTCTGTGTAACCCTAGGGGAACTCTAAGGGATAATGTGGAATCTGGGAATCCCTTTGGCTGGAATTTTCAAAGCTCTACAGATGCAGAGGAGGGGACTTTGTGTCCCCAGCTAACTTTCAAAGTATCTGATACCTAAAAAAAGCTGTGTTTGCATTTGAGTGACCGTGCTTTTGCATTTGAGTGGCCACACTCGTGGCTCACGATGTTATCATAGCTGAGGAAACCCTCCCTCAACCTTTGATCATGTCCTTATTATTTCCTCGGACTACTTGGTCTAAGCATGACTACTGTCGAGCCCTGTACAGTGGGATTTCAGTCTTTTGAAGCATGCTGGCAAATTTAAGGAATGGCTCCCTTTTTTCTTTTTTTTTTTTTTTAATCCTAGTTGCTCAATTCTGCTTAAGTCTTGCAGCTTCCTACATGCAGCCAGCTGGGTGCCAAGGAGGTGGAGCGAGCTGGGTCGGTAGAAGAATGGAAGGGAAAAAGTCAGCAGGGGCTGTGCATATGTAAAAGTGAGTTCAGCATAGAGGGCACAACGTGTGGAAGAATGTTTGGTGGGTTTTTTTTTATTGTAAACTGCCAGTTTGTTTCTTGATCTGTTTTTCTCTCGCACCACGTTTCAGTCATCTAAAACTTCAGGGGCGCTATGAGGCTTGGGGGCAGTTCCCATTGCTGCCACCCCTTCTCACTGAAACTCACCCTGCTGAGTAGTTGGAAGCATAATAATTTTATTATTATTTTTTTTTCCAGAGTTCCCATTTCTGTTGGGAAACGTGTCCGAGTAGCGAGCGGAGGTGGCAGATAAGAGCGTTGTAGTAGATATTTGGCAGCTCTGCTGTCATACCTGACAACCTGCCTTTCCTGCCTCTGCAGCGTCCCGCTCAAACGGCCTCAACTTGTGAACAAAAGCCTCTCAAGGCGGGCTGCTGGCCTGGAAAACAAGGCAGGCCCTTGAGGCGTAGGGGCCTTGAGAAGGACAATCATGCTGACGTTGCTTGAGACGTACCTTGCATCCCCTACCAGCATTTAGCACGTAGTTCTGATCAAGTTAACCCCCCCTGAAAACGGAGGCACCGAAGTAGCTCTGAGGAGACCTTTGGGAAGGGAGCAGCTGGGCAGAGGTGGAGCTTTGAAAATTCCAGTCCTGTTCAGAAAGGTGCCGGCAACTGCTGCTGTTCCTGTGGTGTCTTGGGGGAGGCAGGAGCCTCCGGTAACACAACGCTTGAGCAGCAAGCGAAGTGATTTTCGTGCAGTTTAATGGAAAACTGCTCGACTGCAGCTTTTTTTTTTTTTGTTACCGTGTGTACATACTAAATGTCTGGGCAGTGTTGACAGTGATGGCATCTGTACTGAATGCTGAAGCACTTGCGGCTTTAAAAAAAAAAAAAACACCACAAAACAAACAAAAAAGAGAAATAATTACCCCCAAAGATGTAAAATACCTGCAGCTTTCTGTCTTGGCAGGCTTGTGCAGTGGTTCCAGCAGTGTTATCCCAGTTGGGGTAGATACGCCAGATAGGAAATGAGCTCTCTTCAGTGTCGCTGCCCTGGAGGTACGGGCACGCAGTATGGCATTGGATCTTTTAAACTGGATGGCATTCTCTTAAAATGAATTTTTTTTTTTTTTTTTTTTGGAGGGAAGGTGGGGATGGATTGACAACTTGCTCTTACCGGTTGGCAAGGTTTTAATTTTCTTGGGTTTTTAGTAGTGGAGGATTCATGCTGGTTGATCTGTCGGACGAGGTGAGCGGGGGGGAAATCCTGTGCTAGCGCTGGGAGTCTCTTTTTAGTTCTCTCCCTTCCTGTGGACCCTGGCACCTGACCCGCTTGAGTTACGCTGGGGGGGGACACGTGCAGTTGCTTTCTAAAGAACATTGTCTTGATTTTTGCACAAAAGCTTCCTTAATGAACAATAAAAACTTCTGTAAAACGACGTTTGTGTGTTTGGTTTCTTTGTTGTGTGCTAACTGCATCTCCTTAGCTTCCCCGTTGCTGCAGAGCCAGGAGAAGGCACGTCCCGAAACGTCGCCGTGAATCTGGGGCTGAATGACGGGATTCAGGTTCCCCTTGAGTTGCTGTTGCTTGATGAGATGCGTGTCCCATCAAGCCTTTGTGTCAGATGGAGCTCGGTTGCAGGTGGAGGAGGCTTTGCCAGGGATTGCCATCCCCTCTCCCTTTCCCTGGCGGAACGCAACGCCTGGTGTGAGGCAACAGCCCCGTGTCGCAATCTCTCTGCCTTGCGCAGGCTGGAGGGAGTTCCTGCTGAAGCTGCTTGTGCTGCACTGCTGACTTGCATTTCGGGTGGCTTTGCTGTCCTGGTTTTGAGTAGTGACACGGGACTCATTTCTCTTTCAGTCATTTTACTTTTTGGTGAAGGTCTCTGGGGGAAAAATGTACTTTTAGAAGACTCTAGTGTATTTGTGAAAATATTTACTTCGTAGCCGGCCGTGCTAGGTGGGTTTCAAAGTTTTTTTGAGCTCACCAAGCGGGAGCGAGACCTGGGCGCTTGGCCCAACTGGCCAACGGGATTATTTCAAACCACGAACACGACATTCGATATAAATTGCGAAGTTTACTGAGGGGTTTTCTCTGCCTTGATGGCTGCCATCCTGAGAACTCCTTGCCCCGGCGCCGGACCCCTGGGCCTTTCCCTTCCTCCCGAGGCTGTAGCGCTCGCAGTGTCTGACACTTGCTGTCCCTGCTGGGAGTGGCTGTGTATATTCCTCATGTATTGATACCAATATTGGGTTTTTTTTGCTATTATTAATGTTAATTATTTAGTATTATTTCATTAAATCTGTTCATGTTTCGGCCCTTCAGTTTCCTTGTTTTCTTCCCAAGTGGGGAAGGCTCATGGGGTGAGAGGATAATCCTCTAAACAGCAGCAAATTGCGGGTTCTTCAAAACTCTTTCCTTTTGTTTCCATTCCTTGCTTTATTTTGAGTAAAACGAAGGTCTCTTAAATGCTTTAAGCAAACTACTCGGCTGCCTCTAAATACGCTATTAATTCACTTGTCCTAAATTTACCGATCTTTAATATCTGTGCCACTGACCCTTTTTTGGAAGGGGTGGTGCTCTATTTGGTGAAGAGCACGGAAAACGGCTCTGTCCCGTGGCGCTAGGACATCGTCCCCGGCTGTGCCCATCCTTTGAGCCAGGTTAGTGTCGAGCAGCAGGTTCTGGTCTGGTTTTGACTTCCCGGGAATACCTGCCTGGCTCCGGTCCCTCCCTCCACTTGCAGGCGCTGGGGATGATTTTATAATCAAGGTGTAAGGAGAAGGGTGTGGTAATTGCCCTGCGTAGGTGTGGGTTCTCACTACCTATCCCAGCCCATCCAAGATTCCTCAGTCTGGGAGCAGCACAGGAGAGGAACCAGCCACTGAGGACTATCGTAGGAACGGCATGGAGAGCCGATGGAGTGGCTGGGTGCTGATCCTTTCAGTGTGCCTGGGTTCCTACCAAGGTAAGGCCAGGCCTGGGGGTAGGACTCGGAGGAGACCCCGAAACGATAGCGTTTAAGCTCCGTAGAGCGTTTCCTCGTCCCTCTGTGGTGTTGGAGTTAGGCCAGAAGCAAAGCTGGGGCAGGTGGCACCACCGCCTGCTTTACCTCTTGCCCACCTGGACGTGAGCGTTAAGATCAACTTAAAGATGATCTCGGGGCGGAAAAGTGCGTTGTGCTCCTCCTTTCTCTGGGCAGCAGGGATTCAGACGGAGCCGGTGTTTTTGCTGGGGTATGGAAGGAGGGAAGACCAGTTCCTGGGGCGTCTCGGCAGTGATGGGGGAGAGGGCTGCTTTGGCTGTTGCCCTCGGCGTTGGGACCTGGCTGCGTACGTCCCCTCTGGGGGGAAACTGCTTTGTTGGCCTTGCTCAAGGTGCCACCTGATGCTGCTCCTTTCCTGAGGGACCACGTTAGAGGTCCCAAGCCCCCTGCGGTGGTTTGGAGGGGGACGAAGTGCTAGTGCTGCAGCCCTGAGCACCTTTGGAGACCTCTCGTCACCAGGGCTTTGGGGTGTCTGTGAGCAAACCCTTCCTGCAGGCGAGCTTACGCTGCTGTCCCCTGATAAGCGTGACAAAGCCATACCTGCCTTAAACCCTGCCTAGCCATGGGAAACAAGTCCCCTTGCTGGAGGGGAAATCGCTTATTCCAGGGGAAATGTCTCCATCCTTGCTGCTGTTGTAGGCAGAAAACCCTAACCCTTTGAGAGGGAGGAAGAACTCCTTTTATACCCCAATTACCCCGGGCTCGGCCCTTCGGCTCCTCCGACGTGACCCGCCCCGGTGCCGGCTTTGCGGTGGAGGAGTCATGCCCGCACACGTGTGGCCTCGCTGCCGGTGGTGGTGGCGGGGGAACGGACGTGCCAAGGTGATCCAGCTGACAACAGGCGGAGCAGGAATGTTCACCCACGCTCGGCACGTCCGTCCTTCGGGTGACGCCTGCCCTGGAAGCCGGTGGCCGCTCTCCAGGCCGGTGGCTCGGCTGGCACCACGGTGGGGGCTGCGGGACTGGGGGATGGCACTGCGGGCTGTGGAGAGGGACTTTTTGGTGCTGGGAAGAGTGTATTTACGATATTTGCTGTAACAGGGGCGTGCACCCAGCTGGGAACTGGGGCGCCGGGGCCCACGTTGCCACCCCCGGGGTTTACGTCACAACCTGCTCACCAGGCTCGGCCGGCTCGGCCGGCGTCCTCCAGGGCTCCGTGTAATCCAGCACAACCCTGACAGATCTGGAGCTCAGTGCTGGTTTCCTCTCCCCCCCGCCCCAAGTAAAGCCCACCCACCTCCGGGGGCCTGGCAGATGGGGCAGGCAGTCCTGGCTCGCCTGGGCACACCATGGTGGCACGGGAGCATCCTTGGCTCATCCCACACTCTGTGCTGGGGCTTTGCCCAAAATAGCATAGAATCATAGAATCGTCTAGGTTGGAAGAGACCCTTGGGATCATCGAGTCCAACCATCAACCCTACTCTACAAAGTTCTCCCCTACACCACATCTAAATGGCTCTTAAACACATCCAGGGATGGTGACTCAACCACCTCCCTGGGTGGCATCATCCCATATCCTGCTGCCTGGGTGCCCACCGGCACGAGGTGGCTCCGCTATGGTTTAGAAACATGAAGGAGGGCTCACAGGGCAGAGGTTGCCTGGTGGCACTGCTGTCCACCTGGGACATCTCAGCAGTTGGGCGTTATGATTAGTATTAATTATTTTTTCCGGCCCAGCACTTGTTGCCTGAGTTTCAGCTTGAGCAGAGAGAGGAGTAAGCACCCAGCTGAGAGCCACCGCGAGCCAGAAAGGTGCAGGTCAAAACCACTGGTGGCTTTTAGACCAGCCAAACCCACCCGTGCCATTGCCGGTGGCGTCCTTCCACCACTGGTCTGCTCTCCGGCGTGGGGCTGTGAGGGATATTTGTGTCCGTGGGTCAGGCAGGACCTCCCGCCTCCTCCTTTCTTGTTTGTGGTGCTGCTTCCGCTGACTTGCCATACTTGTTCACCAGGGTTAAAAAGACAAATATATATATATAGCTCTCTCAGCTGATGTGGTGGCCGTGGCATCACGCTGCTGGGGAGGTGTGTGGGAAGCCGCGCATGGGAAACCGGGGTGGGGGGGGACCTCACCCTGCCCTGGGGCTCGCTCCTGCCTCGGTGCTGCTCTCAGCCCTGTGGGGTAATCGGGGCTGAAACACCCCCCCCCGGCACCCACCGAGGTGGTCCAGGGCTTTGGGGAGAAGGCAAGGGCTGGTGGGAGGCTGGGGAGCCCTTTCTCCACATCCTCCACCCCCCGGTGGGACTAGCTGAGGTGGCCTTGGGCATCTCAAGCTGCTGCCCCCAACGCGTCCCGTGGATGAGCCAAAGGCGTTGCTAGAATCCGACACGCGGGAAAAGCAGCTTTTGGGGAGAAATCTGGTAAGGGTAGGGTGGTAAAAGCTGGATGCGAGTGTTCTCTCTGTGTGTGTGTGTGGTGTTCTTTGCCTAGAAACACCAGCTGCATGGAGGTCTGCGGCAGGGTCTGTCTGTCCGTTTGTCCACACGCTGCCTCCCCATGTAGCCCCCAGACCCCCCATTTTTCCCAGCCAAAGCAGGGCAACGAAGGGCTTGGGTTGTGCCAGTTCCTGGCCACCTCCCCGGCCACATCCTGGGTGGGTGCATCCCCCGGTGGGAAGAAACACTTGCCCCATTGCAAATTAATCCTGAACACGCCAAGGTGGCAATTAAAGCCCCGGCGTTGCGTCACAGCCCTGCGCTGCCACGCTGGGGATTTGCAGCCAGGAGAAAATGCTGTTGTTGGGAGGAAATGAAGAAAAAAAAACAAAAACCAAACAAAAAAACCCACCCAAAACTGGGGTTTCTCAATCGTTGCCGGGAGCTGCGGCGTGGCTAACTGGCTGCTGCGCCAGGCTGAGCACTGGTTTGCCCGTTTTGCAAGATTTATTGCTGTTTTTACAAGCAGTCGCCTCCCCAGCCTGTTGAAGGGAGCTGAGGGCGAGCCCCTAAATGAGCTCTCCTTTTGATGCTGGCCCAAAGCTGCTGCAACATCCCGTTGGAAGATCTGGAAGCGTGCGGTGGCCCATCAAAGCTGGCCTTTGCTGGGCTCATAAAATCATTTATAAAACCCAACAACCCCCCCCCCCCCACCTTGTGAAAGCCGAGGGTGAATCATGGCGAGAGGGTGAGGAGCATCACCGTCACCTCATGGGGCAGGGTGCTGGGGGGGGGTACTGGGTTGGTGTGGGGCAGGAGCTGGTTTTTGGGGTGCCCAGGGGATGGGGCTGATGGTCTCCTCTCCTCAACCCCACAGCCGGGGCCAGCCCCCTCCACCAGTGCAGAGAGCGGCCGGAGGACTGGTGCCGGGACGTGGCAACGGCGGCCAAGTGTGGGGCGCTGGAGCTCTGCCGGATCACCGTCTGGGACCAGGCCCTGGGGGTAACCACACTGGGGGCAAGAGGGGGGGGATGTGGGGAGGTGGAAGGATGTGCCAATCCTGCCCCAAAACCTGGGGTTGGGAGAAGAAGCCTTGTCTGGCCACCCCAATGCTGGGCACGCAGAAGAGCATCACCTGATGTTCTTGGGCAGCAATGTGTCTGCAGGGTGAGCGACCAAAATGAGTGATGCCCCTTGGTGGGGTGTTTTTGTGGTGGAGGGGTGTCATCTGGGGGAGCAAGAGGGGGGTCTGGGTGCCGTGGCATCATCCCGAGGCATCTCCTCTCTCAGCAGAAGGGGATCCCGTGTCACCTGTGCCAGATGGCGGTCTCCGTAGTGGGCAAGATCCTGCAGGACAACCGCACTGAGGTGGGTCAAGGCTGAGGGGGTGTGTGGGGCTGGTGGTGTCATTCCCCACCCCAATTCCCCTCCCTCCACTGCGGGATCAGCCCAGCCCTGAGCTGTCCCCTTGTCACCTAGGAAAAGCTGCGGGTCTTCTTGGATAAGAAATGCCAGTACCTGCCCTTCCAGGACTGGTCTGTCAAATGCAAGAAGATGGTGGACACTGGCATCCTCATCCTCGTCCAGCTGGGCAAGCAAGTGCTGGTAACTGGCTGGGGGGGATCCCTTGGGTTTGCGTTTCTCCATGGTTTGGGATGTCTTGGGGGGCTCACAGGGCAAGGGAGGCTCTTGGAACCTGGGACAAAACCTTTGCGAGATGAAGATGGGGATGGAAATGACCGAGGGATGGGGTGGGAGGGCAGAGCAGGGCGATAGGGCAGACACGGCTCCAAGCCCCCACCCCTCTGCTCCCCCAGTCGGACCCGAAGGTGGTGTGTGGGACCATCAAGTTGTGCCAGCCCCAGGAGAGCCCCACAGGCGCCCTGAAGTTCCAGGAGTCGTCACCAGCCTCCGCAGGCCCTGCTCAGGACTTCGCTGACCTGGTCACCCCCTTCATCGCCAATGTGCCCCTCTTGCTCCATCCCCAGGACCTGCCTCGCGGTGAGGCCCAGGTGAGAATACCATTGATTCTGCTCAAGTGCAAGAATCACAGAATGATATGGGGTTGGAAGGGACCTCTGGAGATCATCTAGTCCAACCCCCTGCCAAAGCAGGTCCAC
>JAOXJK010000002.1:4480461-4494689 GCA_025774025.1 Xenus cinereus
CCAAAAAAACACAAAACAAAAAAAAAACAAAAAAAACCAACCAACCAAAAAAAAAAAACCAAAACAAAAAAACAAAACAAAAAAAAAAAAAAACCAAACCCAGCTCCTCCCTGCGGCTTTAAGGGCTGCGGAAGGGCTTATCGGCCGGTGGAGGTGCCTCCCCCCGCCGCGGGGAGAGGCGGAGAGACGGAAGGAGGGAGAGGGAAGGGGAGAGGGAGAGGGAGAGGGAGAGGGAAGGGGAGAGGGAGAGGGAGGCGGCTGCGCGGAGCCCCCTCGCCGGCCCCGGCAGGATGGGGTCCCGCCTGTCCCTGGACGACTCCGTGCGGGTGGTGGTGGTCGGGGGGGGCTTCGGGGGCACGGCGGCCGCCAGCCTCCTCAAGTCCTGGGCCGTCCCTTTCCTGCTGGTGGACGTGAGAGACGCTTTCCATCACAACGTGGCCGCCCTCCGCGCCGCCGTGGAGAGGGGTAAGGGCTCGGCTGATTTTCACGGTGTGTGTGTCCCCCTCCCCATCCTGCCCCCACAGCCCCACCAGGACTCCGGGAATATGGAGGAACGGGGGCGCTGGAAGCGCCTCCTCCTTCCCCCCTCCTCCCCCGGGGGATGGTGGAAGACTTGGGATGTTTTCCGCCTGGAAAACAAATCCTTGGCTCCGGGAGGACCCGCAGGGCATGTGAGTTTAGTGAGCTGCCTGCCTGTTGGGAAAAACTGAGCAAAAACTATGCGGGCGAGTCTTTTTTTTATTATTATTGAGTTTAGAAGGTGACTAAGCTAAAACCAGCAAGTAGCTGGGAGGGGTGAGTGAATGTCTTCCTGCACCTGGCACCTAAAACATCAGGCAGCTCAGCAGGGAGGCCCTGGATGGTAAAATCCTGCCGGTGAGCCGCTCAGGAGCATCTGGGATCTCCCTTCGGAGACTGGGCAAACCCTATTGCTCCAGTCGCTGGGGATTTAGGGGGACAATCTCATGGTCGAGGCTGGGAACAGGCACCAAAAGGATGTCTGAAAGGCAGATAAGACGACAAAAAGCCTCTGTCATCCTGCCTGAAACGCCCTGGACCGCAGTAGAGCGCTTACTGGCAAACCAGTCCAGGAGATTCTGTACGGGGAGCAGAGACAAAGCAGCCCAACCGAGGTTGTCACCTGGCCTCTGAGGAGCTGAGCCTGTCACCACCACATCTGAGGCCAAGGTCCTGAAGCTCATTGCTGGGCACAGATAACACACAGCAGAGGCCCAGCCCGTGGTCCCAGGTACATCCAACGCTTTTGTCTGAACAAGGATGGCACGAGGGGAGAAGGGAAGAAGGGTTTCTTAGCCTCCACAGAGGGAGATCTCTTCCCTGTTCCCTCCTCTTCCCACAGGATTTGCCAAGAAGACTTTCATCTCCTACTCTGTCACCTTTGGGGACAGCTTCCGCCAAGGCAAGGTTGTTGGCATAGACCCTGGGAGGCAACAAGTCCTGCTGAGTGATGGTGAGGTGGGTGAAGCAACGGCTCGCAGTGAGTCACCTGGCTCTTTACGGGATCACCCGCTAACCGGGAGAGTCGGCAGGGTGTGTTGGGAATCGCTCCTTCTCAGGGCTTTTCTTCAGCCACCTCTTGCCTGCGAGAAGGCGGTCCTCCAAACCTCGGCCGTGTTGGCCTTGACTGGTGATGTCTGGTTGGAGAAGTGACTTGGGATACAGGTTTCAGAGTGCTGTCCGTGCTTGGAGTCTTCTTTTGGGGGGGTGGTGAGGCTCAGAGTCTTATTTTGGGGAAAAGAGATAAGCAGGACCACAGAGCACCTACAGAAAATGTGCACCTGAGCAGGAAGAGGAGTGTAACCCTCATCTGCCCGAGGAGGGGGGTGCGCGTGTGCAGGACAGAATCATGCTCTGGGAAAAACAAACTGGACTTTAGCCCTCAAACTGGAGGAGAGCTGGGAATGCTGTTGCGTTGTGGCAAACACCCCCGCGTTTCCTACAGCGCAGGTCAGGTGAGCACACGAACCCCGACCTGTCCCATACCCCCGGGCTCAGAGTTCACACACACACCAGGGTTCCTGTGCTGATGTAACCCTCAGCTTGGCTGAAGGGCCTGACCCCAAACAAGCCACAACCCAAGTCCTGTGGGAAGGCAGTGATTGCTTTCCTCTAGGTTTCTGCCACCTGGAGAACACAGGTGGGCAGACACACAAATGCTCATGCTCAATACTGGCCCTGTAACTCTAGGAGGTAGAGAGGAATGGAACCAACTTCTTCTACGGAGGGCCACCCCAGAGACAAGCAGCCCCCCAGCCATCTCCTCTAAAACCAAGAAGCAATGTGGGGAAAGACTGGAGCGTCTAATCATCCTGAAGAGCTTGGCAGCTCTTCCCATGGATGCACTGAACGGCACCATATCCTGTAGCTGAGCTAAGTGGCCTGGAGCTGTGTTGGTTGGGATGTGGGTGTGCAGTAAATGACACACCCCATCTAGTGCTCAGATGAGCTTTTATTCTTAGAGCTGGATTTAGAGCTCAACAATTAACCCTTGAGCTCAGATCCTTATCTAACTGCAGGAAAAAGCAAGGGCAGCAGCTCTGATAACTTCTCAGCCAGAGCATCTGATCAGAAGGTGAAGGAGAGTAAGTCTCTGGAGCCAGCTGTGATGGTAGCTTCAGAGTCTGGCATAAATACCAGGTTATTTCCTGTAAGCTTATGGTAGCTTTTTCAAAGCATTCAGCTCACCTCAAGAATGGTGCTGAGAAAGGCAGTTAGATGGTGTCACCTGGACCGGGCCTCTTCCTAAAGTCACTTTCTGACAGGGGCGAGTAGGTTCCTAGCTGTCAGCAGGGGCTGGAGGAGGGGGAATAAGTGATTAGTACCTACGAGGCAAGGACTGTATTCTAGGCTGTTTTTAAGAGGTCTGACATCCTATTCCACCTTCTGCCTTCCTAGGAGCTTTACTACTCCCATCTCATTCTTGCAACAGGCAGTGATGGGCCATTCCCTGGGAAGTTCAACAAAGTCATTGACATGGAAAGCGCCATCCAGACCTATGAAGACATGGTTAAAGAGGTGAGGAATCAACTGATCTCCTACAAAGTATGTCCTGACTTCGTTCAGCTTCCCTGTCCCAGACACCACTATGGATATCTGGAGCCATCTGTGTCTAAGAACAAGAGACCACAATGCCTGCAGGGACAGGCCAGGACAAGGAACACCAGTGGTCCTGAATGCCCCAGGGGCAGACCAGCTGTCCACACAAGGGAAAACCTGAAATGCTAAACAGCGTTAAGTGTACACAGGAAAAGTGCGCAGGGTTCTCATTTTTTGCTTCCTCTGAACAAACTAGGCAGTTAATTGCTGTTGGGTCAGTGCTGTATCTGAGAAAGGTCTGTTCACAGAGTGGCTGAAGATATCTTGACTTCCCACGTGTAACAGTTCTCTTGTAACATGAGTTTCTTCTTTACTTCAAGATTGAGAAGTCTGAGCGAATCCTGGTCGTGGGAGGTGGTGCTGCTGGAGTCGAGATGGCTGCAGAGATCAAAACAGAGTACCCAGCCAAAGAGGTAGTAGCATATTCGTTACAATTAACTTCATCCTTGTTTCTGAGACTGTTCTTCTGTGATGGTCCTGCTGGAGGTGCCCGAGAACACTGCAAATCAGGAGTTTCCATGCAATGGCAGCCTTCGCCCCTACTGTCTCCTCTTCTGAGAGCACCCTATAGCCTGTCACCAGCAATCACTGGCACTAGCTGCCTTTCACTGGGGCATTGAGCAGGCTGGAAGGAAGCTAGCTATGGCTGCTCCCACCTGGCACGTGGCGAGTCCTGTCCCATACCTGTGTCCCCCCGTTTGCTGTTTTGTCCCCAACAGGTCACCCTCATTCACTCAAAAATTGCACTAGCTGATGTGGAGCTGCTAGATAGCGTCCGTCAGGAGGTGAAAGAGATTCTCCTCAGAAAAGGAGTGCGCCTCTTATTAAGTACGTACTTTTCAATGCCTCTGAAGATCTAGACTCTGAAGCTCTCTATAAGCTGCTCCTCCTTTAGCCAAAGCATCTCCTTCTGACATCCTCTTGCTGACTTTTTTTGACTAAGCATGGCTCCCTTGAGTTCCTGTTTCTCTAGTTACACCTGGGCTAGCTGGAAACAGCAGCCTCCTAAAGGTTTGTGACCCAGAGCTCTCTGTCCCAACAGGTGAAAGGGTCAGCAACGAGGAAAACCTCACACCAAACCGGTTCCAGAAGGACATGGTAGTAAGGACAGAAAAGGGCACCGAGGTAGTTGCTGACATGGTGGTCCTGTGCACGGGGATAAAGATTAACTCTTCAGCCTACGCCTCTGCATTTGGTAAGTGGAAAAAAACCACCGGATGGGGAGAAGCAACACAGTTCTTCAGTGTCTTACATTTGAGTGCTGTGAGGTTAGGAATCAACCCTATACAACCTGCAGCGGGTATTCCATGATAGAGCAAATGCTCTAAGTCACATAAAATACTTAACTGTGAAATGTGACCCTCAGAAACTTACAGACCATATATCAGCTGGCCAACAGTCTTCACCAGCTCCTTCTGCTAATACCTCCAAGGAACCTTAGTTCAGCATGAGGCAGATGACACCTAGAAGTTGACGGTAACTCCTGCTTGTCAAGGCATCTAGGATTTCATCATAGATACAAACTTGCTGAGTTCTGAGCAAAAAATAGGTTCAGCACGTTCAGTGTTCTTGCTGAACTATCAGTGTCTCAGGGTGTTCAGCTGATTAGTTATTTGGTGATACATCTTGAGTCTGAGTCCTCTTGCAGCCCAGTTCCAGTTATGGCACCACAACTACGGAGCAGTGTGACCATTACACAGTCTCTTTCTCGGGCTGCGTACAGTAGCTCTTAATGTTTCTACTGAAATATCAAAGGATGATTCATTGCAATAATTAACTACAGCAAGGCAAAAAGTGTCTCTTCCCTAACATGTAGAAAAAAAGGGGAAAACCCAGCTCCTTACTTTGTGTCAGTGACATGTTTGATAACATCATCAGCATTTTGGGGTCTTGGGCCACAACAAGCAACACAAAGCTCCTTCTGATAACTTACTGTTTGGCAAAACAGGGGACAAAATGGCAAGTAACGGTGCTTTGAAAGTTAACAAGCATCTCCAGCTGGAAGGCTATGAGAACATCTACGCCATTGGGGACTGTGCAGATCTGAAAGAACCAAAGATGGCCTACCACGCTGGGCTCCATGCCAACATCGTGGTGACAAATATCATCAACAGCCTGACCCATAAGCCTCTTAAAACCTACGAACCAGGTACGGTAATCTCCTAGCACCAGGCTTTAGCTGTTGGGCTGCTTTTCTGTAGGGAACAGCAGTTTAACAGATGCACCTCAGAACTTGCATGGGACGCTAATTAGAGGTGAGGGAACCCACAGCTGGGGTTGGCTGTATAAGCTTATAGCTCAGGCTTCATCTTAGTTCTTGCCAAAGACACTGTAGAAGTTAATTAACGTGTGTTAGTCTAGGGATGCAACGTGTCCTTTCTTCAGTAATATCTTCCTGATAAATCTACTGGTGGGTGTCTGCTATTCATCAAACTTGTTTCCTTTTCTTTAAATTGCTTACTGTCCAAATAAATCCTAGGAAGAAGGAGATGACTTGACTTTCTCCTCCTTTCTCCCCTTAAACTATACAAAAAACCACAAACTGAACAGTTCTGGTCTCAAAAATCTAGCTAGGTGATGGGTCTCGTTAATAAGCAACTGATGTAAATACTTACCATGACTATGTTGAAATTGTTCCATGTGGATGGAGGATATCTGGACAGCAGTTTGCTTTTTAAAGGCTGCCCAGTCTATTTACATTTCTTTCTACTTAAATTTTGTTGTCTACCTCTTGGACTCCCTCTTGAGAGAATTGTTCTACAGCACAGACACAGACAGCCCAGTCCTTCAGCAATCCCATTAATGAAAGAGGTAGAGCAGATGGTAGAGAGTTGTGAGTAGTTCTCCTTGGGCCTCCTTTCCTTGTCATGCAGCACATGGGTCTTGTGCTTAGCAGCTGTGTGTGGGTATGAGGGGAGGGTTGAGAAGTGAGGGTTTGGAGGAAGTGCAACACCTACATGTAGTAGGGTTTGATATTTAGCTTTGAAATTGCTTCACTTAAACCTCTACGTCTTCTTTCCAGGGTCACTAACGTTCCTGCTTTCAATGGGCAGGAACGATGGCGTAGGCCAGGTGAACGGTTACTACGTGGGACGTCTCTTGGTGACCATTGCGAAGAGCCGAAACCTGTTTGTCTCCAAGAGCTGGAAGACCATGGGACAGACAATGCCCTCTTAAGGGGGTATCAGTAACAAATCTACAAGTACAGCAACTGGAGGAGGGTGAGGGTGCACTTTAATTGCTTGGACAGACTGATACTGTCTCCAGCAGCACCTCCGAAAGCCACGTCCATTAAAGCGGTGCCCTGCCTTGCTCTAAAGGAAGGAGGTACTTTCCAAATGAAGTGCACAGAAGTTCTCATGATAAAAAACCAGGGAAGGAATGTTTCATTTACTTCCCTGTTGAGATAGCTCTGAGCAAGAAACTTGGTTTACCTTGATTTGTAACAATAAACGCTGTGGTTTTCAAAAATCTCTGTGGTTTGTTTGTTATGTGGGTTTTTTTCCCTGGCTTTCTCTGCTCTTGCTCTTCTAAAAAGTACCTGTCTTTTACCGATCTGGAAAACGTGCTCTGCAGCATGCAGGAAGAATGGCTCGCAGCGCTGCCTGGGGAAAGCCTGCCTAAAGCCTTGAAGAGGCTACAGTAATCCTGGAACTCAACAGACTATAACGCAGCTTTCATTATGTCACTTACAGCACTACAGGTTAGTTTTGTGCTAAGTGTGTGACACAGCAAGCACTTCATTACAGATGGTGCTGCTTTTTCTTTTTTAAGGTGAGAAATTCCCAGAGTAAAAGTAGGGTTTAAAACAATAACCACACTTGACACATCTTTTTCTTTTTTTCTTATAAAACAAACAAAATCACCATGAAATATTTTCAGTAATTGCAGAGATTATTGTGAGTTAAAAGCAAAACTGGAGCTCCTCATGCATCACTTCTAAAATCCTTTTGCCCTCTCCTGGGGCTAGAGGCAGAAGTCTTCCCCTCCCTTGAGGGCGGACAGTAAAGTGAGCAGAACATTTTTAAGAGCTTTCTTTAAAGTGTGTGTGTGTGAAAAGTTCATCACTACAAATCTAAAATGAGGTTACTCTTTAAAAAATTCTAAACTAAAGTAACAAGGGGCACTAAACAAACTCCTGAAAAGAGATGGTAACTCAGTTGCTTAAGGTGATATAAATGGCTAGAGGATGCTGATAGCATGAAGAAATTGGACTAAACCCATTTCATCTCTAGTCACAGCTCTTCATCAAGTCACAACACATCACACTACTACCATTCCCCCTCTCCTCATCACATTGAAAAAATAAAACCCACCTCTAATGCTTTTAATGCTACTCAACTTTGTTGAAAAATAAAGTTTCATTTGGCTGCCGTCGCTACTTAGTGTCTAGCTTGGCCATTTCTTGCACATAGATGCCAATACTTTCACTGTCGAAGAGCAGGAAGTAAATGTTCTTCAAGGAGGAAGAGCTGGTGCCGTCAAAATGGGTGGAAATAGCTCTTAGGGTCACCTGGGCTGCCGTCTGTTTTGGGAAGCAGTTTCTAGGTGGCAGAGGAAGAAAACAGAACAAGTGAGTGTCAGCCATCTGTGCAAGTATCGTGCAACCGTGATGCTGAAAGGCACAAGCCATAGCTGTACCAGCTACAGCCTGCTGTTAAGACAGTACCAGTTGCAGTTTTGCAAGGTGTAAACCCCAGAAGCAAAGCCCAAGGTTTTGATAGCAATATTTATCTGCTGCTGTTCTAGCTTCCTTGATGGCGTAGTTACTCTTTTCATTTCCTTCTACATTTTTGCAACCGCACAGAGGTTTTTTTATCACTCTCTCTTAGAATTAAACTATGCTACACTGGGCAGGCTAAGCAGTTCGAGGGATGATTGTTTTTTCAGTGGAAAACTGGAAAAAAATAATCTATTAATTACGTCAACTACTTGTGGGCCAGCACAATCCAGCGCATGTCCTTCCTCTGAGGTAGGATTAAATACAACTTTTCTGCTTCTGAAAAAAAAAAGTTTGTCTAAGCTATACTTAAAGATCTTCAGTGATGGGGCTACATTAGAATACACAGATAAACCATCCCAGTGCCTAACAATCCTTACACTTGAAAAATCACAGCATTTCTTTGCAGTGTTCTTTTCTTTTCCACACTCTCTGATAGCACTGTGATATGCATTTGTTTTTATTTCCCTTACTAGGTTTAGTACTACTCATTTCTTACTCAATTTCATGTTAGTGATTTTAGACTACTTATCAAATTTATATGAAAAACCATCCAAACAAGAGCTTGGAAACTAGTCATCAACAACTGCTGTATCCATATTCACTCTAGTCCAAATGATTACTAGCAAACAGATTTTCCTGCTTTTAGTCCCTGGACAACATCTACAGAAACCCAGCTAATACTCCCTCCTGGCAACAAGCTACCGATAAGGACTTCTTTAAAACGTTTTTCAGTTAATTTCTGTCTGCTTCACAGCACAAGTAATTTCATCTAAACTGGATTTCTCTACTTTTTAATGACAAAAATCACAGAGGTGAAAAGTCCCGGCACAATTGAGAAATCCCATCTATCGGTACATTATATCAGTTGCTGTAAACAGTCCCTAAGGTAGGAGAGAGGAAAGATGAAAATTCACAGAACCAACACAGCATAATTCCTGATCTACCCCAAAAAACCCCAGCATTTCTTGTGCAGATGTGTAGGTGGAATGAGATGACAGCAAAACCATTAAGTCTTACTTGAAAAACTGCCTTTTTTTTTCAGACAACTTTGAGGTCCTTTGATAAATAAAGTGTAAACCAGCAGCACATGGTAAGACTTACTCTATTTTCTGTTAGCAGGAGTAATTGCAAGAGCACCAGAGAGTGAAATGGAACTAAGCAGCAGAAGGAACTGCACTATGACTAATGCTCCAAGACTGGATTATTCTTAGATAACGCTTATAGGAGACACGAGGTCTATAGAGACTATTTCTATTGGCATTAAAAGCTACAGTTCCCTTTTGAAAGCTGAACTTTATTACTCAAGAGTGGTAAAACAATTCATCACTTTGAACGCTATAAACAGAAAGATCTGTGTATAAAGGAAGAACAATCACTAAATATTGCGCTGCCCCTCTATTTATTTTTTTGTCCTGATCCATAAAAATATTATTTTGTCTTGAAAAGTGCCTGTGTAAAAATTCACCTCCTGTGTACTCAGTGATGTGTGGTGATTTCACTAATCAAAATGCAGCTTTGCTTTCATTTTATTCACTACCAGGCCAAAACAACTCTTTGTACTCTTTGGGCATTACTAAAAAATTAGTAGTTATGTTTCAAATTAAACGTGTGTGAACTCCAACACAAAAGAACGACTTCTGCAGTTGGCAGGGCTTGTGTAAGGATTCTTGTGATCAGAGATCACGCAAGATTAAAGAACTGAGGGTTAAAAAAAAAAAAGGGAAGAAGAAAAAAATGAAGAAGAAAAAAGAAAAAGAGAGAAGGAGAGAGAAGGAGAGAGAAGGAGAGAGAAGGAGAGAGAAGGAGAGAGAAGGAGAGAGAAGGAGAGAGAAGAAAAAGAAAAAAGAGATACATATTTTGGATTTCTTAGTCAAGCACATTTTGTTTGCTAGTTATTGCGAAAGAAACGTGTAGTTTCACAGTTGGTGTCATAGTTCCCTTTTTAAAGCACAACTATATTTGAGCACCACTGATTTTTCTTTTGAAAGAAAACATTGTGTGTGACTAGTCTGTTTATTATATGTGCTCAGGATGATTTAGGTGAGCACCCTACATTTGCCTAACACAGGTTGCATCACTGTAACTTGCCTTCCCTATTATGCTGGTATAATCTTATTAGTACAAATGTAGTTTTAATAAGATGATTATAAGATTATTACAGCAAAATGAAGGGACACATAAAAACTAAGGTGGTGCAGGCCCATATTAAAAAAATGAAAATTACTGCCTAGCAATAGAAAACACAGCAAGTCCGCTCAGCTCTCCTGTGGGTTAGCTAATTTCTCTGTATAAAGGCTTTCTGGTCGTTCCATGCAAACACTGCACTTCGAGCTCCTTTAATGTGGAGAAGCACGGTGTCAGATGGACCTGCCACAGCCCTCTATGGAGGCAGGACCAGCCCTTTTCGTGCCACAGACCAGAGGGTACCTCTTTATCACAGCAGCAGCTTTCTGAGAGCCAATTATCCCATCCCTACCCGACACAGAATCCTCCTATGCAGAAAGAGTCATACCTGCCACTGGGAAATGGGGGGAAAGCCACAGACTTCAACTTCTTGTCTTCTGCGGCCGTTAAGCAGTTCTTTATAGTCTCTTCAAGCTGCTCTTCACACTTGTCTGAGCCCCACTGTGGGATGTGACAGTGGATGACAAACTTTGCTGCTAGGCCGCTAGACTGAGTAAGTGCAGCTAATACAAAAGAAAAGATAACATTTAGTTTTGAATAGAAACCACCCTGCAATGACCTCTCAATCCAAAATACTTCCTTAATTACATTACCCCTCCAAAGAAATACATTAGGCATTAAAATATACCACAACGGCTCACTTGCAATCATAACCTGACTGTCCCTTTATTACTTTTGTGATCAATTATTATTTCTTTAGAGACCAAAGAACCCATGGCTCATTTGGTTAACGCGGTAATATTTGAGAGCTTTCTCATTCAGCATGGCCTGCGGATTTGTTTCATGCAAAGTATCAAAACTTTGCATTGAATGCAGTATCATTAATCCCCCAACAGACATTTCTGCAGCGCTGTCACAGCCATGTCGGAATGCTTTGGAAGAGTATCCTGCATCAGCATTACAGCTCCAGAGTGTTAGGCAGTAACATTTAGACCCACTTCACAGCTGAGTAATTCCAGACAATGACATGAAAATCAAAGCTGTTTGTTGAAAGTTTCTACCCCTTATGTCCAATTAGGAATCTGAGATTAATTTTTCAGAAAGCACAGTATTTCTCCAGGACCTGCAGAGCTTGCTTTTGTTGCAATTGTGACCATTAGCACTTCTGAAACTACAAGTCTCGGGAATCTCGGGTTAAACACCCTGAAATTAGCTGTGCAATTAACGCCCAAGGATGAAAAACTTGTGATTTACTCGTTTGGCCACCACCACAGAGGAATTCTGTTGAAGGCACGGGGGAATTCCGTCTAATGCTTCACTACGCCACGCAGATTTCATCCAGAAGAGAAACGTCAGGCCTTTAACCACGGGGAGCAAATTTACTGAAAACAACTCAGGTATCCCGTGAGCAGCGCTTGAATTCAAGCCCATTAGGGCTGGAGCTGAAGTGTTCGCAGGAGACCTCCAGTGATTAACAATCACTTATTATCACTCGCCCCAAAACCAGTCTAAGGGGCGATTTCAAAGGCAGCAACACAACACAGTGCTTGAGAGCGTACATTTTCCTATTAAACAAAGATTATCTTCTTTCCTGGGACTGTCTTAACAGCATAAAAGGAGTCTATTTTTCAGTTAGGTAGTGATGTTGACAGAGAGAAGTAGTTGACTTTGATATTATGGCATATATTGTTGATTCAATGCAAAAAATGAAGCCAAGTATCTCGTACAAAATTTCCCCTGTCATTTATGATCATAAAACTAGGCTACTCATTTAGGAAAATTTAAAAACTAGACTATTTAAATCACTTAGTTTCTTGCGCATTGAGATACTAAGCCAAATAAGGGACCAAATATATAAGATATATTGTAACTTCTCTCCATCTGCCCTCCAGCCACCTTCAACTCCTATGAAGTGGTTTAATTTGTTGACGAAGAAAGACATCAATCTCAAAGCCCAAACTACTCGCTGCTAGAGATGTGTTAAACATACGAAGGGAGCTCTTCTGCATTTTGTATTTCTATAATGTAGGTGTAGTGCCTGGGAGAAGAGCAGCAATTGCTCTTCCAAAAAGCATGTCAGTTCTAAGGACTGTATCATATCTTTATTTGTGTTCAAAGTAAGGTAATTGTTTGTATTATACTGTTCATCAAATATGCATAAAGCAGGACAATTTATAAGCTATCACTGTTCTTACACCTCTTATGTTAGACTGAGAGCTGTTTCTCATCTTTCCTAAGGAATGTTGTACAAAAATAGGACAGGAAAGATGGCACAAAGGTGACAGCACAAGTTTTTCTTAATTTTTGGACTCTCACAGACATAAATTGCCAAAGGTAAATGAGTCAGCCTGCTGTAACTGATGGTGCTCAAAGAGTGGATGTGCACAGCACACGCGTATCCTCCTCTTCTTCCTTTTTCTTTCCCTAAGCAGGCTGTTCACATCAGGAACAGCTTCAAAGAATAAACAGAAACATTTACATCACATAAGCAAAGGCACGTATATAATCAAGAACAGATCAGAACGTCCAGAGAAAAGAACATATGAAATGAGCTGTTTCCAAAAGAGAGCGTCGTAGGCTTTTTACCTTCAGCAACTTCCAAAGGTCCTTGAGATTTGCGAAGCTCTTTCACCGTTTCTAAAAACTCTTTCCCTCCAGCCTTTTCCAATGCCTTGCCTGCAAGGACACACAGCAAAAGGCCTTGGCTTCAAAGTATGAGCGCGTAAAAACAACTCTACGTTATTGAAAAGAACACTGTAGACACATCATCTGTTTTCCTCTATCATCAGCAGCTGAAGTTTATGTTTGCCACTATCTGCCCACAGATTATGTTTACTTTTTATTGGTTTTGAAAACCCCTGTGTGGTTATCAATGGAAATTACTATAATTATCTGTAAGAATGCTATCTTACTCTGGCTTATGGCTAAAATAGTGAAGAGTGGGATTTTCAAGACTCAGATTTTCAGCCTCCAAAACCAACTTAACATACAAACCCTACTACTTTCTGAAATAGACACAGCTGGGATGCCAGTGAAGGTCTTGACTATACAAAAAACAACGATCCAAAAGCCTGCTGCTAGATTCTGTGCCCCCTATGTGACTGACTGCATATCTTGCTTAGCTCCCTCTTCCTTCAATTTCCCTATTTGTACACCAGCAGTAATAATATTTCCTTATTTCACATGAGCAGTATAAGGCTTTGTACACGAGTATTTCTGAGGTATGTAAAATTCGACATTGAAAAGCATAATTACAAGTGTTACTAATACAGAATTTTTGTCAGGGAATTTTCAGAGGCAAATGTAAAAATAATCCACTAAAGACCACAATAATGATTATTTACACCTTTGCTGCTCATGTGCTTCAACAAATTATCTGTGCTTTGATTGTCGTAAGGCATCATTAAAAAAAAATGATAAATTAGTGATTAGCCTGTTATACCTAGTCAGATCCAGCCTGATTTTCAGAAGTGTTGTAAGTGACATTTTATGGCCTGGGGAAGATTCAGATGAAACAGGATGGGACCTCAGCAGGCAGCTAGTAGACCAGCTACTGTTCCAAATCTAGATCTGTTTTTTTCTGTGTGTAGCAGAGCCTCACCTATTTCCTCCTTGAGGTCTATTTCAGCAGTTGTAGGGTGAACAATGCCTTCTACTTTCATGGAGCCAATATGGCTGATGTCACTCTGTGTCAGAGAAAGCTGTAAAATAATAATGAGGGAGTAGAAAAAAATATAAAATAGTAATCCGAGTGCGAAATCATTTTCATACCAAAAAACTAAAATGAAAGAAAGCTGGATTCAGTCTTCCTGAGATCAGCAGTTTTATTGTGTTCAATATGCATGATTCTGATTTTTAGTCTTTGATTAATTTGTACACCGCTCAGATTGTTTTGTGATATGCCAGCACAGGAAGGACATGGACCTGTTGGAATGGGTCTAGTGGAGGGCCATGAAGAAGATCAGAGGGCTGGATCACCTCTGCTATGAGGACAGGCTGAGAGAGCTGGGGTTGTTCAGCCTGGAGAAGGGAAGGCTACGGGGAGACCTTACAGCAGCCTTTCAGTATCTAAACCCTGGAGAGATAGGGAGGGACTCTTTATCAGGGAGTGGAGCGATAGGATGAGGGGTAACGGTTTTAAACTGAAAGAGAGGAGATTTAGACTAGATGTTAGGAAGGAATTCTTCCCTGTGAGGGTGGTGAGACACTGGAACAGGTTGCCCAGAGAAGCTGTGGCTGCCCCATCCCTGGAGGGGTTCAAGGC
>JAOXJK010000002.1:4494789-4505692 GCA_025774025.1 Xenus cinereus
AGCAACCTGGTCTGGTGGGAGGTGTCCCTGCCCAGGGCAGGGGGGGTGGAACTCAATGATCTTTAAGGTCCCTTCCAGCCCAAACCATTACATATGGGTCTATGCCCACAGTTTGGGAGCGTGCTCCAAAGGAAGTTACTGGTAGAAAATTCATGTTCTAGTATCAGACTTTGAAGAGAAAATGCTGACTTTGGAAATGCTTTTGTTTAAAGAGAAAACCACTGAAATTAAAAAGCTTTTCTCCTGTAGAAATACTTGGCCCCAGTAAACTACTGTAGGGGCTGAGAAGAAGGGCTGAACACCATTCTGATCTACAAAGGCTTCACCACCCAAGTAATTAATTACCCTTTCCGTTCCTGGCATAAATAAAATAAGGACTTCTTTAGCCACCCATGCATCTGGATATAGGAACAGGCCAAAACATGATGTCTAGAGATGCTCAAAAAAGGATGCTCCCCAGATTTCATAGCTTCATCACCTTGAGCAACAACAGAGGACAAAAACCCTAAAAATCATTAAAAAGACTTTATAGTTGCTGAACATGTGCCCAGCATGTCTCATTTTTTCCAAGATACGCTCAGTATTTAAGTCCTAACCAGAACAATAAACACTACCATTTTAGAGAAGAAAATGAGAAGCTGCACAAATTCTGGAGGAACTTACAACAGGACTGAACTGTAATAAAGTAGATCGAAGTTTCGTCTAACCAGCCAGATCATAGCTTTTAGCAGTCTTTTGGATCTATTATGTGTCTGGCACTGCTTTGGCAAGAGACAGAACCAAAGAGATTGGACTCTTAAGTGCTGCTTCATACAACTGAGTACACCATCAGTACAGGGGGCTCCCAGAAGCAACTTCAGGAAAATCACCTTTTCCACATGACCTTACTATTTGAAATAATATGAATAAAAAAAATTTTGACTGTGTGCCCGCAGTTAAATCTGTAAGAAAAAACCTCCAGCTTCATTCAAAGGGTACAAAAATTAAGGCAGGCAAAAAACTCTCCCTCTTAGCGGGGAAAAAAGAAAAGTACAGGACCAACAGTTGGCTGGACTCCAGGGACATGCAGGTTATTTTGGTAGGACAGTTTTGGAATTCTGGCCAGGCAAGGTGTCACAGTCTGTGCTGAGATGGAGAAGTAGGCATGCCCTGCAGCTCTGGTGAGGTCCTCAACTTGAACAGTGAGAGAGCGACACCACACAGCCCACTTTCAGATGGAGCTCCCAGGCTTTTGGCACAAATCAACACGTGGAAGTTGCTGGGTGATCCTGAGACCTGGCCCAGAAATACTCTTTGATAAATAATAAATAGCCTAGAAGGTTAAACCAGGTTAGGCACTATGCCAGGCACAACACAGCCAAGTCCAAACTGAACAAAACTCTAATGCAGCTTAGGCCAAGAAATGAATCTGCATGGCTCTCTATAGAGAAGGGAGGCTGACCAGCATTATTCTTGGAAATCTTTGACCTGCAGACATACACTTTGAGACCCTCTACTCCGCTCGTGACTTGAGTGAATGTTGGCCTTAAATTTGGGACCACTAAGGGAGAACGTAAAGAAGATTTTGTACTGGTGTTAGATCGAAAGTATCTTTCCATTTATCCTAGGCTATGTTGCTGTGATCCCAATCTGTTATAACTTTGTTTTACCTTTTGTCCTGGCACAAGGCTCTTGGAGGACAAGATAGTGAAACCATCCCCAGGTCCATCTTCAGATGTTGAATTTGAAGCTCCTTCTTTTTCATTGTCCTTTTGTTTGTTCTATTTGAGGGGGAAAAAAAAAGCAAGAACTCTCAAAGGAAAAAAAAAATAAATCAACATTTACCATTGTTCAGTAATGGATACATTTAATCAGCTACTGCAAATCTCACCTTCTTGGAGCAATATATTACTCATAGCCTTTTAATCCTCAAAGATTATGAAACAACAGAGGTCTTCACTGTTTATATAATGCTAAAGCATCAGAAGTTCATCTGAGGCACTACATACGTTTGTAGTCACATTAAGAGTAGTGGCACCCACATCCATCTGTAGTTTTACTAACAATTAAGGTTGTGTTCATGGGTGGGTGTGTGCTAGTTTATTTTTGCTGCTAAGAGAGCAGAGCTCATACTAAATCAAACTTAGTAACTTAGTAACCCAGTCAAATGCTCCAATCCGAAGGAAAAAAAATCTTTATAATCTGAAAAAAAAATCCTAAATCTCAGCTAATAAATCATACATCTGAACCCATATTGACAGAACAAGCCATCACACCTCCAGACAAGCAGTCAGAATGACAAAATGAAATAAGTAACAGCTGAAGCTTGAATGCAAAAATCCCCTCGGTGGGACACACTCCTCCATGCAGCCTAGCTCCAGGAACAGGAACGCTGTCCCTACCAGGGCTGCAGAACCATGTCTTCACATCTCTCAATATTTGATTTAAGCCATGTCAAGAAGCTAGCTCTTCTAAACAAGTCCCAAACTCTGCATGTGCACAATTCAAAGTAAGGTGGTAGCTGAGATCGATACATAGAGGCATCCTATTAAGCAACTCTGTTTTCTTTTAAAAAGTTGTTTCTGCATATTCTCAGCTATGGAAATGTACTGGAGCTTAGAGGCCTCCTGAAAGATATACGTAACACTTAAGTTTAAAAAGCCTAGGTCAGAGCTTAGTATCATTTAATCCGACCCAATCAAAAATTTAGCAGTCTTTTAAGATGCGTGTTCTGGACTGACAAACCAAGAGTACTGTTTTGGGTCACTGCTTTACCAAAATTAAGCCATTTTGGATGGTGATAGAGGATGGGCAACCGTAAGGGAAACGTAGAGTGGTCATGTTTTGATGCATTTATTTTTCTCACAATTCTTTCAAAAACCAGTAACAACAGCACACCTAAGAACATGCAAAACAAAGACCTTGTCAAAATGACACTAGTAGCATATCAGGACAAGTTCTCTGGACAGTGAAAAATCTTTAACAACAACCCCATAACTGTACAAGGCTGAAGGTGTGACATCTCTCAAGTAGAAAATGTTTTAAAATACTTTAAAATAAAGCTTCCTTTATTTTAGAATAAAAGAGCTAGAGCTAGAATTCACTGCCACACAGTTAGTGTGGAGATAAAGATTCCATGCAGTTATCAACCAAGTATTGCAAAGGGTGACACGGAAACCTGAAAAGTTTCCCTCAAACTTTAAAGATTTTTTTAATGAAAATTGAAAAAAAAAATAATAAAAATGTGTTTGCCTTTATTTCTAAAGTTTAGAGACAAAAACATCCTGGTGTTTCTATTATCAATTCCTACATCCCATTTTCAGAAGCGCTAATTTATTTCTCCTAATAATCTTAGCTGGTTTTGATCCACTGTCTCTCCCACACCTCTGGAATCCTGCCTCATGCTTACCTTTTTAGGTGTCCGGGCCTTGGTAGACTTTGCCTTCTTCCCACTCTTTTTGGTCACCATGGATTTCCTTCCCTTCTTCTCAGGAGCAGGTGAAAGGATGGTCTCAGATTTGCCTTTGGCACCCCGTTTCTTGGCTAGAAGCTCTGGCTGAATTCTGGGCAGGACACCTCCACTTGCAATTGTCACACCTTTCAGCAACTGGAAGGAGAAGCAGTGTAAAGGAACACATCAGAGATTCTCTTAATCTGCACTCAAGCTATTTTTGCTGACCAGGTTACACAGACACAAGTAGAGTCCAGACTTCCTAAAGCATTGCACCATGTCCCTTTATTGTGAAAAAGCCTCCCAAAATATCTATTAGGCAGAAAAGCCACAATATCAAGAAACCTGGCAGGTGTTGAGACGAGAAGGCTGAGGGGGGATCTGATCAACGCCTGTAAATGCTTCAAGGGTGGGTGTCAGGAGGATGGGGCCAGTCTTTTTTCAGTGGTGCCCAGTGACAGGACGAGAGGTAACGGGCATGGACTTGAACCTAAAAAGTTCCATCTAAACATGCCACTTTGAGGGTGGCAGAGCCCTGGAAGAGGCTGCCCAGAGAGGTGGTGGAGTCTCCTTCTCCGGAGACATTCAAAACCCATCCTCCATCCTGGACACATTCCTGTGCAACCTGCTCTGGGTGGACCTGCTTCGGCAGGGGGGTTAGACTAGATGATCTCCAGAGGTCCCTTCCAACCCCGTATCATTCTGTGATTCTGTGATGGTGAGGTCAGTCAGCACATCCCAGAGAACTTTGTTCCTGTACTGGTGAATCGCTCCTCTCTTCCAGTGCTGGTCTTTCTGCATGCCTGACCTTGGTGACTCAGAAGGAGTGAATGAGGGTAAGAGAAGATGATAAGTGCCTGCAGGCGACTTAAAAAAAAATGATTGCACCACAGCCCTGCTCAAGGAAGGACTGGTTAGAGATCCCTTTGGCAAGGAAACAGATTCAGTGAAAAACAAGTACAAGCCTCAAGAACCTGCTTTGCAGATGTGAACAACAGGAACGGGCTGTGATAGTACGTAGAGGACCAAGACTGGCTAACTCCTAAGAGACACTAGATCTAATCCCCAGTTCACAGGCCAGTGACCAGCACCACGGAGCAGGGAATGGGCTGGCAGTGTTAGCTAGCATGCTTTTCCCTCTCTCCTGTCCTGTTCTGACTTTCCAGTCCCCTTGACTGGAAACAGAGCTAGATGACTTCACGGGCACCACATTTTTATTATTTAAAGCAGTCAAATTAAGTTCAGGAATCTTTCCAAGTGTGAATGATGTCATATATCTTCACATGGGGCCAACTAAGAAGAGATCCTCTGATGCTGACTGAACTTTTTTGGCACCCCTGAAGGCTACAATTCACAGCCCGTGCCATGATCTCTCTTCTCACTCAAGTTCAGCAGAAGTGATCCCACAAGTGATACTCAGAGCCAGAGCACTGCAAACCACAGTCTGGGTTCTAATGGGACCTGGGCATATGGAGGGGGAGGCAGTAACAGCAGAGGGTGAGCCAGATCCCTACCCAAGATGGGCCTCACAGCCAGCATAATAGAAAACACGCACTTCTGCAGCTTTTGGGAAAAGGTCTTCCACACGGCACATTTTCTTTAAGTATTGGGTGTCCCTGAGGAAAAAATTAGCATCAAGTTTACCCACTTCAGCAGGACTCACTGGTTACGAAAGAAGCATAAGTTATATCCAGAAGATTTAAGATGAGGTATCTCAGAACCTTCTTGTTTGTTTGCTTTTATTCAAGTGGACACAATCTTGTAATCTTCTACTCTAATAATTGTGTTCTTCCTCATGCGTCAGACTAAACTGTTTCTAACCCTCCAGGGTGGTAGCTTCATTCATGCCACAGCATTCATGCTGCTCACACTGAAATGTAAACAGGTACCTGATTCAGTTCCTCATCATTTGCAACTGCCAGGAGGATGTGTCTGGGGGCAATTCTTCCTTTCTTGTTGTCTCGTGCTGCGTTTCCTGCTAATTCTAGAATTTCAGCTGAAAATACATTGAGATAAAAATGAGTAATAAAAATGCAACTCATGTACACCCTATATGCACATTTTACATTCCTTAAGATCCATTTACCTTTTCAGAGGTGTTGCCCAATTTATATGGTCTTTGCTACAGGAAGGCAGGAACCAAACCACACTCAACGTATTTGTAAATTTACATAAAATAATTTGTCCTTCCTACTTCCCTAAAGGATAGCTAGCAGAAAATATGCTAAGCTGGGTTCACATGACTTCTTTTGCAAGCCCCAAGTCATAATTCTCTTTCCAAATGAAAAAAAACAAAAACAAGAAACAAAAAAAATATACATCAGCAGTCCAAAATTTAACAGGAACCCTGTAACAATAAAACAGCGAAGCATGCAATGAAACCCCAAACCTAGTACAGACAGTTCTGACAAAACAGCAAGGATTCTCAGGACCAGGTAAGACGAAGACTGAGGTGCATTTAAAGAAACACTTTGAAAGTCAACAAACTAGCCAGGAGATGCTGCAGTTAGAGGGCATTGAAAATCTGTGAGAAGCTTCATTTCAGAACAAGATGTGAAAGATTTGACTCAGAGGCAAGCAGAGACAACGTAAGAGCTTCAATGCATGAATTATCTGTAGAAGGTTCTTTCTACATCTCTGGGAACCCGTAGTCACTTCAAAAGTAGTTTCTCTAAATTTGCTATCACATTTATACTGTGACTAAAGTCACTGAGCTTTTTCCAACTGATAGACAGACACATCTTTCTGAGTTTATTTAAACTGTAGCAATCAGTATAACTCATTAACTTACACAGTTTGGCCCCCACTCAGAAGTTATTTCTCATTTAAGAACTCTACTAAAACACTGAGAAAGAAGGAGAAGAGAATGGTTTGCTCCAAAGAATCATAAAAATTATATTCACACCTTGTTTCACTTTAAAAGTATCCAGCGCCTTTGCCTTCTGGTTTTTGGTTTTGTATTTACGTCTGTCAGTAAGAGGGGTAAGAAAGTTACAGCCCATCAGCGGCCTATTAATGATATCTCACGCCTTTTTATCAACTAAATAAAGAACTGTAACTATTATAAAAATAAAAATGAAAAATCTAGTGGAAATCTACATAATGCCCTCTGGCTAAAATCCAAAGGATTTCAACAAGAGGTTCAGTCCGGGGAAAATAAAAGCTTTCAATTTCACTCCCTTAGGATAACAAAAGTGTTTTCACTCCTATACAGCATATATACTTAACTGAATGTTGGAGATGTAAAAGCCATTGTTTAGAATTATGTGCATATTCGCAGTGAATTGTTTAAGAAATAGGCAGTGTCTGCTAAAAACTTTCCCAATTACGCACCGCTTTCAAGAATCACTATCAAAGTTGGAAAGAAACCTTATCAAAGTTGCATTTAAATTTTGGGAAATATTATTAGGACTGCGGTTGTGATAATTAGGTCTCTGCTACAAGGAAAAAGCACTATGCGATCCGACAATCTGAAATAGTATCACACCACAAATACACGCTGGGGCAGCAACCTCATCTCTGGAATTTCCTAACTTGACTTCAACTTTAAAGGAGACTGAAAAGAGATCCTGCATAATCCAGCTATGTGGACCCCTGGGGGGAGATTGCAGGGCTGGAAGTTTCAGACCCAACTCCCAGAGCTCTGCCAGCGGAGCTAACGCAGCAGCAGACAGCAGGAAGAGCTTGCCATCCACCACACAGACCAGCATAAAGCAAGGAAAGAGACCCAGACTCCTCCAGTGGGTTTTGCAGACGTGTGCTGACAGCAGAGGAAAATTGCATCAGGGAAACAAAAATAAAGCAACACATACTTACCTGCAGGGAAACCGAAGTTCTTTCAGATGTGCCAACAACAGGCACATCCTGCTACCTGTGTGCTCACCCCACTCCCCCAGGCTCTGGGTCCTTTGGCCAGCAGCATCCTGATGGTGCACTCAAATGTCCTCTGCCTAATGTTAAGAGCAAAAAACGCAGAACGCTCAAATGCCAGGCATCTACCACAGGACACCAGGAAGAAGGGAATCCAAGGCAGAGACGATGTATTGCAGACTGTGGAATACGCATATGAACTTACCAAAGGATGCCAATTTGCTAGGTCAGTAATTGCCTTACCTCCTTCTATATGCATATTTTTCTAATGCTGGAGGCAGGCATTCATAGTCTCAAGGATATAAAATGGCACTTGCAAAATTCAACATCAATTCTGGAGGCTTCAGTTATCACATCCTCTGCTGTTAATAACAGATCCCTAAAGAAACTGCTTTACATTTCAAGTAGAAACATCTTAACAGCTGAGGTTATCTAAACTCTAAGACAACTGGTCTTAGAATATAAGTCCTATAATAAAGTTCTATACTATAACAAGCTCTTTTGAAATCGGGCATCTTGATAGACATAAATTGGGTTTACTTTACTCTCAGCAGCTGGCACCAAGAATTAAAGGGAAATCTGAAATAATCTTGTTTCCCTCAAGATTCAAAATCCACAAAGATGCCTCTACACTGGAAGCATAACTTCAGATTCAGATATCTTCAGCACCGATGGCTACAAGCAAATATTTATGCACTCCAGAGCTTACTTCAGCCTCAGACACAAAATGCTGGTCAACGGTGTAATGCCCAGAACTATCCACTGACTCTACACAACACCTAGCATTTTTAAAGGAGCTTTTTCTCTTGTTTGATAAGTACTTGGGACCAGGGAAGAACATAACAGTTTTCCAATACAAGCTGCAGCCGCCAAGCTATGATCCAAAATTATTTGGATTCTATCTCATCCTGTGACACGGAGGAAAAAGAGGTTTCTTTAGCTGATGGATTAACAGATTTGGAGTGTCTGGGAACTAAAAGCATCCTAGCCAGGCCAAAGCTATTTGTTCAGCTGAGCTCACTCTGCTTTTGTGAAGTGCTCAGCCAGACCGATAAGAAAGATATGAGAGAACTACTGAGAGCAGACTTGGAAAGATTTCAGACAGGTTATCTTGTTTTCCACTTCCCCTTTGGGATAAATTGTGACAGTTCCTGTTATGCTACCACGTACAAGTCTACCAATACTACTTTTGCTCTGAAAAGACGTATCAGATGATGGAGTCCTTGCTCCTCCATGTGCAAGCAGAAAAGTATCTGCTCGATTTGCCTCTTGACAGCAGATGAGTACAACAGAGAGAGGAATATGCCAGTTGATGTCCTTTGAAGGAGGAGGTATTTGCTGGTGGTGTGTTCTGCCCTACCTTAGAGAAGATGGCTTTCCATTGACATCTTCCATCAGTTCCTCTGACCAGCGCACCATTCACGTGTCTTCTGCTTCCTAACCAAGAGGCATCTCTATTCTTTGCCTATATTTTGGGAAGGTGCATTATGGGACACACGCAGTGGATGTTTGATAGAGATGATGACGATGACTGTAGTCAGCCCCACGCACACTCAGAGCATAGTCTGGCACGCGTCTGTTGCAAAGTCCATAAATCCAATGGGACTGAGGCCAATTTTTCATGGAGTTTTAACTCTGAAGCCAGTGGAGCCCAACACCGTTCCAGCAAACACAACCTTCTGGATAGGAACTAAGCTGCGGTTTTGCAATATGATTTTCAAGCCTAAGGTATAAAAAAGCATAGATAGATTATAAAAACAAAAGCCTTAGAAGACTGATGAGATGATCTTCACATTAGCTAATCAGTTGAGGTAAAAGTACCTCTTTCTTGAGATACGTTGTGGTGACTGCTGGCATCTTAACACTGGGGTTGGTAAGCCAAAGTGCAGATTTGGTGTTGATAATGGCTGTGGGGTGCAGCCACAATCCGTCTTGCATACAAAGAGAAAAAATGGGGATCTAGTTGCTCATGGCACAAAACATACACCAAAGCCAGAACGCAGTCTGAACCACATGGCAACTGGCAATAAGGATGCTCAAGATGTATATGCCACATCCAGATGATGCTAGTCAAGAGGCTCGGTGCTTCAGGGCAACACAAATATAGGCCACTAACAGACCACATGCACAGCTGATCACTCACAGGAGAATCATTGCTCCATGCTAGGCCCTGTGACCCTTCTGGCCTCATCCACCTTGCTCCTTATCCCAGCCAGGACTTGCTCTCCTAGCTCCATAGCCCATTCTCTTTTCCTCGTCAATCCACACCTGAGACTCCTATCTCAGTTGCCTTTGCTGGACAGCCTCTGTTTCTCCTGCCTATTCTTCTCAGTTGTAGTAATGCTCAGGCTCAATCTTCCCTTTCTAGGTTCTTCATTATCAGCACCCCCTCCATCCAGTCCTTGGCCTATGCCCTATTTTTCCAAATTACTCTCCAGCTCCCTGGCAGGATTTCTGGACACCCCTTGCCATTTATTTGCCCGCTGGTCATCAGTTCAGCTTTCCCCACTAATGAGATCCAGAAAAACATGGTTCAACTTGCTTCTCTGGAAGTTTAAGACCCAGACTCCCTTACTCCCACCCTCCCAGATTTACCCTGAAGCAGTTCCCCTGTATGCAGGCTTTCGGCCTGAGCAGCCACCATTTCGTAGCTGCAACTCCATGAAAGAAAACTGGAATTTGTAATAAGGAGTATCAGATAATGTAAAGAAATGTTACAAGTTTGATAACTAATACCCCTTTTAACAACAGCTTTGGAAAAACACATTTTGTTTCTAGAGGTTTCCCAAACCCAAAGATTATATTCACACATAAATATTAGGAATAACTACATCAGCAGAGTTAGATGATGCAACACTGTTTTTTAAATTGAATTATCCACCTTTCTAATCTTTTCAAACAAAACTCTGGATACAGCACAAAAACTTTGGTTTGGAAAGATCACTACCCACAAGCAATAGGTGTTTTCTCAGAAACACTACTCCATTTTATTACAATATATACAGGGCTGGGGCGAGAGGGGGTTCTCTCTCTGCTGAACCAAGCAGCTTAAAATAGCATTCCCTTACAATTTATGTGGGCCTCCAGCCCACACACTGAGCAATTTTCTTGCCTGATTGACTACACGTTGTATTTTTCTAAAACAAAGTGTAGGCCCACACATAATCTACCCTTACCATATTAATGATTTCAATTAAACTGCACTTACTAGCCAGAAGCAGAGCCAAGATATACACTGTTCTAGTTCAGATAATAAGTAAACAGTGCTGTGCAGTATGTTATGAAAAGATGACCATAACTCAGTCTGCGCTACCGAAGTGCTGCATACACCAGATGTGCTGGTGGAAATTTATTACTACACCTTGTGATAATTGCCACAGCCCAGAACAAGCATCTCCAAATCTTTATGCCAGAAACTCCTTTGAATGCTACAGAGCCCTGTTGAGTGGGAAAAGAAAAAAAAAGGTATTCCTCCCCAGGCTGAAGGTCTGCAGTCACTGTCAAGGAATCACGGAATTGTCAGAGCTGGAAGGGACCTTCTAGAGATCATCCAGTCCAACTCCCCTGCCAAAGCAGGGTTGCCCAGAGCACATCACTCAGGAG
>JAOXJK010000002.1:4515216-4562502 GCA_025774025.1 Xenus cinereus
CCCCCCCCGCCTTCCCTTTTTGGCTCCCACACACACACACCCCCGCCCGCACCCTTGCTCCGCCTCAGCCGCCGGCTCTCCTCCCGTATTGTATGTTTCAATGGCGATGGCGGCTGCTCCTCTTGAGGGGGGAGTGGGGGGGGGGGGGGGATGGAAGGGGTTTCCTCCCGCTTCGCATACCGCCTCTAGGAGGAGTCACTGCAGCCCGGGCCTGCAACAACCCCCCTTATCGCTGCCGCCCTCCCAGACACCGCGCCGCTCCTCCTTGCCCGGGCCCCAGGGCTGCTGCTGCCGCCTTCCCACAGGCATCCCCCTCCCCGCCTCTTCCATCGCTCTCCCCCCACACACACACACACGCAGGCTCCGGGAGAGAATGGGTTCCCCTGACCCCGGTCCCTACGAGCTGCCCGGTTTCCATAAGCATAAACGGGAAGAAAGCCCGGCTCCCCATCCCTTTCCCCGGTGATAGAATGAAGGAGTTTGGAGCTGGAGAGGTTTCAAGGCAGTCGTAGCTTGGACTAACGCTCGAGGGTAGGTTTTGAGGTGTCCTACTGCCCAACCTGCCCGGTTTTTTGTTAGGAAGGGAGCCGCCCATCCCTGTATCCCTTAGGCAAGGTGACCTGCGCGTCTTGCTACGGTGCATCTAATCCAAGTGTTCCAGCTTCCCCAAAACTGGCTTAAAACCGCCGTAACAAAGAGTACTGGCAGCTCTTTGTGTCTTGTTCCCTTTGAGCGTTTAAGGCGTTCGCAGGCTTTTCAACTGAGCCACGAGGGCTGCAAACTTAACTTGCTTTCTAAATGAAAGATGAGGGGTTTGGGGTTTTTTTTTTTTTCTTTCGCACGGATTCAAGAGCTTGAGCTCTAAGATACGCAATAAGTGATTGTATTACGAGTCTCACAGTATGTCTGTTGGCAGTGCCAAATACGTGATCGCAGACTGATGCAAACAGAAGAGTGCAGGGCTGCACCTCTTCAACTGATCTCACAGATATTTTTACATGAAACTGGGTTTATATCGTCATTCCCATACAAACATTTTGCCTTGTTGCACTGATTTCACTTGAAAGGTATTTGGGGGCTACTGTAATGCTCTAGGAGATACAGCATTAACCCAGACTGCTCCAGCTCATGTGCAACGTTACTTTAGGAGGCTGGCTGGGAACAACGGAACAGACTGATAAAGAGGTATCTATGCTTTCAGCTTTCCCTTTGTTGCTGTAAAAAAAAAAAATCATAAAGATCCACTGGCTTCCTAGAGCTTGTTTTTGGCTCCACCAAAGTAAACTTTTATGTCTGTATAGAATTGCATTTGGTAGGGAAGAAAAGCAATGGAATAGTCCTTCAGGTTATGTTAATTGTGGACTGAGCCATCTCCCAAAGAAGGACGGCATGAGTTGAGAACCCGGGGTTTTCTCAGCTGTTCTGTGACGCCCGGTAAAGCGTTTCACTAGCAATGGCTGTATTTTGACTGTCATTAAAACGGAAATAAAAGGCATCTTTCCTCTTTTTAATCGAGCCATTCAAAGAGTAAAAGATCTAACACATTTCTGTGGATTGTTGCTTTGGAGTCGATTCTCTTTCCCATTTCTTTTTGAAAGCAAGGTCAAAATTCTTAGAAACCACAGAAGAAAAACTTGTGTATGTGAGTTTGAATTATTTTACATGTAAAGGGAATTCTTATTTGGATCTTCCCTGTTGAGACTTTGAACTTAGCAAAGGAAAAAGCTATCTGTAGAATTTTGAGTGTATTGAACCATATTGGTAGGGCAGGAGGAATACGAAGATTTTCAAGTACTAAGCATAAAAATGAAAGACAATGTAAAAGGAAATGTGAAAAAGGAGGAAGTACATTTACACTTTTCTATTTCTAGATACAAATAATTGCATCCAATAATCCTAGCAATCATGCATGTGGTACATAGCTTTGTAATTAAAAATAATTTGAAATGAGACAAAATAAGCATCTCAAATTTTTGAAAACATTCCCAGTTTGTTACAGATTAACATCAAATAGTTGCTGTGTGATAACAACACAAACGTGTAGGAGGTCTTTAAAGAAAATAAAATTATGTCTTCTGTGCGAGACAAACTTTCAACATTAGGACAACTCATTCTGTTTACAAAAACATTTTTCTGCTTATAAACAACATTCTCCTTACACTGAGCCATATTTTCAGCTTTAATTTTGTATCTGTCACATCCACCATGTAGGTATGTGCCATCCCGATGCATCGGATGAAATCAACTGATGTAAGGGTGGGGCTTCTTTTCACATTTACCCTTCCTAGTCTAATGTGGTTCTTAAGTGTCACAGTCTTAGAAGAGGCTTACCACCTTCAGCGAGTGCAGGGCTGCGGCCTTCTGATATAGTTTTTTGTGTTCCCTGAAATAAGAATCTAATTGCCTCAATTACTTCCTAATTACCCCTACCAGCTTCCTACCGGTTTTCGCATTGCCTGTAAGAACAGTACATCCCAGGAGTAGTTGCATCCCTGAGCAACTCACTGTGCTACTGGCAGTAGAGCGGGTGTGAGAGAAGGGATCTCCTGTTTTGCAGCTGCTCTCTGCTATTGCTTACGTTATTTCTGTGGGGATTGCGGCCTGGGAAGAGTTTCTGTGGGGAAGCAGCACCAGCGCAGAGAAAACCCAGATGCTGAACTCCCCTTGCAAAGGGCTAAGGGATCGCCATCGACTCACACGCTGTAGTATGGCCCTCCCGCAGCAGGAGACTGAAGGAAGCAGGAGCGCCAGAGAAGGGTGAGGGAAAAGGAGGATGAAGACCTTCATAGTGTACTACTGGTTTTAATTTAATTTTTTTTAAGTCTATCATGGATGTCTGAATTTTAATACCCATTTTCCTGCCTTTGTGGTTTTTAATTGCCCCACTCTAAAGTAAATTTCACCTCTGTATTACTTTCTCCAGTGGATACAGCTTATCCTTAACCTAAATGTTTAACAGCATTATACGTACGTTTTATGTCGCTTCAAGTATTTCTGGAAGACTCTGAGTTGCTTTGTGACACAAGAACAAACAATTTTTGAGAACAGCTCAGAGCAAGGCAGCGTGTGAACAGAGAGTTACCACACATGAATTGTTCTGCAGAAACTACGCTTTTGGAACTGCTGGTGATGGGTTTTTCTCTCTGGCTCTGAGTTTGGTGTTGAACACCAACCAAGGCTGCAATGGAAAAGCGATAAGCAGTCGGTCACCTAAACCACATGGTGAGGAATTGGCAGGGTGAATATCTTCACAAATTCCGTAATGCAGAAGATGACTGAAAGTCCCAGATTTTTGGTCACAATAGCTGTATGTTCTGGCCATTTGGATCTAGTTGTTCAGGGAAGAATTGTTTCTAACCAGCATCCTTCAAGACGGAAATGTGCAATGCTGGATTAAGAGCTTTCCCCAGTCAGCAGGAGCAGAGTCTGCCCTCGCTAGGTTGTGCAAAGACCATCTGCCAGTTGACTTCCGAGTGCAAATACAATCTGTTACTTTGTCAAAATAAACAACATATCTATTGACAGAGCATTTATAGACTGCTGACTGCCTAACTCTCCAGCTATTGGAAGAACAGCCTGTTTATGGCACTCTCACTTTTGGACAGAAGCTGTTATATCTCAAACATTGTAATGAATATTTCATAGTTTCAGAACCAAGAGATACGTCTTTACTCTTGCTTAGGCTGGCAGGCATCCAGGGTCATCCTGGCAGTAATGGCAGGTAACTCTGAAAGCTCTATTTTATGGGCATATATAACCCAGGAATTCTATCAAATCAATGTAAGGCTTGTCGTGTCATTAGGATAACCTAATACAATCAAAGTTGATGTGTGTATATATCATGGCAGTAGATAACAGATGTAATAACTGAGTTCTGCAAAAAAAATCTATTTGAGCCGTTTTTTAAACCCTCCTCCATACTGTTTATGGGAATGCCTCTGGTTGCGTATGGTGAGATTTTCTTCTTAAAGAAACCAGAAAAGCTAAATCCTAACTTTTTGGAGAGCTCTCTTACAGTATTTTTTAAATTAGATGATCCCATGTTCTTCAGAAATAAATGTTTCTCTGTGTGTCTGCACTGTGTCGGATTCTGACGTCAGATTCTGACGTGGTGTTTAAGGTAGACTGATGGTTAGGACGTCTTCAAAAGTCACAGATTAGCTAACAGACAAGCAAGAAGGAAAGACGTCTTTCCTGTCCAGACACTAACTCATTCTAAAAGTTAAATGATGCTTATGAGCTGAAGAATTAAACAGGTTAGGGCTTTGAGCTAAGAAAACTCAGGGGCAATATGAGAAGGGACAGAGCTGAATGTCTTGGCTTGTTGCCCTGTGCCTCCAAAGGAATGCAATTTTGATATTAACTAGTGAAAAATCTATTTCAGTTTCTGAGTTTAAGGAAATCTGGATGGATGAAATGATACTTTTGAGAGTGCTGCATTTAATACCATAACCAAGCACTGCAAGTCTAAGAGGCAGAAACGCCTCCATCTCTGTAACGCACATTGATTTCTTGAAGCAAACTATTTGCAACAGAATGTTCATGCTTTTACTATACCACAGGTTTTTTAGTGCAGAAAGTGACACATCCCTGTGGGTGTCTGAGGACTTTCTGATGCAATTATGTTTTGGCATTTGTAGAACAACATTTCTCCATTGGAGGAGTAAAGATGCAGCACTGTGTCATGGCACTGTTTGGTCAGCAAGTCACTCATCTCCAGATCTCTCCAGATCTGGACTGAAGGATAATTTCTCAGCAAACTGCCATCTCACGTATAAAACTAGATCATATTTCCCCACTTCTCACAATGTTGCAAGGGGATTTTTTTTTTGCAGTTCTGTCTGATCAGTTTTTCCTATGCTAGTAAAGATGTTTGTCCCTTTGCGGTTACACTCTTTGGTACAGTTTGCAGCTGTGATACACATTTCCTTTCTCCTCTCCCGACATTTGCAAGCACGTTGTCTTTTTGGATGGGAGCATTAAGCTCCAAGTTCTTTTTAGAGAAACTTCACGAGACAGGATAGTGCTGCATATTTGTCTGCTTTCATAATTATTCCTCAGTTTGACTTTAATCATTAAAATAACTATTTTTTCCTGCTAACTGCAGAGCCCTCGGAGGGAAAAAAAAATTAAATATCTCAAACTGTGACCTACAAATAAATGAAGATGCATTGAAGCAAGTTACCTTTGGGTCTTATGTTTGTCTGAGGCAGTACACAGCAAACCTGCAAAACATTTATTTATTGCATGAGTGCAAAATTTTACTCTCCCAAGGCATGACAATATACATCCGTGAGCCATCGTTTTTATAAAGAAAGAATGACCTTAAAGCCTTAAGGAATGATAGAAATCATGTTTCAAATACATTCTCCTTTCCAAGTTGGAACATCCAAATATGTTCATTTTTCTATATAACTTAATGCATCCGTCACCGTTAAACATCCAGCCCCTCGAGGATTTTGCCTCATGATCCAATGCTCATTATATCTGTACCCAGAGGAGGTCAGGAGCGAGGCACTTAATTTTGCTGTCTGGCAACTCCAGAGCTAAAGGTTTTTCAGCAAATCACTTTCAGTTCAAGGAGTCACCACTGTGTGGGTGCATATGTTCTTTTTTGGGCTAACACAGAAACAAACCCAGGTGTACAGGAGAGGAGGAGCAAACAGCCATCTCTAAGGAGTTTGGGGAGGGAGAGATGGATGTTCCTGGAGCTGCCTGTTTCTCCCCTTTGGCTGCAAAAGGAGCCAAGGGAAACCCGCTCCGATGCAGATGTCTAATTTTCACATATCTGAAGTCAGAGGGGAGGAATGCATCACTGTGGGGTACGCTGCAGCCATCGTACTAGCTGTCAGAGTATTCGAAGCCAAAGGCATCTTCCCCCTTATTACCGTGCCTTGCCAAAAACAAGACAGATTCTGCTGCCCCCAGACCATTTGCCAAAGGCTCAATCATCTCATTTGTTGTGGAGTTTTTCCCCCTGCATTAGCAGGGATTCTTAGAAACTGAGCAAACATTTTACTTTAGATAGGGATCCCTACAGCAAATAACTGCCGACTCTTGGATTTTGAGGTAGAAGTACACCTTGTTACTGATTTTCTCAATTTTGAGGAAAGTAAGACAATACACAAAGCTGATAATCATGATCATTTCGGCACAGGCATAAACAGAGTCAGTCTCTACTTTCCTCCGGTCTTGGCTCTGTCCCCTCCGTTTTCACTCACTCTCTCAGTTCTACAATTCATGTAGCTTTGGTTTGTAGGTTTCATGGTTGATTAATTGCATGTCTTAAGAGAGAGCTCCAATAAGGCTATTCATGCCCTGGGATGGATCAGGCTGTCTTTCTCCCGTGCAGATTCCCCGATGTCCAGTAATATAGCCCAGCTGATGTTGCTGCCTTTCCCTTAGCACAGGCACTAACTAGGGCTCTCTCCTCTATCCAGCTGTCTATTTTCATAGAGCTGGCAATAATAGTATTTTTGAGACTTCTGTCCCTCTGCCAAATTGGTTGAAATTTGCCACCTAGTTCCATAGTTACTGGAGCTGACTGGCAAACAGCAGATGGTGAGATTTCCTTAGGATATTAACCTAAAAACCATCCCCGAATGGAAAGAGGATATGTAAGAAAATTTATGGCTTGTTATTTGTATTAGTTGTCATTTATAAAAGACAGAAACTGTGTGTAAGTAAACAGGTATTTTTATAAAAGGGAGAAGAGACTATGTACATCACATGTAACAAATGCAGATTGTACTGAAATATGTATGGCACGCAAATAAAATAGGAACTTCACTAAAAAATTGACACAAAGGAGTAAAGCTTCAACACAAGGCACAGGGAATTCATCAGACTCCTCTTGGATAACGATGGGATGACACTTTAAATATGGTATCATGTTTACCATTGCAACACCATCCAGTCCAAGACATTTTTCATTACCTCCTGCCTGTTGTTTTTTTTTCCACCCATCATTTTCCAAAAGTCCATTCCCCAAACTAACTTCTTCCTGGAATCTCATTGCTAATTCTCATAATGATGTAGCAGATAGGCTAAGGCATTTAAAATAGCAATATACAGCTCTTGCATAGCACTTTTCATCACAATATAAACCAGCACCTCCAAATAAGATAAGCACAATTTTCTTTATCTGATAAATGGATACTTGGCGATTAAACATATAAAATTTCCACCTTTTGCAAGAAGGTAGAAATGCTTTAAAGGCACTATAATTGAGCAGCAGCTTACTGTTACAAAACTGAACTAGTGAGCAGGGATTCAACGCGTTCTTTAAGCATAGCCCTAGTTTCGAGGGCAGGTGCGGTTTCATTGATATCGCTGGGTGAGTTAATGGACACAGGAAATAGGTAACCGAGGCACAGGTTTTGTTCTGACAGAAAAATTTGTAAGCTATTTTTCATTCCTACGAATGGAAATCATTTAACTGAATCCCTTTCCTCATACGTGTTAATGTTTAATCCTTTAGCGTCTTTTCAATTTTTATCACTCTGAGAAAAGATTTGCTTAAAAACTTAATAGTGGAAAAAATATAAAGGAAAACATTAATTACAATATTTAAATTCTGTTATGATCAGCAACTCCTTATAGCACAGATATCTCTGCTTTTCTAAAATATTGCTATTCAACATGGAATTCAAAATTTCCCAGATGAAAAGCAAAACCAAAGCAAATGTTGTCATATTACCAAGGAAAAAGTGGGAAAGAAAAAGCAAATACTGATTTTGTCTGAAGAAGCTCCTACAGAGGTTGAAAAGATTGTGGGAAAGAACAGCCCTTTGTTCTCTTCATTCTAGCAATTATTTAGCATGGAATTCTCTTGAAGGCCAGAAAATTCCAAGTAGCTACATTACATGAAAAGGAGTTGAAATAATATCTTAGAATGAGCACAACGACAGCAATAATTACTAGTAACACAAAAGTATATTACAGCACATAATTGAATGTCAAATAACATCAGGTATTTACTATACAGGCTGAAAGTTCAATATAAAAAAAAAATGTAAAAAGTGTATCTAGATTTAAATGTCTCAATCAATAAGTGTTTATAAGAGATATGCAGAAACAATGCCCTGTCAAGATCTCATAACTCATCACTTCACTACAAGTATATGAAATACTGTACATTCTATGCCACCAAAGGGGGGGAGGGGGGAAGAAATATCTTTTGTAAAATTCAAGGAAACCATATATATGCAACACCAAATTGCTTCAGAAATCATTCTCCTTCAGGGATTAGGTCATTGGTGTTTGACTGATGGTGACTAATGAGCAGAAAGAGTCTCAGCATCAAAGAATTTGGTATAAATTGTATACAGATTGTATGAAGATGAGAAACAAGGGCAGTGCCAATGACACAAGCATTTCAGGTGTGGGGAAAGTTCATCAGGTAGGTAGTTCTCTATTGCTATGAGGACTCAACGCTACGGGGATATCTACTTGACCCCACCCAGCTTTCTTAGTAGGCCTGCGTCACCTGGATTGGGGGACAGTCTCCTGCCCAGGCCAGGGCACTGAGAGCAATGCCTTGGCACAGCGCAGTGCCGGGTAGACACGCTGTAGAAGAGGTTGCAGGCTGTGGCACAGAACTGTCACTGAATATGCAAACTGGATTCCCACCAGAAGGTGGACTCCAGCAGCACACCTCATGCCTGAACCACTAATGGCGGTGGTTAGTGGTTCACTGACCAGTAGGCTAGACCAGAGCAGTCAAAAATTAAACAAGACGGTTCCTTAGCAGGACTTGTTTTGTTCTTCAGACCTACCCTTCTCCTGCTGCACCCATTGGTAACATAGATAGGGGCTGTAACTCAGGGACCGCCAGTTGTACCACGGAAGAGCCCGTCACATCTGCAGGCTTTCCCCACAAATCAGATACTCCCTCCCATCTCTGTGCCATCCAACATCTGGAGTCAATTTGGCATCGTTAAATGCTACGAGAATATTGTGGAGTCAGGCCACTCCACCCTGCATCAAAGGGATGCTCAGTCCCTCCATCCTCCTTTTGGGGAAGGAACACAACAATGACAACGTTCTGCCCCAGTTTACCTCATCTTTATATCTAAAATGGTGAGGGACAAGAAGGAACGATAGAGTAAGCTGTTGGGTTAGAGAAGTGGAAAGAATGATTGAGGGTAAGCACGTGCTGCAGCTGAGAAGCAGCCTCAATTAGGCCACCGGAGGCCTCTGCTGCCGTGCCTTGTTTGCTGCTTCTGCACCACCTGCCTCCTTCACGCTCGCTGGGAAACCTCTGCCTTTGGTGCAGTCCCCGACCACCGCCCCGCGGGCGCTTCTGAGCCAGCCTGCTACCTTTGGAAGATCCCCAAAAGGGTGAAACTGCTTGGTCTGTGGCGCTGCTGGTGGTGTGCAACACCAGGGTGATAACAAATCTTTGCAGAAGAGGTCAAAGGGAAGATTTACTGAAGCAAGTTTTGAAACGTTAATGTGAGAAAACAATGGAATTATCACAAAAAAAATGGAATTTCACACTCCCAGCAAACCCCCGCCAGAGACAACGGACTGACAAACGGCGTGCAATGGAAAGCAAGAATACAAGCTCTGCTCCCCAAGTTTCACAACCAGTCCTCTCGTGCCCACCATTAATACATCTCACTCACTAAACTTCGTGACAGCAGTTCAACAAAATCATGTTTTGCAGCAAAAAAAAAGTTTAGCAGATTTTTCTATTAAAAAATCTGCAATATTCTGACTAACTCTGAGTTGGTTTAAAAAAGAAAAAAAAAGAAGAAATGTATTTAATAACTTCAACAAGCAAAATAAATCATAAGAAAGCTAGAAAGCTAAACTGGTCTTGCCACCTAGCATTTTTAAACAGTAGAAGCTATACAGTCAAATCCAGAACTATCAACAAACACCTACAATCTTGATTCCTGTTTTGCCATAATGTTTTCATCTCAAAACATTTCACAAAGACAGGGTACAAGAAGGGAGGAAGTATACCAGGAAAGAGAGATAATAAAAATGAGTGGAAAAATGACCAAAATGCAACCAACAGAAATTTTTCTGAAAACACAGAAGAGAAAGTAGCCATTTCATCTGGGACAAAGACATCTGGAAGCAATAGGGACAAAAACAGGGGAAGGGGGGAAAAAAAACCACAAAAAGTATAAAAGAATGGGAGACCTTCCTCCAGCAAAGCATTTGCACGTAGGCTCAGTGTGAAGCAAAGCCCAAAGATAAGATTGAATGGGAGTGCGCTGCTGGATTTAGAGAACAGTAAGAGACAACAATATTTCAGTAGGTACCTACCAATAGCTTGCCATTTTTGAGACAACACATTTCTTTTAATTGCCATTTCAGAGCTTTCTAGCTAAGCCTGAGATTCCAGGCTGTAGAATGCTGCTGAAGAGGACACAGCGACTCTTGCCAGACTAATTGCTTTACAGCAAACCATCTAAGATGGGAAGAGACCATTTTCAATTAGCTGGTCCCTAAAGTAGCCCTTTTGAATTTTGTCAGTGTAAAGGGAGAGTTTTGGAGAGACCATTTTGTCTGGGAGAGCTCACTGGTACCTGGTCCCTAGGCGTGGCCTACGTGGGTATGTTTATACCCACTAAAAACTGCTTTGCCTATGGAAAGCACCGATTTACTACTCAACTTAGGGAGGAAAAACACAATAGGAATGTCCTTAGGACATTTGGGGTGAGGAGCCTTTACAAACTTATTCCAAAAGCCCAGTAAAAATAACCCTAAAAGAAAACACAAGAAATCACTAAAGAGCAAACAAATCGCCCCAAAAAACCATTAATGAAAAGTAAAAGTAACATTATCAAACTATATATATAATTGCTTTCATTAAAAAAAGAAGGAAAAAAGCACACCTACCGCCTGCAGTTCTGGTCAGGTATCTCCCCTCCTCCCCCCACAAAAAAAAGGTAAAAATAAAAAAATAAAATAAATTAACTCTTTCATCAGCCTGATTCCTAACGGAAACAATTTCTTCCCCTGCTACTCTATTTACTGAATAAATCTGTTAGAAGTCTTAAGGAAAAAAACCAGCAATTCTTCAGCTGAAACTGAAAGTAGACCTTTTTTTCTCCCCCTGCTCCTTGTAATTCTGGGATTGTTTTAATAGTAGCCGTTCCCTGCCCTGGTGAGGGGAGGTGAGTGCTGGGTGCAGGTGTTCCGGATTGTTCCAACTGAGCTGGCAAAGGGTGTTTGAATGAAGGTTATCGCCCTTCTAGGACTTACTCTGATTTAAAAGACATCACTTTGAACTTGAAATCAGAGCTTTCTCTCTGAACTGTGATGCGAATTGCTTATCGTTTAGTTCTGCCTAATGATTTAGATAATATCGTTCATTAACTCTAATAATAATGGCCCTGATTCACCAGAGTACTCTAAATATGCAAAAAGCATCATTTAGGCCAACGGGAATCACATGCTCAAAGTTAAATATGTGTTTTAGTGATTGGGTGAATGGGATTCCCAACGCACTCCATGAAGTTGAAGTGTTACGAGTCGTGTTCATAAGAGACGTACGTAATAATTAATTTGGGGATATTTTAATAAATTGCAAGAGCTGTGGTAGAAGGACACTATAGAGTCCATATGAACAGTTTAACCTTCAGCAGTGGGAGCTGAGTGAGGGATGCCAGATCTGCATGGCAGTTGGTACGAAGTATCCAGAGCTGTATATTCTGCCCTTCAGGCAGCTGGGAAATGTCCTCTGCACCCCTCAGCACTTTGCCAAATCTTTATTTCCTTTCAGTGAATGTATTAAAACACATAACGGCAAAATTTAACCTTCGCGATCCTTATTTTCCATCTGCTAGTACATCTGTTGAAAGGTACAAGGAGGGCTTTAATGGGCCAGCAGAATAATATTTCTAGAGGGCTCCAGACAAAATACATCCAGTGTGTGTGGTGGAGACCAAAGCAGAAGTACAGGAAGCAAAGGAATTATTCAGTGAAACCAGATTTTTTCCACACTCCACATTTTCCCTTACCAACAAAATACGTCATGCCTTCAAAATCCAGTATGGTTTTTCCTTTTTAGCAAAAAATAATAATAAAAAAAAGAATTCTTTATAACTTAACAGGAGAAGAAAGTTTGTGATGAAAAGGTTAAAGATGGAATCATCAACGATATAGGTGGAAGTTTGTCATCTGGTAACCAGAAATGATAGCAAAAAGTTTTCTCACGTCCTCTCTGAGCAGCACTCTAAACCGGGCATGCGGGGTTTGACTGATATTTCTAAGGGTAATTGTTCAAGACGAATTTCTCTCTTGGATCAAAGGATCCCCCCACAGAAATATCGTCTATGTCTTGCACTCATTTATACAGCAGCTGCTGGAAAATGAGCCTAATTCTTCATCTGAAGAGTCGACCACAATAATAGAATGAAGTGAAAATGACCAAAGAGAAAGACTATAAACGGTGTCATTTTCGAACCCTGCCTCTGGCCTCCGGGAGAAGACAGCAAGCAAAGCAGAAAGCGCTGGCATGCCGGGCTCCCACGGCCCCAGCAGGCAGCATCTGGGCACCAATTCCTGGTGTGCAGTTGAAGAAACTCTTCCCAAGCTCCAGGGAGGGAACTTGCAAAACATCTCCAGCAAATCTTCAGGAAGGTCCTTCTTCTCCTCCTTTCGTTCTGCTGTCATTTCTCAAGCTTCTCCACCCTCAGACTGCTCTCACTTTTTGGCTATCAGCCAAGGAGTTTGACCCTTGAAGCGGCAGACAAACAGTTTCATGTGAAAACGGCCAGGCAGAATTAACACTCATCAACGCTGACAGCAATCCAATGACAGGTTTTAGTAAGGACAGACCCTGAAACTAAACTGTCGGGTTCGGGGTGGTGCAAACCCAGCTTCTACCGTATGGGTGTTTCTTGAAATGCAAGGCACTTACGTTTGGGAAGAACAGCTAATCAGTAAAATTCCACTGATTCCCAGCCTCTGGTTTATCCCCAGTGGCTGGTGAGGTTGTATCGATAGGAGGGGCTATAGGAACAGCAATCTGAAATGGTTACCAATCTACTTCAGTTAAAAAAATACCCAAAACCAGTTTGCAGCAACCACAGGGAACTTTTCTCACCATTTTCCTACTTTTACGGTAGGTGAGGGGTTATCTTACATGTACCTTTTCCCCAGCACTAGATCAATTGTCTTTCATCTTTTGTACTTCAGTGCAATTGCTGCAAATAATCTCAGGTCCTTTCTGTCTGCGTAGCCTGGTGAAGTGCTACATTTATCATGACTCAGGCACTCATGACTCAATGCCCAACAGAGGCACCATGGGGTTACCAAAATACCCCCCCCCTCGAAATCTGTGGGAATTAGCTACCTCAGTGTCTTTGGGAATTAGGCGGGAACTGAGTTTTCCTCACAGCTGAGGTCTAACAATCCCTTTCGCCAGGATGCAAAAGGAGCTGCTGGTTTGCGAATGAAAGTAGAAGTTGTTAAACAAGTTTTCAAGTCAGCAGACCTTCCTCCAAAATATCATTCTCTTTAAAATGCTTTGTGCTGAATTAAGTTCAGCTTTTTAAGGGGACTTAAAAGGAAGCATTAAACAAGCCTCTGAAGGTCATAAACTCTGCTGCCCCAATAAGCACGTTTAGAGTTGAGCAGGTAATTTGAAGCCAAACCAGTGGTACGATCAGAACAGTCTGAGATAAGGAACCCAAAGGTAATAAGGATAAGAGCACGTGTTGACGCTCTGTGTGTGTCTGTGCTTTGCTGACAGAAAGCAGCTGAGTCCTGTGGAAGCTGGGGCACCAAAGCCTCTTGTGGTTTGCACTGGTGTAAGTCAGGAGCATCTCCACTGATAACAGAGGGATTATGCTGGGGCAAGGCTGAAGTAAAGCCAAATCAAACCTCTTTTGCTCAGACTTTTCCTCCTCCCCTGCCTCTTTGCTGACAACAGTCAGGTACTTCCAGGAGCTCCGGCAATTGCATTTCAAGGTCCCCTGTGCCTCAGACAAAAGCTAACCCTCTCACAAATACATCAGTTGAAAACCAGCCCAAGAAATAAACCAGATACAGTATAATCTTGAGACTCCTTCACCTTTCAGTATCTGTGTTAAGACAACCTAACAGATGTATGATTTGTTTGCTTTCAGATAAGACAAACCCAAGCAAAGACAATCCCATGCAGAGCAATCACAAGTAACAGTTACAAACCAAAAATACACCACAGACACCAAAGGGAACAAGAGGCATTGGCAGGTTCTTCTTGGGATCTATAACTTTTTGAGGATTAAATATAGTCAACATTTTGAGAAGGCACTGAAGCATTCAAACTACCTACCTCGTGGGCTGAGCACTACAAGACCAGAGTAGAAATTTGCTGCTGCCACTACTATAGCCTTCTAAAACCAAGGCTACCATCAGTTTCCCTGGCTGTGTCTTTAATAACAGTTCTGTCTTTAACAGGTGTGTAATTAAAACACCAGAGTTTTGTGGCATTCCTTTAAATAAGTGCTGTTCCAATTAGCTAAGCTTCACAGCTATAAAGCCTTATAACGGGGAGCCAGGACTTATATTAGTGAGGAAACACTCAGGAATCCCTTGTTGCTCTGCAGTTCATTTTCTTTCTGTACCATTTCAGCTCCAGCACCCTGAGCACCTCATGATGTGTGGAAGAGTTTCATCCGAAGGACAACATTGGAATGAGAAGAAATGCTTGTAAATATCATGAAATAGTTTAGGTTGAAAGTTGCAAGGAGTTTCCTAACTGCAAGAGCAATCTAAGTTAAGAGCAGCCTGCGGGACGGGGAGGTAAGGGACACAGGGTGGTAAAAACCTCACTGGTTTGTAGGTGAAGCTCAATATGAGGTGACAAACGGATTTCAACAGTCAAGGGCTGGGCTCCATTCCTCGGGCAGTCCCTGGCAGGCCTTCTGCTCCACATACAAGAGAAACACATCTCTCACTTCATTGTTTTACTCTGATGGTGCTAAAAGGCTGTATATAATGGGCTGGAAAAAATAATTAATAATTTGTAAGCAGATGAATAGTTGAGCATAGGGTCGAATAGGTGCATATAGGAGGCAGTGGTGACCAGGAGAAGCTGTTGTGAACACGGCCTGTGATCCATACGTACAGCACTGCAGGATCTAGGGTGCTCAAAACTATGCAGGGACGCTGCGGGAGAGGGAGCTGAACTTTTGTAGTGGCAGCATTCTTAATTAAGGAATTACTGCTTGAGTTTCTTGGCTGGGATTTCTAAACACCTTTAGCTTCTCTCTATCTCCCTGAAACTTCTGGGTTGCAAACTGTCTTTCCCCCTTACATGAAGAACCAAGGAAAGGGGACGTGTTTTAGGGAACAGATTTAGACTTCTACTCCTTTGCTTATTTTCTAGGAATGGTCTATTGTGATGTTCACTTTAGTCTGATAGTGTATTTTTTTTTTCTTGATGGTTAGTTCAGACTTGAGCCATTAACAAAGGTAGGTCAAGAAAGATAATTACGGTGTACATATGCAAATTATAATCACACACTTTGCAAATTTGCATGTGACCTTTGGTTAACATTTTAAAAAGCCATGTGGATTGATTTATCTAATAAACATTCATTAGGGTATCATTGAGGTATTCAGCATTACACTTAATTTTAAATGAGGCTTTAATTAAGCTACTTGCAGGCCTACCATTTAGAAAGATGCTAGAATTTCTTGCTGACCAGGGCTCTTTGTCATGAGGGTTATTCCAGCTCATGGGAGATGCTCTATTTTATTTTTATTTATTATTTCCAGCTCATGGGAGCTGATCTATTTTAGCCAGAGGCAAGAGACTAAGAAATTCTCTTTGTACATCCTAACTCCCCAGCTCTTGGGGAAGGTGTTACTGTTCCTGCGTAGCCAAGGAGCAGCCCCTAGAGGAGCTGGTGGGAGGCTGCACTTGGCTGGCTGAATCCGATCAAGAAACAGACCATTTTTGATAATTATGGATCACGGAATCTCTAAGTTCCCAGTGTACAGTGGCTACTGTGATTTTTATTTTTTTCCTGCAATACCTTAATTTAGTCACACCAAAATTGTTAAGATTTCACTTTAATAAAAAATACATAATATTTTGAAATAGTCTTGAATGATTCCATCTTGAAAAAATGAAAATTACCTTTAAATCTATACAGGGCAGTTCCTTTGGGCACTTTTAATGCAATAATTTATTAAGTTCCTATATTCATCATGTGTGCACAAATATGTAAATATTACAGCTGTACTCCATGACAAAACAAGCATAATGCAGACATAGAATTATACAGAGAACTGACAAATGAGGAAAAAGGGAGATTTAGCATTTTCTGTACAAAAAAATATGCAGCTTTTTGATAATTCGTAAAAATGCATAACTTTTAGCATTTCAGAGAAGAACACTGTATAAAAATAAATATTCTATGTACAATAACACACACAGGCCAGTCCAGGGTTAGAATCATCACTGCAAAAGAAAACATAAACGAGTGTTAGTGACAATTCACTAACAATGGTTAGTGACAGCTCAGCGGGGGGAAGGATGGTGTTAGGGCAGCCGGCTCCGAGGTCTCCAGGAGGAAAAGAAACAGTGCTGGATCTCAGTAGAGATCCTTGGCAGTGAGGGTGGGAGGTTCAAACCTGGGCTGACTCTCTGCCTCCGCTTTCCTCCTGTCGCTGTGGCTTGAGTACTTGGCGTTAATGCACACAGCAGGTACTGAAGGTGGGCTAGACCCTGAGGAGTGGCAGAGAGGTCAATGGGAATCTCCAAAGGGGACTTCCGAGGCAGCTGAACCACCAGAAACAAAGGGAGAGCGGAGGGGACGGGTACTTACGTCCCCCTTTCAGTGCTAGTCCAGAATCGAGCTAACAAGCCCGTTCCCTTGGTGCGGGGTCTCCCCCAAGGCCAGCTGGCAGGCCAGCCCTCAGTGGGTGCACGGGGGGTTCTGGTGCCGAGAGCCCGGCGGGGCAGGCAGGGGCACCGAGCCGCAGCCCCTTGGCTCTGCCCTGCTCCCCCCGGCCTGGCGGGGCACCCAGGTTCCCTGGGGTATGCCCGCTCCCGGCCTCCAGTGACAGTATTGACTGGGGGAAAATCTAAATTGTGTGCAAGTATCAGAGCGCTTCAAGGCCAGGCAGCTCAAGGGCCACAAATACAGTTCTCACCCTTTTAACCTATAAAACTAACCAGCAATATACAAACAAAGGAGAGTTTTAGCTTGCTGCTTTTCAGGGGCAGGGTCCTGGAAATCCCGCTCATGCCTCCACACCTCTTTTGCTGTTAGCCGGACTCATTGATAAACATTAGCAGGATCTCTAGCACTGCCAGCTCAGCACAGTCACAACATTTCCGGAATTATTTTACCTTATTCCAGCAGCCTTGAACTGGAAGGCCATCTTCCCCCTGCAAAAAAATAATAATAAAAAAAGCAGTTTAGGACACAGAAACTAGTGCAGAGATCGAGGAAAGGAGGAGTGAGTTAACTATTACAGCTGCAACAAACAGTCTGAACCGGGGCTGGAGGAATAGTCTGAAAGATATTCCTCACCCCTTTGGAGTGACCCGGGCTTCTGGCTGACACAACCAGTATAGTTTGCAGCAAGGTCTGGAGCTGAAGAGGGGGGCTGCCTAGAGGCTGTGCAAAGAACTTAATGTACGTGATGTCTGTAGGCTTTTTCTCATTCTTCGCTGAGGAAGGTGTTTAGCCAGGCTTCCCTGAAGGAAGGAGGGAATATAGGAGGTCCCATCCAGCCAGAAAAATAGTGCCGAAGCTGGCAGTGGAAAACACAAGATGGCTGGTCTGTGTTCTCAGCTTTGACTCTACAATGGTGAGAGGTTATAAGCAAACCACGGAGGCAGCACTAACCTTGGGTGTAAAGGAGGGGCTGGAAAAAACCTCCAGTTCCTTTCTGTTTGTTTGTTAAAGGGTTTGCTTTATCACATGACAGATCACCCAGCTGTCCCAGCTTGCCTCTGAGAAGATCCTGCTCCAGGAACATTAGGAAGGCAGGAAGCTGGGCAGCCTCCGTGCTGGTTGAGGGTCTCTCAACTGATGCCCCAAAGTCTTGGGCTACATATATCCCAAGGTGGGCATGTGATCTTTATTTTTTTTAATGTTGAAGAAGGTCAGATACTTTAAGGGCTGAGCCTATATGGTTGGGAAATGCTTTTGTGAATTACTGTCATTAATTTCATCTCCATGCAGCCCTATTTGATGTGAGAAAACAGGAAAATATGTCAATGACAAGGTGCTCTTGAGCAGGAGATAGGATCAGATGTAAGGAGATACGCCTCTGACATGAGAAGTCAAACACTTCTGCTGTGTGCAGGTGTCAGATTTGTAGGCTATTGCTATTCCCCAGGAAAACTCAAGAGCAGGGAGTGAAACTGGACAATGCACGACGCAGGCACATTTCTTCATGCAAATGACTCGGTTCTCACTTCTTCAAGTACTGCATGAGAAATCTGCAGTGCGTATCACCCCGTTTGAGAAGGGGAAAGGAAAAAAAACCCAACCAAAACCCAACCAACCAGATAAGCAAATGCACAGTAGTACATTGAGAAATAAACTACTTAAAGGAGATGTACTTTCAAGGGACTGATGAAGTGAATGTTGCCATGATGCTACAACCATATTGCTTTTTGAAGGCATTTTTTAGACCGTGGTCTCCTTGTGATATTTCCTCTCCCTCCCCTATGTGGAAATACTGAGTTACAGGTTAATTACTGGGTAAATTGTGGCGTTCCCATTGGTACAGTGGTGGTGGTAGGAATGACTGGTGTAGTGCATGGCAGGAGGAGGTGGGAAGTTAGGTGTATGAAGGAATGGGAGGCCAGGGAGTTATAGCTTAGGGATCAAAGGGAGACCAGGGTCACAAGGAAGTGTTTGTTGCAGGCAAGTTTGCTGAGAACGGAAATGCGACATGCTTATTAGTACCGAGTATCTCCTTCCACATATCTCAGATTTGTAAAGCATTAGTTCACAGCCTCCCTAAGTTACACACATGCATGTGTCAGCTGGATGCTAAGCTTTTAACCTAGTTGGATCAAAAAACATGCTTATTCACGTTCCCAAGCTAGCTTGCATGCCAGAGCACTATATATAAAAAAAATAATGGCATCTGTATTTCACCAGATTTTCTGGCAAGTTTCCCTTTACAAAAATAGGTATGAAAAGAGTCATACGTTCTAACACAGCCGTGTGGGGTGAATCCTAAGTGAGAGCAGAGACAAAAAAAGAAAAGTAGTCTACCAGGGCACTCGTAGAATCCTACCAGGGCACCGTGAAATTAGGTGCCTTATTCAGGCAAAACTTAGTCTGTAGAAACCTGTCTATTATCAGGGGGAGGAAAACCACATGGATCAGTGTTTCTTTTTCTCCTTTGTGGACTGGTCTGGTCAGGTATTATTTTACCTGTGGGACTGTTACCCAAAATTTACAGAGCAGCAACTGAGACTTTGCAAGTAGTCACTGTTACAGTTATTGCCCCAAAAAGACAACAGCGGCACCCAAAGGAGGGGATGCCGGAAGGAAGACTAAGGTTAGCTCTTCACAAATGTCAAATAACAAAGGCTTTTAATAGCCATTTCAGGGCTAGTTTACTCAGGAAACTGAGAAAACCTTTCAAAGTGGCTTTTTTTCTTTGAGCTTTTTCCAGCTGGTTAAACTAACCTTTATATCCTATGCCTTTTAAATGGCATCAAACATCTTTAAGTGACCGTAAAGCTTGGAATAACCATCCTCAAGCAAAGCTAGTCATGCCAAATGGGGCTGGGAAGGCAGGGGAGTTCAAGTTTCAGTGTATTATGGAGTTGTTGAGATTGCTGCAGGGAGAAAAAACCTCACCTGAATGCTACATCTCCAGAAAATATCAGAGTAAATTAATAATTGGGGATGGCTAATGGGATATTTAGAAATCAATTGAGTTTAAGTGTTCCTGAATACCTTCGTCTTACGATAGTTGGGTTAGATGAGGCACTAATGCAATAATCATCCTTTAATACTTGAATAAGATGGATATCGAGAAACAGAGAATTCCAAATTCAAGTTTCTTGGATGCTATGGGTACCATTTGGGCTTCTGGGGAGAGTCGCAAATAGGAATTACCTAGCAGGAATTGAGGGAGGTAAGTGTCCAGTTAATGTTTCACATGGGCTTGATAACAGGATAACCATTTTTTTCAGGCATCTTAATGTACAGGGCAACTGAGGTAATGCCGAGCAGCGTCAGGCTGTGCTAGCCACACACAAGCCCTTCAAAACAGAGTTAATGAAGGACACGAGCATTGCAGCTCCTTGCTAGAAAGCCAAGCCAGTGCAGGGGCAGATCTCCACACGTTAGTCTACTGAAAGCTGTCAAAGTAAAGGCAAATGAAGAATCAAAGCAGTTGTAAATAAATTCCCGTTCCCACTATATTTTTCCTTATGCCACAAAATAATGCTGACAGCAGCTGTGTGAAGGGAAGGGCCTGCTTCTGACAACAGCAGCGCGAGGAAAGCGGGATGGAGATAGGGAAGGAAGGAAATGCTGGGTGTTTCTGGAGCATGCAGCTCTCTGGAGGTATCAGAAAATAACAACCAAGATACAAAAAGCAAACGAGCATGCAGGAAAGGGAAGGTACGCCATACCAATGGGCATGGGGCATCCAGGCCGTCCAGCCCAGGTAACCCCGGCTCACCCTTCTCGCCTTTAAAACCTCGGAGACCCTGTTTATGAAATCAACCACTATCGTTATTTCAGTTGATGCCAGTCACCTCCATGGCACGGGAGGAGAGGCTGAGTCCCCCGCTGGGACTGGCCCAGGGCACTCCGCTGCATACCCAGAACACACACGGCCCGTTGTTTCAGTTTTAGTTCTGTCTCCACAATCAGCAGTAGCAGTTTCCTTTCTGTGTCTCTGTAATCTACGAGTCAGGAGATACTTCTCTGAGTTAAATCAGAGAGGAGGAGAATGGTATTTCTTCTGTTCTGAAATCATCCACTCTTCCTATCCTCACTAGGAAACCCAGCAGCTGGATTTCTAGATGCACGATTCACAAGTACTCCTGGGCTTTATGGCAGTGCTACAGATTTTTGGCAATGTTTGCTGCAGTGTATGAGTTTAGATGAAAGTGTATACATAGTCCTAAATTTATTCATTTGCCTAGACTTATAGACAATATATTTTGACAGAAACATATCCCATTTAAAATAACTGAGATTTGTTTTCCCTCTGGGTAATACAGCTCAAGTGCCCTGTGTCGCTCTCAGGCGATCGCATCAGCTGGCCATTATTCCAAGGCAAGAAAAACAGCATTCAGGTTCTGCCATTAAGTAGACACGATGACATTGAACATCTCCACGTACCCCAAACCTTTGTGAGGTCCAGAAGAGGAAGGAACATAACCATGGTCACCCAACAGCCTGATTGCTCAAAGGATCAGCGGCCCCCCACTGGAGAAAGCAGCTTTGCCATAGGATGCAGCGGGAACCGGGCTGGCCCTTATCCAAGTGTTGTACTTTTGCAAGACCATTATTTATGTTATGATTTCCTTCTTTCTTCCCCATCAACAAATCTTAAAACAATACATTTGATGAAACAGAACATACCAACGGACAGGGTGCATCTAATCCAGGCGCTCCTTGGTCTCCCTTATCCCCTTTAGACCCTCTAGAGCCTTTCTTGCCCCTCTCCCCCTGTAAATAATAGTTTAGTCCAAGAAAAAAAAAAGAATACACAAAAGCTTTAGGATCATCCATTTCAAACAAATGTCAGCGATAGTTTAAAAAAAGGATAAACATTTAGGAAACATTTTGAGAGTAGAGAAACCTCCCTTTGAGATGTTAAGTGAAAAACAACATATGGAGCTACTAAGGGTTACTTAGCTGCATAAACACCTTGGCCATTGCGAAAATCCCACACTGACAGACTGCGAGGACTCTGCCTCAAAGGCATTACAAGTGCCTCCCAACTTTATGGACAGGCCTATAGTCAGCCAGCAGAGCACTGCTCCTCCTCCTCCAGCACCATCATTTTGAGGCTACTTCTCTGGGCTTCCTCTACGTTCGGAGAGAGGGGTGCCTTCCGAGAACCGGCTGAGCCTAGACTCACAGGATGGGAAAACACTCCTCAGCGTGTCACCTCTTCTCGAGACATCTCCAGCTGCCCGAGAGGGTCCCTCCTCTGCCACAGGAGCTCTAGGGTAACATCTAGATGCCTGGTGCCTCAGGTGGCAAGACCTGCAGCAGACCCCGAGCAGCCTCTCCTGCTGTAGGAAGGCACTGCTGGCACAGATGCCCTGTGTTAATTGTATTTATCTTGCCACTCTGAATTCTCATTCTTAAAGAAATCATCACTCGTGGGAGTATTTTTAGAAGCTTTCCCTTAAACTGTTTAATGAACACTCCTTGCCACCAGGGGTTGCTAGCTTTTCTTTAAAAGCTAAAGGGGTGCTTTATTTTTTTAATATGTACAATTACTTCCATATTGCAGAGCAGCAAAGCTTTAACTTGAATGGGTGTGCTTGCCTGAGTCTCACAGTGCACTGGGGTGCATCTACATTGCTAAATAGAAAAGAGCTGGAGAATGAAGGAAGTACTCGGCCCCGACAGTCTGCACGGCCCGGTTGTCCTTTGGGATGCTCCTAGTAGTGCTCCCCAAGAAAAAACAGTTAGACAAGGACTAGTCATAAGCAGCACAGCCACAGGGCAGCCACTGGTCCCTGGTCCTCTTATTTAGCAGCACAGACACACCCCAGGAAGGTGTGATTCTGACAATGGTTTGATACTACAATTTTTCTGCAGCTCCAGTTTGAGTTACGCTAAAGCCAGGGCAGGAGGGAAACAAATCATAACCAAAGAGGAGGCTTTCTCTCTTGTGGAGAGAATTAGGTCAATGAAAGCCACAGCTGCAAGAGGGGCTGAGGGAATGCCCATATACCCCTCCTCACCAAGGGAGGACACGTCCCACGTGTCGTAGTTCAGCCAAGGCAAGGTATGGCGTGGGTATTTGATAGCTGTATCTATACCAAATCTTTCTGTATTACAGAGGAAATTCTCAAAGCTGCTGAGCACAAAACAGGGGAAGGGGCTGCAGCACAGGGAATTGAATTTAGGGTCCTTGTGGGGAGGGTTAAAGGAATTAAGGGATAAAATTAGACAGCACAGGTTGCTGTTTCCTCTTTAAAGGAAAAAAAATGTTAAACCCAAAGCTGGCAAGAGAAATGGATGGGAGAGGAGAGGCAATGAGGAGGAGTCACCCAGAACCAAGCACTGGAACAGAGGATAATCCAGGAAAATGCAGCATGGGTTGCTCTGAGGAAGGAACCAGGAAGAAAGGCGGAAGAGGAGGAAGGGATAAAGGGGACAAAGGTGGACCTGTAGGAGCAAGGAAGATGCACATACACACAAGAAAAAAAACAACAATAAAAAAACCCAAAGACACAGGCATTAAAATAACAGTGAAGGTATCAGGTTGGTAGCAGAAGGTCAGGGTTTACACTTTTTCAGCTGGGTTACTTGAAAGGCCGTCTGTTCCCATTGCTGCCCAGTGCCACGACCCTGTCTCTGCCTGTCCCCAGGCGTATGCAGTACTCCCACGCCAAACAAAGGGCAGCAGGAGCATTTCTGGGATTTAAAAAGCACTGGGCTGCCTAAAGTAATGAAGAGGATTTGGGCAAACTGGTTGGGAGCTTAACAAAGTAGATCCTCCTTTTCGATGTGCTTAACACTGAAAATCTTCATATTAAAGTGCTATGCATACTGCTGCTGTCTAAAAAGAGAGAGAGGCATTTCAAACCAACACACCTCCCGCTTCCCAAGAGGCAGATGTTGTATCCCAGCCCCTTGTGGAACAGGTCAGAGGTGGAGTGTTGCCTTCCCTTTTTCACTTTGCAGCTCTCTTCTTCATTTTGAAGTCGCCTGGCTGAACTGCCACCAGTTCTGAGGCAGAAGCCCTGTGTCGCACAGTAGGGGAGAGCTAGCGGTCGGCTGGGAATACTGGGCTGCAAAGCAAGCCCTGGGGAACCAGCACTGTGTCCAGTTCTGCTAAATGGTACCTGTCAGATGTCTCTTATTATTTTAAAGGGAGGGAGGCGTTCAGACAAAACAGCTGTGTAAAGGCGGCTCACCAAAACTGCTGTTTAACGCTTGTAAGGAGGTCACAATTACTGGTGGTCCCCAGTGAGGGGAACCACCTGTACAAAGGCTCAGTGGGGAAAAGTATTTTCTAGGATCTTGACTAGTGCAAAGATACTGCACTTGCCCATTTACAGTCTCAAGTTTCTCACCCTTTTCTCATTTCAAAATATTGGTTGCAGTGAGGCAAAGTGCATGCGCGCTTCAAGGGGCCAGCAAAACTTCCCACTCAAGCTTTCCAACTCATCTTCTAGGTGCGGTTTCTCCCAGTCTTCATTTGTTTTTGTGCGAGAGCTCAGAGAAATCCTACGCAGCTAGTGAAAGATCCTTCTTTTTAAAAGGCCACCAAGTTCAAAAACCAACTGAAAAAGTCTAGAAATTCTGTCAAAGTTATGTTTTTGTTTAGAAGCCACACAAACAAAACAAAACGTATCTCAGTGAAGAGGAAGTTAAGAAGCAAAGCCAGAAATGCAATGATTAAAGAAGGGGAGAACTTTGGAGCTCCCGTGAAACTTGGACCTTTCTCCCCTAGTTTAAGATGCCAATTGGCTACTGCTTTCCAAAACTGCCCATTCTGTGCAGAGAAAGGTCATAAAGATATTGCAGATAAAGAACAGAGAACACTCACTATGTATCAAAAGCAAATTCATATAATGAGATCACCACACGGGCACATGCACTATAAAAAAAATTAACGTTACATTTTTAGATAAACTTAGGTGATACCAGAGTCTTATGAAGAGAAGGTGTATGTGTGAGTACGTGCATAAAGACATACGTACTATACTGAACTGCTTAACGTATTTATACAATCTTTATCTTACAAAGACTCTTAATCCAGTCATTTACATTCCTAAATATAAATTATATTCAATTATAGCTCTAATCTGTTTTTATCAAAAAGATTCAGAGCCATAACAGGCAAGAAATTCCTTATGTTGTGGAAAACCTGATGAAAAAGCGAGGAGTTTCTCAACATGCGCTTTTTAGTAACGTTTATCCTTCTATACCACAGGTGGTATGACAGAAAAACAGCTACTCGTTATTGCTTTGAACCTAACTCTTCACCATCACATCCATTCAGGACAATCCCTGAGGAGACTTCACATCTCATTCCTTAAGGTAGGTGAATTTAATTTATCTTTTCCAAATTTCCATCTTCCAAATTCTCTGGAGGATCATTTGCTAGCGAGCAACCTTCTTTTTCATGCTTCAAGGGGAATTTAAAAGTAACATAGTAAGATTTGCTGCCTCCACCTCAGTTACTTCTCATGGGAATCCCTATACACATCAGTAAATAGATGAGCAGGATTTCCTAAAGCATGCCACGTTGACCTAACTCTGCTACACATGAAGTCCCGTGCTTCAGTGAGAACAGAGCTATGACAACAATGAACACGTTAGAAAATCCCTCCTATAGCTTTCAGATGTACCACGACGTCTCAGGTGATTATACGAGCTACAGGTATCACCTTTTAAAATACAAGCTTGTAAAGTTACGTCTGTGAAGGTCTAGCAGACAGAATTACATGCTAGCTACTTGAGGTTGCTCAGGAGTTAACCAGTCTAACATGAAAACATTAGTAACTCAGCACAAGGAGTTTGCTTGGTAACTTACCCGGATTCCTTTGTCACCAGGTAGACCTTGTAAACCCTGAAATACATCAACACACAAAGAGAAATATTTTAAAACAAGTGGGTCCCATTGTATTCCCACTCAAAAAGAAGAACATGTACCCAGGAATTTGTTTGGTGTTTTTTTCCATTTGTACCAATTGCTCTACAGTAAAAAAACCCAAACACCAAAATCCCAACTTTTCCAGCAGATGACATCATCTTCACCTCCACTAGGCCACCCAGGCTGAAACACCACTACTACTTCTTCAAGGCTTCTTCAGATAAAAACCAAACCAGTTTAGAGAATGCAGTCCCTGAAAAAAAGCAATCAGGGGCTTTTTGAACACAAAAAACTTCATTTTTTTGTGTGTTAAACAACAAAGCAGCTCCATAATTACATAAAACTGAGTTCCAACACCAGCCCTGTTTTGCAAAAAGTCATCCCAAACAATGGAAGTAACCTCCCTGAAGGCAGCTTTTGTCACTGTGATGACAAGACAGGGCCCCCTCGGACAAGTGGAAGGCAGGTACCCAAGCTAGGGAAAGGCAAATAGAGCAGATGTGCTCAAAAGCAGCATTTTGGACTAAGATACATATCCTGGGAATCCCATGCAGCTTCTTTTGGTAGTCTGAGGACCAAGGTGAATTAACAGCTTCCCTGCAGCTTCTTCTGCCTCACGCTGAATCATTGCTCTGAAGCTAGCAGGCTCTTCCTGTTGCTCTGTAGTGTCCAGAAGCTTGTAATTTTGGTTCCTGAACACCTAACCTAGCTGAAATGGCAAATGCTCTATTACAGCAGCATCTGAAGCGATCAACCACAGCAAGGAAATGGGCACTGTGGGCAACGAATCCCATACTTACAGGAAGCCCTGCCGGCCCCATTGGTCCAACAACTCCAGGATCTCCTTTACTGCCCTGAAATGGAGACAAAAGGGCGTTACATTCCTATTCAGTACGAACCGGCAGCACAGCATTACTACAGAAGAGAAGTAAAGGACCTGTTTCAAAGCGCCTAAAAATCCCACGAATGAGATACTCAAAAACAAGCTGAGGGTCATATACACTTAAGGAGAAAGCAGTTCCAGCTCTAGAAAAACCTAGAGCTGCGACATCTTCAAAGAAGTTACAGAGCATTGGTCAGTTCTGAAACAAACTCACCCTTTCTCCTTTTGGTCCTGCTGGTCCCGAAACCCCAATTGGTCCTGGAGTACCCTGTAGTTGCAGGAAGGAAAACACATCAGGACATTTTAATTCTAGAGCCTCATTGAAGCCAGGAGACACTGTTGCTCCTTTAGGAAAAAGCGCAGCTGGGAAGGACAGTCTGGTGGTGGCAGGCATCTAGCACCACTACAGCTTTCAGTGTTGGTAGCGATGGATTTGAAGCAGTCGTGGTAGGCAATTTGAAGAACATGGGAACTGCTACATCAGATCACACCAGCACCATTTTGAGGAGCCTTATTTTTAATTTTGAAGCTATCTCTTGACAATTGTTACAGCAGGCATTTCTACCAGTTCCACAGGAGGGAGTTTTTTTTCCTCTAGTTTATATCGGACAAGGCTGAAAGCTGTAGCAGAATAAAGGCCATTTAGATATATGATAAGCAATTTCCTTTTCTTTATTTGCTTATTTTCTTTCCTGCCCCCGGCCGTCAGCTGAGATGAGCAAAAATGAAAGAGCGTGGTTACTTGGTGGCAGGCCAGCCCCTCAGACATGCAAGCTGACAGACACCATGCTGCAGAGACGAAAGCAGATGTGTACAGAGACAGATGCAAACTAAAAGGGGGATCATTCAGTCCCAGTCCCTCTGTTCCCTTTTTGCCATTTATGTCACTCCACCACGCTCTTCATCATGCTAACGGGAAACCCCAGTCTTTTGATCTGGGAATTTGATCTACAATTCCCTCATAGAGCCTTGATAAAGGGATCCTTTTGAGGCCCATTACCTGCCTTCTGGGAAGGACAAAGGAGGAAGCTTCCGCAATAGGGAAGGGTTTTTCTAACAGCCTTTAAGGAAAAGGGTCTTGCACGTTTTAACGTGAGCTTGCAATCCTTAGTCACTGAAGTAACCCATCAGATGTGAGCAGGATGAGCCATAAGTCATTAACTTCAGACAAGTTAAGATCCGCAGAATATAAGTGGAGGGGTAGATTATGTAGCACACAACTTCAGTGCAGCGAAGGAAGTCAGAAAAATCAGGCCCTGCTTAGATTCATGCTCAGGAGTTCATATCATGGAAATCTTAATTGCCTGCACGTATGCATCATTTTAAGATCATTTAGTGCCGTGAAACACAGTGCCATCTCACCTGCACATTTATAAAATTAAACCTACAATTTCCCCAAACAAGTGGGTGTATAAGCTGCCATTCAGATTCTGTTCAGAAGTTAGAGCAGCTGAATTATTTCCAGTTACACCGAGGAGAAGAAATCGCTTTTTTTCTTTTTAGATAACCAAACGGATTGTCCATGGGTGATGCATGATTTCCTGAGAGGGATTAAAAATATTTCCCCCTTATTTAACAGCTTTTACCCAAGGAGAGCAGAACTGTTTGCAGAAGCAGGTAGGCATTACTTGTCTCATTCTGAATGACAGATTGGGCAGCACAGGCATAAGGAGTCTTTTTCCTTCATGACTCACAGTGAGTTAGCAACAAGACGGGGGAATCTTGCATCTTCCTGCTCCGCTCTTAGATGTCACTACCTCTCAGATGTATATACTAGACCGGAACGCACCCCACCACCCACGCGTATCTGGGACTAAGGAAAGCACGTGCAGAGTTGCTGAAGGTGCGTGGCATTCTGCTGCTGAGAGGCAAAGGGCTAGTCCTGCTTGCAGAAGGTCTTTTAGATGCAACTTCTCCTCATGGCGAGATGCTTACCAGGAGAGACACCTGTAAGCATACCCATGGCAATTGAACCTTAAGTGCTGTGTGTGAAAACAACACACAAAGCTTTTTGCCCACAGGACAAAACACGCTGGCATCATCATGCCTAGGGCAGAACTGAAGAGCTACTGTCGTGAGAAGGTGGCAAGCGAGGCTACCACGGAGAACAACAGGATAGAGACCCCTCAAAATAAAGAGGACAGAACAGAGCATCATGGAACCATGCAGAGGTTTCATTCATCTTGTTATTGAGATAAAGTGGAACAAGTAGGCTGTGATTCCGGGATCCAGATAGACTCATAGCATCAATAAAGACAAGCGTGTGACATCACTTCTCAGTCTAAGTATAACCCCCCCTCCCAAGCCTGCTTTGGAGAAAAGGTGGTTATTTCTGGTGTAAACAAGACTCTGGTGGAAGAGACGAGACAAATCACGATACTGGGGAGGAAGAACATCGGGTAATGGAGAAATGGAACTCACCGGTGGTCCAGGCCTGCCGTCTAAACCTGAAGCACCCTGAACAGACGGGGGAGGGTTAACAAAAACAAGGCAAGAGGGGAGGAGGGTGAGGGGGAAAGGAGAGGGGAGGGGAGAGGTGAGTGAAGCAGTGACTTGAGACAAACATATGCTTGCAATAAACAAAAATTAAGATCTCAAGGACAGGTGATGGTACTTACAAGCAAACCAACAAAAACATAGAAACACTGAATACATGTAATGCTGACCTGCAACTTTCAGATCCCCTTAAGAACACAAATTTCCCTCTCTCAGTGCTACCAAGAAAACCCCTGAGGAAGAAGCTCTTCTGTGACAGGTGATGAAAAGGACAATGTGACAGTGGAGCTGGAACATGCATTGCCTTTGTGGTAGGCTGGGCAACACAGCTCAGGAAGAGTGACATGAAAAGCCAAGGGACCCTGGTTTCTCATGGGGCTCGCTGCTGCGGGACAGCCAGCGAGCACGTTCCCTGCCACACTGATAAACTTGTCAGGATAATTGCTTCTGCTCAGCCTGTCACAAGGACCTCCTTCCCTATCCTGATACCATACAGTCTTGAAGGAGTAACTGTTTACACAGAAGGCTTCCCTTTGCATTCCTCAGGGCAAAATAGGGACTGGGTTTTTACTTCTCACTGCTTCACTGAGGCACAATCCTTTGCATTTCAGCCTTCCGAAAGCATCGCTTTCTCCCCACTGGCTCTGCACAGAGCTACAGCGAATACCTTCATGACAAGCTCACTTGAGCACCTAGAGTTAGATGAGGTGCATCCACACCCTAGAAGGTAACTCCTACGTAGCACAACTAAAAGAGGAAAACATTTTACAAACGAAGACACGCACATTTCAGCCAAAGTCAGGGACAAGGGATCTGGGTGATCAAACACAGGCCAAAATCACACAGTACACAAGATGCACTTTGCAGTGCTTGTTTCCAGGCGGTACCTTCAGCAAAAGGAGAGGGTGTGCTCTGTCACCAGTGCCTTTTATGAGGAGAGAGCTCAGGGGCTGGCAGAGCAACTGGATGGGACTGAGTTACCACTAAGTCATTATCGGCTGTCAGCTCAGACTATGGGTGAAGAGGCTTTTAGCAGATGCGAGCCAGGAGCTTCACAAAGTCTTCAGGTTTGTATCTAAAGCGCCTGTAGCTTCTTTATAATTCTGCCACAATTCCTCCTTGCTAAGCTAAGCAGCGCACTAACACTAGTCCAGGGTGACAGAGCTCACACACAGCAGGGAACACAGCAGGCTTCTACCCAGTCAGGGAAAGCACCGATTCCACTGCAGAAGTGATAGGGGAGTATTGCCTAGTGAAGCACCTGGATGCGTTCAGAACCACCAAGCTTTTGTACCAAGTTTGGCCCAGGTGACAAATGGCTGGGAAGGTGTTTTCTTCTCCACGCTTTTTTGACTTCTGCTTCTGGTCATGCCCCAATGCCCTGAAGCGCAAAGAACCCACAGGAAAGCTACTGCTTATTTTTCCCATTCCTGCCAGAAGCAGGAAGAATTGAAGTGATCACCGATCTATTTAACAGATCTAGAAGATGAAGGCTCCATAAAGAAATTGGGGCTTTAAGTTTAAAAAGCAAAGGCACAGTTATTTATAGATCATCTCTTTCTTTGACTTTACGTATCAAATCCCTGCGTGCATCTCCTATTGAGGGATCTTTTTACAGCTGATATAAGTTTGGCTCATAAAGTGTTGCTTGCTTCCTGGATACTTACGGGTAATCCCAGTGGCCCTCTGTCTCCTTTTTCACCCTGGGCACCCTTCTCTCCTTTCATTCCATCAATCCCTGCTTCCCCCTAAAGGAAGGATGGAGCAGAAAATAAACCCACCATAACACCACTTATATAACAAACATTCCTCCCTGCGGAGAGCACTGAAGCGGCGGAGAGAATACAAGAGGCAGCAGAGCAATGCTTTAAGCCCAATTCTCAGCCCAATCTGTAGAAAACCAGTATCAGTCAAATGAACTCCGTGTGAGGTCATTTGTTTTTAATCCATGGCAGTAGGAGGAAATTCAGGCCCAGTGGGTGAAGATGGTCAAAGAGGAGCTGAGCTCACTTCTGCGTTGCTCTCTCTGCTGTTGCAGAGAGTGTCAGGTAAATATAAGTAACCAGAAGTTATATGATAGGGTGGTTTTGCATTTTAAGGTGTGGATTCATTGGAAGTGAATGTCAGGTGTCTATAAGCTTTGGGGGAAAAAAAAATTGTACTGAAATATTTTTTGAAAGGCTTTTGTAAATGCAAGGTATCAGTTTAAAAATTTAGAAAAAAATTCATCTCTTTTCCAATGGTATTCTTTAAATTCTGTATTATAAAGCGGTATTAAACAAAAATATACCTTTCTCACAAAATCAAAATGCAACTCAAAGCTTCCCCCCCCCACTCCTGTTCATAAGGCATTTTAAAACACTGTCTTGGTTGCATTTCGAAACTGAAGTGTCAGAAGAACCAAGTTTGCACAGAAACCATAAGCCCGCTTGCCATGCTCTGCTACAGGTGTAGGACAGCACGCTGCCGGCTCGCTCTACCAGCAGCCCAGTTACCATGTGCCACTGCCCTACATGCAAAGGGAATAAAATGCTCTTTTCCAGCTCTACTGAAAGCCTCATTACAAAAAGACTTATTACAAATTGCAGGGATGGAACAGAAGAAGAACTTCCACACTCGGGACATCTCATTGCACCTGCTAATTAAGCCTTCGTCGATCTTCTGTTCAAGGAGAAACTGGGGCAATACTTCCTCCACCTATAATCCAGCCTGTGCTGTGCAAGACTTTCACCTGCGCTTGTTTGGCACATATTCCAAAGACAACTGCACCTTACAGAAGTTTCCCAGACACTTGATAGCAGTGGCTAGTGAGTTACAGACAAGCAAGACAGATAACCGTATCTGTAACCAACATCTGGAGAAAAGATGAATCAGGACAAATATATCAACCCCTTTAACACCCACATAGCACCAGTAGCCAAACACTAAGCTTAACCAGAAGTATTAAGACACTTTCCACATTTTCCAATCTTCTTTTCCAAGGATCTCAGAGGAAAAAGCCAGCTCTCCTTGAACATTTCCACTCAAAATGGAAATACTCATCCAGGTACTGTTTTGGGACAGGCAAACCAATGGTGCAGGCTGAGCATAAACATATTTAGACAGAGATTAGGAAGCTTCTGATCTCCAAGAACAGTGACGTTTGAGTGGCTTTACAGCATGATTTAGGGGGTATAGAACCTGGCTCATTTTAAGCGAGAGCTCAGTCACTTTGGATTGTATAATAGGCTGTCCATCCTGTGGTACGGACCTTCACCCTTCAGTCAAAGATTTCAACTATGTTCTCATGGGAAGATTTCCAAAGGCCAGCGGCTTCCCACTTCTCTAGGTGAAAACTGGGGAAAGTTACTGGTTTTCTGGGTCCTAAAGTGAGAGCTGCCAACCCATTTCCTTCAAGTAAATATTCAAAAGTTTTCCTCTTACCAAGATGGTAAAAAACATTTGCAAGCTAAGAAAGTTGTTACTGAAAAATTCTTGCAGCTGAGACAGTCTAGTAGAATTTCAGGATGTAAAGTTTCACAGACTTACCTTCGGTCCTGGGAGGCCCTGAAGACCCTGTATTTGGGATGAGACACAAAATATGAGTCATGTTTAAGGAAGTGCTTTAAAACCCAGGTATCCCAGTTCAGTGTGCAGCACAGAGCTTTCGTTTTGACATGCGGAGGGCACAAATGTTTAGCCCAGAGGCCTCTTTATTTGGGTAAAGGGCACTTCATGTACCATTCTCATCTGGTAGCGAGGAGGCTTTCGCCAAGAACAACCTGGCAGCAGGCCAGGCTTGCTATTAAGACCATTTTTGCAGTTGATCCCTTTAATCCCATCCATCCCCTCTTGCGACCGTCTTCCCTTTCATCTCAGACTAACATAACCTTCTCTCTTTTCCTACCCAACCCCGTCACAGCTCTGACCTACCCTGGGGGGTGATTTTGGAAGTGATATTAGACATGTTCCTGTTTCTGGCTGTTTTCTCCACCCAGAATCCTCCCCAACCGCTTCCCGCTCTATCCTCATTCCCAGTGCCTTGCTCCTCAGGTGAATTACTCAAAACTTACTGGTGGTCCTGGTGGTCCTTGGGGTCCAGGAGGGCCAGATATCTAGAAAGCAATGCAAGAGAAGTCACTGTTGTAATCTGCTGCCCTCAGCAGGTGAGGGGGAACTGCTCAGAGGGGAGACAGGGTAAAGGGTATAGTTGAGCTCTACAGGCTTGGAAACCTGGATTCCCCTTAAGGACTACATTAGGAAGTGACAGCAATCCAGGGCAGAGTGGCTGAGAAACAGCAGCAGGACTCTGGGGAGGGTTAAGCAGCAGTTGCAGAGATTTAGGAGGAAGGAGAGCAGTGAAATTTTTAATATTTTTTTATTTTTTCAGAAAAAGGTCCACTTCCACTACTCTACTGCTGTTCCTGCAAGGAGGCACAAGGCCAACAGCTAACAGCTGTTTCAAAAGACAGGAAAGAAGGTGGCTGGCTCCAAACACACAGAAGAGTGTATTGATAGCCTGTGGGACTCCTTGCTGCAGGGCAGTACAAAAGCTAGGCGTGAGCTTTGAGGAGAGAAGGGATAAATTCATGAAGCCAAAAACTATTGAAATATATATATAGGTATGTAGAAACACACAAGTATTGTTCAGGAAATTCCTTTACCACAAATGCCAAGGAAAACATTTGTTATGCTTTCCATGATCTATTCTTCCCTAGGAACTCATTACTGATTGCTTGTCATGAGCTAAATAGTTCTTGTGTAAGGGGAAAGTAGGACAACAAGAGCGAGAGGTGGCTGGCAATTCAGTCCCACAAGATGAAGCTTGCTGTGCGCAGTGAAGGGTGTGCCACATAAGAGGGTGGGATGTGCGGGTTTCCAGCAGCACTGCTGCCAAATCATCCCTGCCTTACTGCCGAGATCGCAGAAGGAAAATGAGAAAGGTGACCTACCGATTCTCCTGGATTTCCTTTGTCACCACGCTCCCCAGGCTCGCCCTTCTCTCCCTGCACACAACAGACCCTGTCACCACCAGCAGTACCCTGGAGTCTCACTCCATTAGAAGCCATCTGTGAACCACCCATGTGCTGACAAGCAGCAGTTCCCCAAAGGAGGAGTGGGAACGTATCGTTTATTTCACAAAGAGTTCACCTGTGGCTCTCGTGCACCTCTGCTTCCAGAGGAGACATCCTAGAGAGAGGGAGGCCTCCGAGATCAGTATCTCATGGCTGCGCAAGGGGAGTGCCACAGGGCTTTGTCTGCCTTTCCCCAACAGCCCCCCGACACCTCTCTGCTGCACCACAGCCTCTGAGGGAGGGAGCAGGGCAAGCGGGTCGGCCATGGTGCCCTGCTGCCAGCAAACTGGGCTGACTTAACCACAAAAGCTCTGCAGGAAGCTGCCAGAGCCAGCACCTCCAGGCAGCAACAGGAGCAGATGCCCAGATGGCCCCCGGCCTGCTGCTGGAGACCCGACGGACATCTGGTGACACCCAAACACCTAGCTCTAAGGGGCAGAGGTCTGAGGCTCCCGAGGTATTCAGCGCTTTGGGAGATGAACCCTTGTGTGTTGCTCTACGCTGTTTTGGTTTTGCCAAGCAGGAGAGAACAGCCTGTCTTTTTCACTCTTACTGTCAATCCTGGAAGTCCAATGGGACCCGGCAATCCTGACGGTCCTGGCATCCCTTGGTCACCTCGTTCACCTTTCTCTCCAGTGGGGCCATCAAGACCCTATGGATCAAGAAAGATTTGTGGATTTTATGCAAGACTAAGTCAGGCAGGCATACGAGACATCATTGCAAGAGCTGAGACTGGCTCTGGTCATCCCAAGAACACACTGAAAACCCAGGACAACCATCAGGTGCCCAGGGAAATGCAAGGCTTCACTAGCATTGAAACTGGATGTGCAAATGCCGAATATCCTCCTGTTGTTGTGGACGTGCCAGTCCCCAGAGCAGGGATGGGGACTGCTTTCCTGCCTCCAAGTTCTGCTCATGGTTGTGCAGCTTGCTGGAGTCGGTGCTAGAAACCACTCCCCAGTAGACAGCTGTTGTGACAGCAAAAGTTTTATCCTAGTAATCTAGTAAAGAGGCACAAACTCATTGCATAAAACCGTCTTGACTAGTGCTGGGGACACAGAAGTTGCGACAGACTGAAGCTGGGAGACTGTGCGCTCTGCCCCAGTTAGCAGCAGGGATGTAAGGGGTTACCCCATGCAGTTGCCCTCCTAGGAGGGCGTGTGTGCTGGTACCTCAGCTGCCTTGCTCATAGTCAAGCCTGCTTGCTCACAGCAGCATTTCAGGTTAAGCAACATGCCAGACAGCAAGCTTAAGAAGTGACACAATGCCCAGACAGCAGGGCAGGCAGCTGGGGACAGCTGCTCCAGCAAGGTGGACAATACATCTGCCAGGGAGCAAAGACCTTGCTTCTGTATTGGTACGCTTCATACAGCAGCTACGAGGTGCTTCCAGCACCCACCTCGGGGGGCTCTGAGGTATCTGAGAAGTCCCAGGGCCTTGACCCATAACCTGGATAGGCATCAGTGCTCCAAGAGGCTTCAGTTTACTCACCGGTGAGCCCGCTTGTCCTGGCTCTCCTTTATCGCCCTTTTCTCCTGTGGCCCCGATGTGGCCCGGCTCTCCCTTTATTCCAGGTGGTCCGTCCTTTCCTGGCAGTCCATGAGGGCCAGGGGGGCCCATTTCTCCAGGCTTGCCGCGTGGTCCCTAAAAGAAATCCACATAAAAGAGTGAAACACTTAAAGATAAGAGCAAAGTTAGTCCTGCAGAGCGACTCCCTGGCCCAGAGCCTCTTTCACTGCTCATCCTCTCACTCGCAGTAACGCCATTTGAGGAATGGTGGGCAGGACAAAGTAGATTTTCCATGCTATCCAGGCTGCTCCTTATAAGTTAGGACTTTGATAAACCTTTAATGCTCATTTTTGTGAAGTAAAATACTTTTTTCCTCTGTGGGAAAAGCAACTGTGGAATGTCAGTGGCAGAGATATAACACAGCAATTTCAGATAAGACCCTGAAGGACAGAGCAATCCGCAGAGGCACTGTGTCTTACCTTTTCTCCATCATGGCCTGGAGGACCTGGCAAGCCAATTTCACCCTGAAACACAAAATTATTACTTTGGCAGTTCAAAAGCAGCCATTCTGACTCCTTCTACATTCATTGTGATGACGAGGGGTGGGAATTACAGGAATAGTCTGCAGGGACTGTAGTAACTAATGCTCTCAGAAGAAAAAACAACATGGAAACCCCCATTAAAACAGTACATTTTGTGACTTCTTAACAGTTTCACCAGCCTGTTTATCCTGACTGATAGCTCACAGCCCCAGTGCTTATAACATAGTCCCCAGCCAACACAATCCCTGCACAGAGGTCAGTTTTCATAAGCTGCTTCCTAAAGGGGAGGGCAAGAAGAAAGGCTCCATCATCTTTCAGATAAGGCATTATCATTGTGGGAAAATAAATTTTCAGGATATCGTCCATAAGGAGGAGTGGTAGAGGCCAGCAGGACAGTCTGGTGGTGCTGGACAGGGAGAATAGGAGCACTGGTTGAGGGAATTCTGACTGGATGGCTCATGTGTTTCCCTCAGATCTGCAAGTGCCCAAGTGAGCAAATACCTTCTGTCCTGGTGGCCCTGGAGGTCCAGCCACACCTGGAAGTCCTGGGGGTCCCTAGATAAAGAAAAACTCATTTTCAGATTATCATCAGCACTTTTATTTTCGTGTTTTGAAACCCAACAACTAGTTGGAGCGTAAGGGGAATTGCAGGGGAACTTTCCCAAAGACTCCTACAATTGTATTTGCTTGGGAAGCTGGCCAATGGAGCGGCCTGAGTGAGCAGCAGGCCAGTCCAAAGGAAGTTGTAGATACGTGTGTATTTCTTTCCATTTTCATGGAAAAAAATGAAAATTACCACCACTATCTGCTCCTGAAACCAAGATGAACGTAACAAGGTTTACCTTCCTATCTACAGAAGTAGATGTTCAGAGCAGAGACCATAGGAAACACTGTACTACTTAGATCCCAAGCACAGCTAAAGCAGAGCTAAACAGCACTAGTATTTGGAGCAGATTTCCTGATCACTCTTGGCAGCCACCACTTTAAGAAGACCTAGGGAGCAGTTTGGCCTAGCAAGTGGTGCTACTTACACCCATTATGTGCTGCCCTGTAATACTGCATTTTAAAAATCTATCTTTTTTCCTAACCAGGTTTCTTGTCCTGAGATACAAAATACAAGGATGCTTGTTCCCTTATTCTGGCTCAAAAGAGCTACTTTGCCTCTCTTTGTCTTCAGAGGGCTTGTAGTCACTGCTGTTTTGAATAATCAGTTTTGTACAGGACTGCTCTGTCGAGTTATACTTATCAATGGTGAAAATACATCCTCCCCTCCCATCACAGAAAGTGTCCACCACAGACTGCCAGTATAAGTTTCCGTGCAAGGTACCCAAAGCCTCCTTTTTCTCTGTTTTGGTCAGCCCCCCTTGCTCGTCCCTGCTTCTTCTGAGCAGCATGTATTACCTCTTAAACCAGAAAAACAATGGGTTTGATTAGAATTCAAGTACCACAACCAGAAGGCAAGATGAGCTGTTCCTTCAGCCGTCAGCTGCCCCAACTTTAGCTCCCAACAGCAAAGGCCAAATGTTTTAGCTGCACCTAAATTGTCAAGCCATCTGCTCAGGATGAACACGTGGCTACTTGCTTAAAACCACACAGCAAAGCTAGGAACTCACCATCAAGGCCAAAGTTCGTATTTCCTAGAAAAAAATAAAAAAAAAAAAAAGAAAAATCAAAAAGGAAAAGAGTCATTTGAAAACTCAGCTTTTTCCTGGAAGTGGTTTGTTCTCCACTAATGTAAGGCCAGCCCAAACGAGCAAGGAGTCTACAAAATGAACAAAAGCAAAAACCCCAGCTCTGAATCCCACGGAGCCGCTATTCTGTGATTTTCCCCTTTTCTCAAGTAGAAGCCAGGCTAACCCAGAGCTGGGCACAGCCGCTCGCTCACTGCAGACCATCAGCGCACGCTTCCGAGGGAGCTCTGCAGTCCTTTTATTCTGCTCCAAGTCACGGGCCACTCCTGACAGGGTTCTCATGACCTCTATGTCCACCAGTGTTAATATTATCAACTAAACAAGATGTACGAGTATTTACCAAAACACTACGTGCAGTAAGCTGTAGGATGAAGAGGATCATGGAACAACCAAGCACTTCCTTTTGCTGCTACTGTTGAGGATGCCAGATCTACATTGTTCCTGTGTTTCTGCATCCCCTGGGAAACAGTAAAGCAACCAGCAGTCACCTCACGGGACAGGAAGGCAGATGCTCACCTGGAGAGCTTCACTGATATTACCATCGTAGTCCATCATCTCATCCTTCCCAGGCTCTCCTTTGGGGCCCTGCAAAATACCATCTCTTTAGCCAGGGCTTAGGGATTGGCCCTTCCCACGGGCTACTCAGAGCTGCAGATTACCCTGAAAGGGGGTCTCAGAGGAGCCTGTTTCACGAGCCTCTAGTGTTTCATTTATTGAGCAGAGCTCTTGAAAGCACATTTTATAGAGGAAACGCTACCAAAGTGTAGGCAGACAAGCCCAGATTTTGAGACCATCAAAGCTGACAGGTCTCGTAAGTGGTGAAGCTGAGGCCAGAATCCAGGAACTGGATTGTCTGACCCATTGTCAGACTTGGGCGAGCACCAAACACCCTCCTGCTACCTTCTGCTAACATGCCAAGGGCCTGGGTTCAGACTGAGATGTCCAAACCCGTCTCTTCCTACAAACGAGCCAAGCATTCGCCTGAGGTGGCTCAGAAGACTTTTCCTCACCCTGAGGTGGGTGTATCTTCTGATGAGGGTATGGAGTGGCAACACAGCCTGTCTCAAACCCAGCCGTTGCCCAGCTATAAGCACTTTTGGTGATGGTGAGAACATCTGTCAAGAAAGCAGAGGCCCAATCTAGACCGTCAGTGTGGTCTCACTATCCTGAGATCCCTTTGAAGGGCCAAAACTCTTCAAGTGTTAGTGAAGGGACACCTACCCTTGGGCCCATGGGTCCCTGGTCTCCTGGTGAACCAGGTTCTCCCTGTAACAAGAAGAACACGCCGTTAGCAAAGCCTATCCCTTCACTTGCTCAGACTCCAGGAATTGTTGTTCTCTGCTACTCCTCTGAAACAGTCTGGGACCAGAGAGTTCAGTTTTAAAATGCTTCTTTTCAGCTAAGCTTTGTACATGCAGGAACAAATTTGCAGCTCCTGAACTTGGAGCGGGGTTGTGCAGAAGCTCTGTACCTTTTCCCCCCGTGACCCTGCAGCACCAGGCCGGCCAACGTCACCAGCTTCTCCCTGAGAGAAAGAGAAAGGGAAAGGGATGGGTTTGTATTGTGTGGAGGGGCTGGGACTCCACTGCTGGCTTTGCATTTCCAGGAGGAAGAACTGCACCAGCCAAGCACCCCTGCCACGCCAAATCTCCTCAGGTAAGCCAAAACTCCTGCCATGACTTTGCACCAGGTGCCCTTCTCTTCTATCCAGCACAGAGGGAATACTCAGCATGAAGGAAAGCACCCCAGTTCAGACCCAAAGTAAGTGCACAGGAGGGTTGTTCCAAATACATCTGAGACAGGGCCTCAGATTTAAGTGTTCTTGGTGTCCTTTGCCAAGGGGTAGGATTTTAGGCTGCTCCTTGAGGAGGCAGAAGAGGAAGGAGAGAGGAGACTTGGAGGCACTTGGCCTTGGGTACCACAGGACTAGAGGCTGTCATTGATTCTGAGTGACTGGTTTCTTACAGAACCTAGAGGGAATTATTTGAGCAGAAGGAGGGTATTTTCCTCCCAGAAACGGAGTTTACAAGTTCTCTCACTTTCAGCATTTAGAACTACAAAACTAAAGCACCCTGCAGAACCTGATATCCCTTTAGCAGGTAATCAGAGGTGGGCACAGATGAACGCAATCTTTGCCCCTTCCTGCCCACCTCGTGCTGGGCACAATCCCTCACAACACACAACTCACTGGAGGTAAAAACACTCACCTTTGGTCCAGGGGGCCCAGGCAAACCAGGAGGGCCAGGTTCTCCTTTGCCTCCCACCAGGGCATTCTCACCATTTCCCTTCTCTCCCTGTTTGCAAGGAATAACAAGCCACGTGTCACGGTTCAGTCTCTCCTTCATAATTTCACTTGCCAAACTGTTGGCTTAGAGAGGGAGGGCCCAAGACAAGGTCCATCAGCTGGCCTCTTGATAGCCCAGAAACACCACTGCTCCAGAGCCACCAGCTGTCCAGGAGCCATACCAATAGAGTTCTGCCTGGGGGCTCCAGCCAGAGCCCTGCCACAGCTATCCTCAGTCCCTCTGGATGCAGTGCTGCTCCTCAGCCCCTATTCCCCACGGCCACATAAAGCTGCTTGTGGACAGACCTCATCCCTGGGCCTCCACTTTGAACACAACTGTTTTCTTCTACTGGTGAAACTGAGCTGATAAAACCACCTTATGATGGCTTTTTTTGATTTGTCTCCCTCCGGAGCTGTAGGCAACAGTCAGCCCTGCAGGGCACATCATTTGCACAGAGCAGACACAAAGGAGGAAACAGAAAACCTTTGCTTGCACCAAATTGCCATTACACCCTCATCCTTTCCCGAAATGCCCACTGTCATTCAGTGCACTGTCCCCTTTCCCAAAGAAAAAGCACGCCTGACTTGAAAGGCTCCACATCTCAGAGCACAGAGAAAAGGCCACAGTTTCAGAGCTTAGCTTTAGCTGACCTGCCCTGGGTCTCTCCAAGCACAGGGATACTCTTCCAACCCAGAGCACAGCAGTGCAGCTCCCAAAAAGCCCATCTCCTCCTCACATGTGGATCTTGGAGCAGGAGGGAGGCTGAAACACCACGTTACATCTGAGGTCATGCTTTTAAAGGGGAACACAATTCTGTGGTCACTTTCCCAGGACCACAACCTCCCCCTCACTGCATGAGGGCACGTAGCTCCTCACAAAATTGAATCCTTTGTGTGACCCCACCACATCCCTGTGCTGACATCCAGCTGAGCTCTGCAGAACATGCTGCTGTACGCTGCAACAGTGACCTAAAAGTGTGTGAGCTGTGCACAGGGGGCACAGGAGGGAGGAAGGAAAGGAGATGAGAGTGGCTGCCCCCCCAGAAAATCAGAAAAGATACAAACCTTCATGCCAGGGAGTCCAGGAAGCCCAGGGTCACCAGCTCGTCCCTTCTCACCCTGTTGGCAAAACAGACATGGTTGGGCTGACTCTGCAGGCTCTGTCCTGAAGAAGCATCCAAAGGATGAGCTGCTTCTGATTTCAAACCCTCTTTCCCTCCCCCAGGGGATTTTATTTTAGGCATAAACAAGGCACCTTCCAGCAGTACCTGCTCAGGCCAGTGAATGTTTTCTCCTATCCTTTTGACTACCTCTGCACATCATTGCCACTTCTCTCCAAAGGAAGGTGAGTGGGAAAGGGATCCAGGATCTTCCCCCGTGCATCTTCCTCACCGCTCTGTTCTGCTAAACCCTTTCCCCTGGCAGTCCCTTCAGCACAGGCTCTCCCCGTTCCATATATCCAGAGAAGCTGTTGCCCAGGGTGAATTTTATTTGGAGTGCAGGACTTTCTCCATGCCCTGATAGAGTTCAGCAATTTTCACATAAATTGTCCGCTTCTTGAGTCTATCCCAGTTTTCACGCCTCCTCATCACACTGTGCATTACACTGCTTTGCTCTGGCAAAGATCTCACAGCCAACATTCCCACTCCTCTCCTAAGGGGCCTTTCCTGCTCCTGTTCCCCAACTCCAAACCCCAGTCTTAAAAAAATAGCAGCACAGTGGCTTGGTTAGCAGCCAAGCTCTGTCACACATACTGGTGGTGAAAAGCAGTGAAAACAGGAGTGGTAAAAATGGCAAAGACAGAAGATGATGGTGTAAAAGCCCTGACATGATGCCTGGAGAGCAAGGCCTGCAGGCTGCGAGTATGGAGAATGCCATAGGGCAGTGAGCAATGGAGGACATCCAGCACCCAGCACGCACTTGGTGAAGTGACTTTGCTTAGTTCACCATAATATCTGGGTCATCTTCTGAATATTGGGCCTCAATTAATGGCCCTTACGTTGACATTAAATTATATTCAAGCTGTTCCATCCAGCTGCTAAACCCATGGTTTCCAGCTACAGTGCCCTGTTCAGAAGTCTACATTTTGCCAGGACAGAGAGCCATATCAAAGGTTTCTGTTACCATGAAGAGATGTTTCAAATTGCATGGTCAGCAAAAGGTGTGTTCTTACCTGCAATCCTCACACCTCCAAGACCGAACAACTCGTACAGACCCCAAAGAACACTTCAAAACCTGTTCCCCCCCACCCCAGCAGCTGCCTAGCTCTCTCCACAACGGCAGCACACCGGATCAGCAGGGCTAGCAGAGAGTGCCTCTTGATGCCGTGCTATTGCCTGCGGGGGCTGGTGCTGCCACCAGCTCCTGTCAGAGCTGCAGGGCACACATCTGACATGCAGGGGGCTTGCATCGATGCTCTAGGAACAGACATGCACTGGTGGCTCCACAGAAAATAATTAACTAGCAGCAATCTTATTTCTTTTAAGGCAATTCTAGAGTGCAGTGACCCCTTTCTCTGGGGTCATTTGGCCTCCAGCCACCTGTTAAGGCCCCCACCCATTTTTCCTTCCCTGCCAGAGCGTGTACATTGCTGCCCTACGTGAGTGCTTCTTGGAAAAAAGGAAAACACTTGCAGGACCTCGTGCCCAAAGAAAAGGGTTGGCCTTCAGAGTTTTTGTAAGGATATACTCTCTAATCCTGTCCCAGGCCTCTGAAGTCCTAATTCTGCCCTGCTCCACCTTTGGTATGCTACTTTTCATTCAAGGACTAGTTTTCAATACACATGCCCATAAGGGCTCCTGAAAACATCCTGTGCTGCCTGAACAGCGGTGTAAGGAAGCAAATTTCTTGAGGAGGGGTGGTTAGATTACGGATTCCTTGTTTAGGGTGCTATTTCTGGAGTCAAAAGATGCAGAATTAATCATCCCCAGAACCAGACTCACTCTCATGCTGCCCTGCCTGCCACCGGCCCCCCACCTCCTGCATGCAGGAACACGCAAACACACTTCACCAAGGGGGGCAAGGGCCAGAAAAGGACACATAATCCCCTGCAAGCACGACAACGCAACGCAAAGCAGGCTCCCGCTCGCAGGGAACACAGCACAGCACCGCCAGGACACCGAGCCCAAACACACAATGTCCTACCCGCTGCCCCCTCTTCCCTGGCAAACCTGGGGGGCCCATCCTCCCTGGGACTCCAGGATCTCCCTTCGCGGAAGGGGAAGAAAAGAGACAGAGAACGTGTCTGTTATATGGCTGTCGCAGGCTGTAACATAACCCAGCAAGCCTCGAACAAGAGGAGCCAGCTGTTCAGAAACCAAGCTGGCTGCTTAGTGATGGAGAGTGATGGGGTATTTTTGTACCGTGCCCACCACGGGAACTCAAACCAGGTCACGCCACACAGAGAGGGGAGACCGTGCAGGGCAGTTCACATGGTGCACGACAGAAAAGCTCCCCACAGTAACACGGGAAGATTTCTGGTGGACATAGAAGTGCTGGGAGGCAGAAGGGGACAAGGGAAGGCGGAGAGGAAACATCCTTGCTAAGCAAAGTGTGCTGTGTATGTTTTGTGGTGTAGGGAGAAGGGCAGGAAGGCAGCTGGAGGATATTCCCATCTCCGCAGTCACGAGCAGGAGGCAGGGAATCTGTTTGCAGTATGGTCCCTCTCTCACTTAGCATCACTGTATGCTACTACCATTTTGTTTACGCTGGCAGGTGCCATTAGGGCCTGGATTTGGGCATTGGGAAGTGCAGACCCATTCTGCAGCTTCCTCAGCTGCCTTGGGAGGGGAAAAAAATACAAAAACCAACCAGAAGTGCAGGCTCAGAGCAAAGCCTTCTTGAGAGTACCTTTTCTCCTGGAGTCCCGGGCTCGCCCTGGTGAGGAAGAGACAGGAAAATAAAGTGAAAAAACAGGAGAGACTACAAAATCTCCTCGAGCTATCAGAATGGAGGAAAGAACACTAATCTATGGAGGCCTTGGACTTGTAAATAAGGGCATGAGGATGCTTTAAATGCACATTATTATTTGTGCCTGGAGCTTGTTTTATCTTCATTAGCCAGCTCCTAGGCTGCTGTAAGAAACCAGCCAGCCTCAGACAAGAGGCTTTTAATGAAACTAAGGAACCAACTTGCAGTATTTCCAAAGAAGGTTTACCACATACAAGAGAGCATAATAAGACAAGACTCATCTGCTGGCATTAAGGAATTTGGCTGCTCCTGGCACTGTGCGCACAGGAGCTGAGCAAGGCTGCGGTTGCAGCTGGGGTTTGAGGAAGGCTGTGTTGCTACGGGATTAATGTGGCATTGAGGAGGAAAACCCTCCCCACCAGCCCTGGAGATAACTTCTTTGTTTCTGTTTTGTTGGGTTTTTTTTTCCTCAGCAGCTAGAGGGAATCAGGACAACAGGCTGTCGTCTCATCGCGCATCTTGGATCCCCGGAGCAACTTCTAGATCCCTAAATCTGCACCTGGCCCTTTGCTGTGATGCCATCCTGACACCGCTGGGGAGTATCACCAGTTCACCAGCCTCCTTGCCCAGAGAGGTGCAGAGGAGCAGGGGTGCTGCTGGAGATGGGTCTAGTTTCTCTGCCAAAAGCAACAGCAGTTCTGATATTCCCCTTTAGTGGGAGCTCTCCGACTATTTTCCCTTGTTTTTTGCGCTCCTAGCTCCAGCCCTTGCTCTTAAGCCTGCCCTCCTTAAGCCACTGCAGTGGAGAGTAAAACTGACCTTCATCCCTGCGGTAGCCATCCCCGGAGCGCCCTGGCAGAGAGAGGAAAAACAGAAACGCCTTGTTTGAAATTAATCGGGGACAAACTTTTAAAAACAAAACAGTATCAGCCAGGTGGAACTAAAAAGGCAAAATCCACATCTTTTCTTTTACTCAGAAGTAATGCTGTAACACCACACAGCACGCATCCTCCTTCCCCGTGCAGGTCGTTCACCTATGGCAGTGGCTCTGCTTTCCAGAAAGCTCCTCCAAAGGCAGACATCATGAACACAACCCAGTCAAGCCAAGCAAATTTCCACAAATCCCCTCCCAGTTTTAGTCCTGCAAGTGAAGCAAAGGCCAACAAGCAGAACAGTGTCCAATAACTGAGGAATGAAAGACAGGCTGAGGACCAAACACTCAGTTTAATGCTCGATCCCAGATACATCAGCTCAAGCATCCTGAGAAAGTCCAGCTCGCACCCTAGAGCCTCGGTCTTGCTGTTTCCCCTCATTCTGTTTTTATCACAGAAGGCAAACCCTGCAGTGAAATGTTTTCAGGAGAGCTCTGAAGCCAGCCACCTTAGGGGAAAAATAATTACTTCCGAGCACTGCAATTCAGACGTCATTCTGCAGCGCTGAGGAAGCCACCACCATGAGACCGCAGAGTCCAGCCTGCCCCCGCAGTCTGAGACAGGTGCTTCGAAACCCAAGGAGGCAGCTGCTCCCACAGGGACAGTCACATTTCCCTCGACAGCTCTGATGCAAAAAGCAGGTCTTCCCTATCAACCCTTCGCTCCGGAATCTCTGTACGCCCTGTGTTAGTATTAGTTAGGTCCTGGTGAAAAGGTCCAGTTACAAAAGCAAGTATGAGGGATAACAAGGGTCTAAGGAGAGGGGAGGAGGTGAAGCAGTGTTAGAAGCTGGGAAATGAGAGGGGCTGGGATGTAGCACATGAGGCAGAGAGGAGGACTGGAAGCCAAGTTCAAAGTGAAAAGAGCTTGGAAAAGTTCAAACAAGGAGGAGTGGGGAGCCAGAGAGCAGCAGGATCATACCTCTCAGCTTTCTGAAACAGAAATCGGGGACAAAGCTAAAAAACACAAGGACAGAAGATGGAGATCAGGGATTCTATGCAATAAATGGGGAAAAAAAAAAGCATTCCAGATCGTCTCAGGGGTCAGTAGGTTTTAATGAATACGGACTAGAGTCATGAAAGGGATTACATGCAGCAAGTGGCTTGGGTTAGGCTTTCACAATGCATTTGGGATGCCTGTTCCTCACTCTTCAGCCTTTAAATAGCAGCAAATGCTGATGATGTCATTTTCTAGTACTTATCCTAAAACTGCAACGCACACACATGCAGGTTTGCTCACACGCTGGCCCTGATTCATCGCTGCATTAGTCCAGGTTCACACTTGCACAACCCTACTGATGGCAGTGGGCTAACACACATCACTGAAGGTCGCAGCCGTCACTTGGGATCCCCAATTTACAGAACGTCAATTCCCTAAAAACATCAGCAACTGGCCGCTCTCGCTAGCGTGAAGCATTAAGATCCTGATGTTGCAAGACAGCATCAGACTGGGCATGCCATTTGCTTTGTCAAAAACAATTCTTCCCCCACCACCTCCTTCATAAATTAGGCCCTACATTTTGCAATTTAGAAGCAGAAAATATTCAGCTGAGGATAGTCACTGACTAACAGACACACACACAAATTCAGGTGATGCTTGCGCATCAGGGACAGTCGAGTGGTACGGGTGAGGGCAGGCAGACAAGCGTCACTCCACTGTTCACAAGGTACCTTAGTGCCATGTCTTCCTGGCAGCCCTGGCATGCCTCTCTCCCCCTGGAAGCAGAGCAAGAAACACAGAGAAAGAGAGCAAGAGACACGACGTGAGTCCTCCCGGGGCTCTATGAGGAGTGAGCAGGGCACAGCTGATGAGAAAGCCTCCAGGGTGAGATGGGGCACAACCCATTTCCCCACCTGACTCTCACCAAGCTGACTGCCCTCCCCAGAGCTGCTTCCCATCAGTGGCACTTCCCGAGCCTGTTGTGTGCAGCAGGACTGACCCTGCTGGAGGCTCCACCTTGAGTCCTGTGTCCAGTTTTGGGCCCCTTCCCACAAAAAAGACGTTGAGGGGCTGGAGCGGGTCCAGAGAAGGGCAACAAAGCTGGTGAGGGGGTGGGAGAATAAGTCTTATGAGGAGAGGCTGAGGGAGCTGGGAGTGTTCAGCCTGGAGAACTGAGGGGAGACCTTCTCCCTGAAAGGAGGGTGTAGCCAGGGGGGGTTCTCCCCTGGCTCTCTTCTCCCAAGTCCCAGGCGATGGGACAAGAGGAAATGGCCTCAAGTTGTGCCAGGGGAGGTTCAGATTGGAGA
>JAOXJK010000002.1:4572496-4606202 GCA_025774025.1 Xenus cinereus
CCTGCTTTGGCAGGGGAGTTGGACTAGATGATCTCTAGAAGGTCCCTTCCAACTCCAACAATTCCATGATTCCGTGAACTCTGGAGTATACGTCTAGATTTCCTCTTGCCCTGACCTCTCAGCCCAGGTTCAGAGACTTCCCTGCCATGGGTGCACAAAAGCGTGTGTGCATCTTACAGCGCCCCTACCATGGGCGCCGCACGGGAAGGCAAAGGGGGCTTTGCCTATCTCCCTTTGGCTCTCCCTCCTCTCTGTCAGCCCAGTCCATGCTCCAGATTTGGGGCACTAAAATGCAGCACAGTGCTAGGGATGGGTGCTGGCACCCTGGCAGGGGATGGGGAGATGGGGAGAGCAACAGCCCAGCATGGGGAGAGGCTGGAAGGAGCTCACCCAAACCCCTGTTGGATTGCCTTGGCTTTGCTGCCTTGGACAGAGCGTGCTTTGTCCAAGCAAGTGCCTGCCCATGCAGATCCCTAAACATGCAAAACATTATTACCACATCATTATAGTCTTATTAGTGCACTCAGCACAAAAAGACCCCCACAGATCTAACTGGATGGTAAGAGGATACAGTAAGCTGGAGATCAGGTGTCATTTTCATCAGATGTCATTTTATATTTTTAGCCATTGACTGCAGCTATTTTTCAGTGCTTTTAAACATTAGTTGGCCACCCTGATTGTGCCTCAGCAACGCAATTCTTGTTCAACCTCCTGACACAGGTTTCCACTCAGCCCATGTCTCTGCTAAGCCCAAGCCCGAGCTCTTGCTGATGTGCTCAGAGGCAGCAGCAGGATTTTCCTCTCTCGGGCGCTGGCGCTAACGTTTATTTTGCAGCCTCACATTTTTTCTTAGTATTCGTACGTGGGGCTCCTGGAATTGCTTGGTGCTGGCAGATGTGTAGGAGTGGATTACACTTTGTTGCACTTAGGGAATGAATATGGCCATGGCAAAAGAGATCACGGCAAAATTCTCCGGTGAAGTTAGCCTCTGGGGACAGAGGGAATTTGCAGCCCTGGCTGATGACAGGACGCGGGGCAGCTATTCAAGTTTCCCACTTCATCCTGGATACAAACTTCAGCTTTCAAAGCCTTCCCAAGAGGTCAGTCCTTGGCCTGGCTCTCCAGCTTGTCACTTTGAAGGGCAACCAGCGCAAGCCGTGGGGCTTTGCGTGATGCGAACGCTGAATGGGTAGAAACCGAACTGAGACCAGGGGCTCAAGCGATAAGGTCAGGATGTTGCCAGCACCGGGCAAGGACCAGGCACCTCGTGGTAAGGGCCTGTATTGCAGACTGCCGATCCCTGCTAGCATCTAGACAGGCAGCGGGGTGACAAAACCCAGCCATTTAATAAGAGGGTGCCCGGCACACTTCAGCGGGGTAATCGCAGCGGTTTGTCCACATGGCAAAGTTAATCTCAATGGATGGAACGAGGGAGCTTAAAGTGAGGCTCATTAAAAGCCACATGAACTCTGACTACGGACACTCTTATTCACTATTCATATGTCCATAATTCTTTTTATGAATTCATTCCCAAAATAAACTAAACTAAACATGAATTATGGCCCTGGAAACCAAAATAAATGTGTTTACACAAAGATTTAATGCAATTTAATGAAACCATTATAAGAGCTTATTTAATCACATTTTCCCAAGTGTCTCAGACTAGACTAGCCCTTAGAAGAAGCATTTGCCTATTCATTCATCTCAGTTAAATTTCACAGACATTAGCTGCATTTCAGCAAGAGGTTTCTAACCTCTTCTGGAGATTTAATATGCAGGAACTGACTCTTTAAGGTAGGAGACTGTTTGTCGACAGTCCTGAGAACAGTTTCATGGCCCATTTCTTTTACTTTAAAAAACTGGCTTCACCGCATTTCTTTTTTGCCATATTATTACAACAAAGATTTCCTGCGCTTCAAAGAAAGTCCCTCAGCTCTGCCTAAACTTCTTGGAAACCCCTCTGTAGGGGAAGAAAGACAGGTAGCAAGCTGGTTAATCGCAAGCATCAGGGTAGGCTTAGAAACAGGCAATGAGGAGGAGAAGTCTACCTGGAAAGTGCGCCTCTTTATGACCGGAGGTGGAGCCAGCCGCACTGAATTGAGGAGAGGCAACAGCTGAAGAAGATCAAACCAGAAGGTCGTGGGGCAAAGGAGGCCGTTAGGGCACCGAGAGTCAGAGAGCAGCCAGGGGAGAGAACAGAGAAGAGGGGAACAGAGAGATTGCCGTGAAAATAAACCACCGCGTGAGAGCCGCGCAGGGGGTGTGCGTGGCACAGGTACCTGCCGGCGCACACCTCCCAGCTCCTCCGCACCGGGCGTTGCTCACAGGGGGACTTGCCACATGCCAGCCCTGGCAGGGGCAGGGTGGCCACTTGCCAACACAGTGCTCCCATTGCACAGAGCTTTTACCACTTTCTCTGCTCAGAAATAAAACTTACCTGGGGGGGGAGTTGACTCAGCTCCACCGCTATCCTCAGGCAGTATTTATTGCAAGACACCCTCCTCATTGGCTCTGCTAAGCTCTCCGGTGACAGGAATGTTTCTTTTAATTTCTCACCACCAGGTTTGAGGTAACTACCAAAATGTCAATTTTCTCCAAGTTTTCCAAGTGCAGTTTCCTATTTCTTTCCATCTTCCCTTACAAGAGACACAGTGTATCTCCAAGCCTCACCCTTCCTCGGGGTGTGGAAGGGAGTGGAGAGATGCTAGCCAGGGCCAGCAGCGGGCCTCATGGCCAGCAAACACGTCTTGGTGATATTCCATGAGACAACCAACATGGCCAAGGGAGAAGACTAGACTGTGGTGCCCCTGAGCCCCAGGCAGGGTATTCACTTGGGAGCCTGTGCTTTGCTTTTCCTTGTTTAACAGTAACATCAGCCTCTGACTGCTTATAGCCAGGAATGCTGGCCTAGGGCACAAAGCTGACCCGGACACACAGAAATCAAATGCACTAAAGCTCAGGAGCATTTGTTCATCCTTCTGCTGTATCCAGTTTCCACTTGCACGCATGCTGCTGTCAGCCTGGCACCCACCGTGCCGGCTCCAGGCCCAGGAATGCTTTTCTGGCCTGATCCACTTTCCTGTTCCTATCAGTTTTCCATTGAAGCTGGTCTCAATTTATGCGGAGAGGAGAGAAAGAGGCTTTCTGTGCTCAGGCACAAAAACGTGCCCCTGTGTGCAACGCTTCCCCGTGTGAGCTCCGCACTCGGATCTGAGAGGTGTGCCCATAGGTCTCCCACCACTGCTGTGGGTACGCATCCAAGCAGTGCACTTTAATCCCTTTAAACGTTGTTCTTTGTGTTTGCAGTGAGAGGAAAGGATCCAGTCCTGTTGCAAAGTGAAGTGGCAACCCAATATTGCAGCATCGCTGCCCTGGGATCAGGCGGCTGCCTTCGAATGCACTGATCCAGAGAGCCACAAGCGCCCACAACAAAAGCACTGCTGCTGGAAAAACAGCAGGGCTGATTTGACCCGAAGGAAATCCTTCTCCTTCTAAAAGACAGTGCAGGAGAGGCCCCATAGCTCATGAGAGCGTTCAGGACCACACTGATCTTCTCAAGGGGGAGGTAAATCCCCACACCCCTGTGCTAGATGTGCCTCGAGTCTCTGTACGAGTGACCCAGAACCAGCTGAGCCTGGCTCCTACAAATGCTGAAATGTATCTGAAATACTCCACAGCTTACAGGAAAGCAGAGGAAGGATGCTGGAAAGGATAAGGAGGGAAATGGAGGGAAGCAGTCCTGAACACAGAGTTGAGACAAGACCCAGCAACAGATTCAGACGCAAGGGGGAGGGTTCAGAGAAGAACCTGAGAACAGAGGGAACCTGAAGCCTCTTCCACCCAGCTCCTGCCCTGCCCTCTCTGTGTCCCCACAGCACGTTTTTCTCAGAAGGCAGCGTGCAATATTGGATCCGCATCCTCGTGCCTTTGCATCAGAACTGGGTCCCGTCAGACCATTCCCCACAAACCTTTAGCGTAAGGATCTGGTTAGAGCGCAGGGCTGCAAGGGTGGTACTTAGGTACTCCTAGGGGACAGTGAAGACACATGACACAAACGGGGTCAGTTAGACACACAGCATTTCTGAGAGCAGACAAAGCACGGCTGGTCACCCCGTTCCCTGAGCTGAGCGCCCTTCCCCAGGGCAGCACTTTGGAGCAGCTCGAATGGCCAGCTCACACCGAATGGGTAGCCCCAAGCCTGGGCTTGTCCTTCACAGCAGTGCAGGCCATACAGAATCATACAGAAAAAAAGACAGTAAACTACAACACGAGCCAAGGCATACATCCTAACCTTACATTTCTTTCCTAAGAAACCAAAGATGAAACAAAACTGAAACAACATCCCTGTTTTTTCAGAAGGCTGGTTTTTATTTCCTCGCCCAGAACATCTAACAAAGGACCTCATCAATCAGTAAAGCAAGAACAAGTTGCAATTCAATCAAATCTGTAGCATTTGTACAACAAGACTCATCCCAATTTTCATTTCGGGAGGAAAAGAGGGAACTGCACCTCTCTTGACTGGTTTGTACCTGTGACCAGACCCTTGGGGACAGCCCACCCTTGAGCTGATCTGACAACAGTCACCCTTCCCGTGAGTGTGCTTCTGCCTCGGAACAACTCATAGGTTTTTTAAAACATTGAGCTTGAGACCAGAAGCACCTCCAAGAGAGCCAAGGAAACGTCACAAGGCTTTGCTGGGATATGAGGCTTTGCACTTGCCCCTTTCCTGCTGTCACAGCCCTGTGGTGTGTCACCCTGGCGTTCCTACAACCCTCAGCCCCCAAAACCAGTGTGCCTTTGCCCCCAGGGCTGAGCCCAGGCTGCTCCCAGCGATGCACAGTCTGCACCACCATTTCCCAGCGTTGCTGCGGGTCCTGCCACTGCTTTTCACCTTGAGCACTGAGGACAATCAGAGCCAAGGGTCTGTAACAGGAACCCGGGACACCTCTGGGTGAACATTGTTGTTAGCTTCTTTTTAACATAACAATCTAGTGAGCCGACTCGCCTAAATAAACACAGCTGACTGGCTATTATTGTACTGGGGCTGGCACATACCCCGACAGCCCTCCTCTCCCTCACTGCCAGCCGAGCTCTCTGCCCCTGCCTCCTCTGCACAGAGCATCCAGGGCCCAGCTCTCTCAGGGCCGGGCACCAGAGTCCAGCTAATTGTCCGGAGGCCCATCAAAAACAAACAGAAAGCCCTTAAGCCTGTCTCCCTGTACACCCAGATTACAAATTCCAGCCACTCCATATGAAGTCGTTCCAACGCATTTCCAGTGGATTTTCAGCACTCCGGTTGTTTTTAGAGCTGGTTACATTTTACCCCTGTAATCCCCTCAAACCCCATGATGTACTCTCTCCTCTCTTGGCTGTGGTACGTGCCAGCCATGCCAGGATGAAAAGGCAAAGGGGGGCAATATCTTGGCTTTCATTAAATGGATGCTGGCATCAACCCTCCCTCTCTGCCTCTTCTTTGCAGGCAGAAAGCCCCCCAGACTGGGGGACAGGCATGGGGACCAGCTCGCCAGCGACCAGCCAGAGCATCGTTGCCAGGGGTGGTTAGGGTTACTTTTGGGCAGGCAGCACAACCCTTCCCCTCATCTCTATGCAGGTTTGAGACGAGCATGAGGGAGAAGAAAAAGGGAGAAATGACAATAGAGTCTCCCCAAGGTCTACAAACCCCTCACTGCTCCTGGCCACACGACTACAGCAGTCTGTGGAAGCAGGACAGAGCTGGTGGAGCAGCACAAGGTGTGAGTGGGTTACCTCTACTCCTCCAGAAACCCCGGGTTTCGTTGGGTTTTGGACACGGACCTTCCCCGCTCTGGCACAGAGCATGGGAGGGTCTCCAGGAAGCAGCAATGACAGCATTTAGCTGGGGGTCAGCGCCAGTGGGCAGGAACAGTCCAGAGAACCAACATCCCTCCTGGAAAACCTTATCTGCTGCTTTTCTGCGAAACACATCAATCAGCCAAGCGCTGCCCTCAGGGCCCCAGTGACGCATCTTGTTAATGAAACGATCTATATTTCCAACAAAAAGCCATTCAAACGAAGGAGGATTAACATGCAGGAAGCCAAGGGACAGACGATAATAACGCTAATGACTTACCCTGTGTGGGTATTCTGCACACTGACCCTGTGAAACAAGGGGATTAAAAGAAAGAGTTTAAACCACAAACAGAGAAGACCAAAATAGACACACGGGGTCAGATCCAGGAGGTGTAAATCATTGTGACTATATTGAATTCAGTGCAGTTTTGCCGACTTGCACCTGGCAAGCACCCTGCCTCCTGTCCCCTCTCCCCAGAGCCCTCTGCTCTTGCTGCATTTCTCAGCCACGCAAAGTCAGAACGAGTAGCACCAATGCCATCGAGCCTCTTCCCTGCTCGCTTTTTACATTTAACTTTCAACAGGTCTCCCATTAAAATTACCTTTTCTCCTTTTTGTCCTGGGGGTCCCTATGAAGGAAAAGTGATCAAAAAAAAGCCCTCAGTAAATGAAGGAGTTCAGTGCATGCAAGGGGAAAGGGATTAGGAGGAGGTGCGATTGCAAGAGATGGGATACTTACGGGTTGTCCCCTGGGACCTGCAGCACCCTTTAAAGAGACACATTGTTGTGAGTGTGAGATGAATTCCCATTTACAGTGACAAAAAGAGAAAAACTCTCAGCGTATGGAGTAGGTGGAAACTCAGCTTTTAAAAACAATTGTGGAGAAAAGTTCCCAAGAGAGATCTGTGTTCCCTTTGTTACTCTGGAGGAGTGAAAATGCACACATGTTCTGGCTGCGCTGCGGGGGGCAATTATTAAAAGGAGAGGGGGAAAAATCATCAGGAAAACACACCCTTATTGTTCCCAGAACCTCCGCTGACAGCGTGCCTCCTTGGTCAATGCACTGGGATCGAACCAGAAGCAGCCAGGACTGAAGCCTGAGCTGCAACTGCCTGAGCCAGGATTGCACAAACAGGGGGATGTCAGCTCACCCCTCCGCCAAGGAGCAGGGAGGGGGGGCCTTCAACATGTGCTTGCCAGAGGGTTACACTGACACTCAGGCTCAAAAAAGCAGAATTAGCAGAAGAAAACGTTCAGCATTTCAGTGAGCAAAGGTGACTACAGAGCTGCTAGCTTGGCGTACTCGTGTTTGGGGATTTCATCATCAGAGATGTCAAGAGGAACAAGACCACATTTGGGTTTCCATCAAGTGCAGCCTAAGCTTATCATTTTCAACCAAAAGCATTTCAGTACGATGCACATATGAAACAGAGTTTCAAGAGGGGAAAGACAGACATTTAATACATAAAATATGCTTTTTTGTTGTTGTTAGATAAGTTGAAAGCTGCCAGATGGGCTTTCAGAAATCTTTCCATCAACTTTTACTTCTGCTATGAGGCCAACCACGAAAAATGTCAGCTCCCAGAGTATATTTAAAGAACATAATTGCTAACTGCAAGGAAAACATATCCCATGCATAACTAGAGAGTTGCTGCTGTGACATGATGATCTGATAGCCATAATACAAAAATTACAGACATGCATCCCAGCACCGCTATTATGAAGTTACAGAATTAGGGATGCAGCTAGTGGATTAGCTGAACTAAGATCGCTACCCTGCCTATGAGCTTGTTTCCAGCTGAGAGGCAACGTCATTTCAAACCAACCCATCACCCGCAGACAGACATTTTTATTTATTTTTTTTTTTTACCATCTCCCCCTTCTGTCCAGGATGACCCTGCAAAAGAAAGAAAACATGCATCAGCTTCAGCCACTGCAGAAGATCTCTAGATGTTGCCCCTTGCCTCAGGAGGTCCCCATAGTCACTATACCTGGTGAGGGGAGATGCAACACCGTGCATGTGGAGCTTTGCTCACACACCTAACAGGACACCGCTCCCTGCTACCCAAAACACAGAGCACAAAGCTCTGGAGCATAAATAGGCAGTGCAAAGGCTCTGTGAGGCATGGCCAGGACATGGTTAATCTCCCCACGGGCTGGCAGAGCAGCTTCACCTGAGTGCAGTGCACTGTGCCTCGCTGGGGCTCACCTGTGTGTCCCCAGAGCAGTACAAGGGAGGTGCTGCTGGGTCTCTCTTGAGGGTAATGTTCCTCATAGCAAAACTAGGGTTCTGCTGTAGCAAATTGGGTGCCAGAGGTATGTGCAACCAGCTCCTTCTCCATTACAGCGTGGCAAGAGGAAGCATGGTGGGGAACTTGGATAAGGGGCTGCCTAGAGCTATGGGTTTCATGTCGGTTGGGTTCACAGGAAAGGATCTATATGTGTGCTTAGCTCTCTGAAGGATGGGAAGAACGTAGGTCTCTCTCTCTACTACAAAGCTTATTATAAGGAGGCTCTAAAGACAGCATGGAGGCCTTTAGGGTCCTTTCCTCTTCTACTGCAACTCTTTGCAGCCCAGCAGTGAAGAGAAAGAAGCTGCAGGGTTGAATTCAAATGAAGTTGTCAGGTGTCTAAGGCAGAGGGCTGGTACCTAGGGGACCTGCTCTGCCTGTCTGACTCATGGTGGGAGTGCCTGCTAAGGCTTTCCCAGCAGCAGCCAGGCTGTTGCACTTGTGAAGTGTTATTTTATAGATTTGCCTAGAAAGGAAACGGCCACGCTCTGCCTTCCCTAATCTCCCGACTCCTGCGTCTCCCCCAAGGCATCTGTGGTATCCTCCTGCCTGCCAGCCTTCTAATTTCCTTTTAATCCATGCACGTGCATGACATCGCAAAATAATCCCCTTAAAAACATACTCTCTAACATGCAGGCTGACAGGAGAATGGGATATAACAGTAAGGAGGGCAGAAAGCTTTGAGAGAAGCTGTTTGCTTACCGGTTTGCCGTCCAAGCCGATAGGGCCCTGAAATAAAAAAGGAGAAATGATGACAAAGGCTTTCACTGGGGTGTCTGCCTATCTGCCCCAGCAAGTGCTATGTGTCACAACACTGCACGGACTGGGGAAAGGACGCAGAGGTGAGGCAACTCTCTCTACCCTCCTGATGAGTCCTGGCAGGCCCCTGGCCCACTGGGTACCAGCCCAGCTTCCCGATTGCTTCTGCAGGGACCTGCTCACTGTCAGCCCATTTCAGCAGCAACGCTGGACACAAAAAGGCAATGGAAGGGAAGGGAGGAGGGATTCATGGGTAATTTGCAAAAAACCCTCAGCATTTCAAATTTTGCAGCGTCCTGTGAACTAGTCGAAACGCAGCAGTTTTCTCCAGACTTTGATTTAAAAAGGCACCCACCTTTGGGGGAAGAAGAATTTTTGCAAATGATAGAATATTAAAAGTGTCCCAAGGCAGAGGTGACATACAGCTCAGCAGCATTTCTGAAGGTAATATTTGATGAGAAACAGGCTCTGCAGAGCACTGTCCCACCCGGCACTTTCTCATGAGCTGGGCTGATTTTTCTTCTGCTCCTTCGAAAGCCAAAGACCACAAAGGCCTGGAGAGATCTGCTTCTCCTCAGCCCAGGGGCAGCTCACAGCCCCCCCTTTTCGCAAAGGGCAGAGCCACGGAGCCCGGTCAGACAGCTTGGAGGCTGCCAATTCCTCCGGTTTTCCAGGCGTGAGAGTCTCCCCCGCAGACCTGCTCTGGCACATCGTGTGTCCTGGAGCAGCAGCTGAGCTGCCTGGCGGGAGAAGGGATATGGGGAGTGTTTGTGTTTGCCTTAGGCTTCCTAGTCGTCCAGGACAAATGCATAAGAATAAATAGAAACCGTTTGAGTTCTCCAGCAGCCTCAATGCTTCAGAGAGCGTTGCCAGCAACTGTAGGACTGAAATGAAATTTGCTTTGTCCTCCCCTGGGCTTGTTTCCTGTTCCCTTGCCCATCTGTAACAGTGTTGGAGAAGAATCCCCCTCCTCATGCTTTTTGTCCTTTTCCTTTGGCATCACCACAGTGTTCAACCTAGTATGGTCCCCAGCTGACCTGCATCACGCAGGGCCCTGTTTGGATCACAGGCGCTCGCTGCTATTGCAGTATCACCTAAAGGCTCAATTAAAGTTGGAATTTCACCTACCTAGGGGTTATTTTCCTTGTTTGGGGGGATTTCATAGGATGGTTTTCTTTTACTGAACAGATCTGGCTTCAACTATGTTATTTTAACACTTGGGGTTTTTTAAATTAATTTCCTTTCGGAGTTGTATGGCTTGTTTTTTTTTTCCCTAAGTATCATTTAAAAGAAAAACAGGAAAAAAAAACACCAAATGAAGAAAAAATTACTTTTTCCAGTGATATCAGATCAGTTCCTTGGTTTCAGACAGAAATGATGAGGTACAGCGAGCACTAATGACACTTCTTAGTAATATTGCACACCCGTACCTCATAAATTAGCAGTTACACTTACCGGGAATCCAGGAAAACCTCTTGTTCCAGGCTGTCCCTGGGAAGGATGAAACAGAGACAGCAGTTCAGAGGAAGTGGATTCTGACTGACCCTAAGTCCTCTCTACGGAGCCTTTCCTCCAGCCTCTGCCCATTTGTCCTACGACTCTCTGACTCTCTGAAGAGTTACCCAAGACCCAATTCCCCTCCAAGGGGAAAGCATCTTGGGAAGGAGGGGAAATCTCTCATCCCCACTGCAATTTGTACAGGGCCAAGAAAATCCTGGAGCAGGTCCAGCTTGGACTGCAAGCACTTTCCTTGAAGTTTCTACATTAATTAAATGGGTGTCCCTAGCCCATATGCAAGGCTTTTGGAGTATATTCCAGAGGCTGAGCTCATTTATGGCAATTCTTGCTGCCATAAACCGGAGGTGTTTAATGCAGGGTGCTGCTCTGTGCAGACAAACCTTGCAGGTCACTGTTGTGTAAATACAGCCATCCCTCTTCTCCTCCTCCCCTAATCTCATGTCCCAGTGCATTAATTTCCTTCACAAATAATTCCGGAGAAGACATGATTTTTTTTTTTTCTGTTTTTTTCCTCTGAGAGCTAAGAGAAAAAGAAGAGTTAGGTAGTGTGATGAGAGGAACATGAGCACCAAGTCCTTTCCCCCGCCTCTTTTTGGCTAGCCAGCATTGGCTACCAGTTTGGGATCAGGTACAGGAAATACTGGCTTGGGATGTATTTGGCAGCTTCTTCAACACCCACTTAAAACACTGAAAAAAAAAAATAATAATGTCCTAGCTGTTAATTTTTCCTAGTTCTATAGTTTCTGGGACCTGTGACATCCCAGGTCACAGTTACCCTAGGTTTGTGGGTATCCGGAAAAGATACCACTTTGCAATAAGGATTTTTTCATCTCAATTTCTAGAAAAATGTGTGAGCCAAGTTGGGAAGAAATACGGACCAGACTTCAGCAGATCTGGAAGCACAACCCTGCAGATGGAAACAGCAGGATGAGGTAAATCCTGTACCACGCTCATTGAGTGACCGCTGCGGCATCTTGCCTTCTCTGAAAGTCGTGTTTCGATGCCAAAAAGCCCAGCTTTTTTCTGTGTTTTCATGCTTTGTTTTGGGGAAGAAAATGCCTTGTCAGGCAATTTGAGATACCATAACCAGAGTCTTTGAGCCCCACAAGGGTCTCCTAGGAAAGAGCTGGGTATAAACAAGGGTTCACTTAAAAAAACAAATGCACATGGGTGCATCTCTGCCTTGATCAGAGCTATCCCTTGTGGTGCCGAGGGAAGGGACAGGGAAGGAGGGGACGGGCACGCTGGGCTGTGAGGCTGAGGTTTGCCACGACACAGCAATGCCAATCCCTTGGCAGAGAGCTCAGAGCCACGTTAGCAGGGAAAACCTTCACCTTCAGGTTGCATCTCCTCCAGCCTTCCTCCGCCCACAGAGAGACTCAGTGAAGATTTGGCCGTCAGAGATGAGGCCAGATAATCTCTTTGCAGAGTTTGAGGGATGCCCCTATCACAAAAGGCCTTGCGTTGTGGTGAAAAGTTGTGTTTTTATACACAATGCTAGCAGAACGTAATCCCATTTGCTCTGTTTTTTCAGTTCTGCAAAGTTGAACTTGGTCAGCTTTGCTTTGCAAGATACATATAAAACCACCTGGTCATGTTGGCCAGTGACCAGGAGAGAAGATAGGCTATAAATTAAAGGATCTGTCCACTGCTGGTTTCTAAAAAGGCAAGAATCAAGAAGAGCCTAGCCACAATTCATTAATTTTGGTTCCCTGCTGGACATCTCCCTCGACAAGAAGTGCTAAAAAAAGAATTAGGGAGAAAACCTGGAAATTGTGCAATTTGGCTTCCTCTGTAGACTACAGACTGCTGCCTCTTTCTCCTTGGAGGACAGCAGAGTGATTTGCACGGTATCAAGCCAAAACAACAGTTCAGCAGCGAGCAATTCCAAGAGACTGTTTTTGTTGGGTGGCTGTTTTTCCTTGTCTTCTTTTTAAAATGTTGATCATATGAAGTATGTAATCCCGGGAGCTGCCAAATCATGGAGACCGTCTGTTTCTGCCACTATCGGTGCACTGTCCCTCTCTGGCCAGAAGCTAAGCAGCTCTGAGCTGTAGCGAAAACTTTAACCTCCAAACAAAAATCTGGAAACTATTTGTCATCCCACGTCTTTCCGAGTGGCCCCTTGGCCGGGGTTTCCGTGTTTGTCTTCAGTGTTCAGCCATCCTTTTGACCTATCACCAGCTCCCCAGGAAACTGGATCATCTTCACAGTAGGCTTTGGGGGTGGAAGTGTGGAGTTGTGCCAGTCCTGGCACCTCGGGGCTTTGACTGGGGTAGGCAAAAGCCCATTTTAAATACCATTTGCCATCTAAGTTCTCTGCTGCTTTGGAGATTCGTGTTCTGCACTTTCCCAAACAGCAGCAAAGGCAACGAGGCAAAGCAGCAGCATCAAAGCAGACATTAAAAAATGTCCTGCAGACCAGGCGTATGTCCTTCAAGAACACAGTGGTGCCTGTCTCTGTCTGTAGGACCTTCAGTGCACAGGGACTGACAGTTTTTCTCTCCAATTACTATAACCACACTATCCAGAAGGCTGAAAGCTACAGCTTAGGAGAAATAGCAAAAGCAATGGGGCATTTACCCTCCAAAATCTGCTACTTGTGGAGCACGGTGGCCTCGGTCAGAGTTTGTCATGGAGAGACCTGCCAGCCCTTCCTCCTGGCCTGGCCACACGGCCACTCTGCTGAGTATAAAACACTTGGGGAGACCTGCTTGTGCCCTGGGCTTTGGTTCTGTCACTTCTCAAACACCAGTGTGCCGGGCAGGTGGGCCTGGGAACCGACAAAGCTGTATCTTATTAGAAACACTTATCACGGGGCTTTTGGAAAGTTAATTGGAAAGCCAGATGTCGCCAAGTGTTTGCACTGCCTAGGTCTCTCTCACTTGACCTCTGCTGGGAAACAAAAGTTGCCGGCAGCCCATCCTCTCTGCAGGTCAAGGACGGTGCTCTTCACAGGTTAATCAAAATCGGAAGTGCCCGCTAGGAGGGAGAAAATTGAGTCAGCAGGTCCTTTTTCATGGAAATCTCTGTGGAGGGTATGCAGGGGTGGAGCGGGAAGGACTGGCTGCATCTGCACAAAAGCAGGGGCTTGACAGCTGAACCACAGTGCAAGAAACACCCAGCATTTAGGGCACGTAAATGCTCCAACCCTTCAAGTTGGTCTTTTTCTATGACCCACCCTATCCTTGCAAAAAGTTTTGTCTGGCCAACTCTTTGCACCTTGCAGGGACGCTTTTTGCTGGAAGAGGGTGCAATATCCTGCCTAAACTTTCCTCAGCTCCCCAGACAGCTAAGGCCCTTTCCAGACAGCAGTAACTATGCTATCAAAGAGTTTCCAAGATGATGGGTGCTTGACAAGGCCCTCTTAACAATTCTGAACAACCCATCCTTGGGAATTCTCCAGTCACCAGCTTAGCTCTGATCCTGCTCTTCTGCAAAATCAGGAGGTCTGTCCTCCACTAATGAAACCAAAGGCTGAGATCAGCCAGGCAAAGGGCGTATTTTCTCCAAAAGCGGTAGAAGCCCTGTTGCAAGAAGGAAATATGCTTCTTCCATATAAATACAGGAATATGGTTTCCTCACAAGGGAAGGCTTCCTCATTTGCTGTGGAGCATGAGCTGTAATTTCATTATATATAGCATATAATAGCAGTATAAACCAAGCCTGGCTCAGCATGGGAACCACATTATACAGGGTTTTTGCTCTCTCCAGCTGATGCTGCGTCTTACTGCCCCTCCTATGTCTCTCCCTGTAACTTGCCCACATCCTGCATCAGTCAAAAATAGAGAGAAAAGCCACTTACGGGTGGACCGCGGGGCCCGATGATAGACATGCCTGCTTCTCCTGGAGCACCCTGCAGAGAGACAAGGGAGAGGAAAAGGAGTATGAAAAGGTGGAGAGGAAAATATAAAGACAATTCTATTCCCGTCAAGACCAGGGTTAAATGAGAGTGCTCAACGTGTGAGACCTGTAGGGCTTATGGGGCAGCTGCCATTCTGGCCTCCCGCAGCTCTTGCCCCGCACTTTGGGAGAAAACATGTTGTTTGGAGCTACTCAGATGTGCCAGAAAATGAAAGCTGCACAGCAAGAAAAACGATAAAGACATAAAACACTTTCCGGCAAAACAGAGGTTCTGCCCCATTACAAGTGTGAAAGACAGCCTGAAACCCTTGCTATTTTCTTCGTGTGAGTCCAGGAGGACTGTGTCCTGCACAAGAAAGAAAAGAAAGGATGTGCTGGGCTCCAGGGAAATGGGAGCTGTGGGCAGCTCACTGGCTGCCTCCAGAAACACCTAGCTTGTGTGCTTCTCACACTCATTTGGGATGTGGATGAAAATAGCAAAGTCCTTGCTGGAAAACAAAACAGCTGCCTCTGCAGCCCCTAGCCACCCACGACGTGTGATGGGCAGGACACATCTTTGGAAAACATGGCGTATTCCTGAGAGGCAGCTCCAGAAGCACTTAGGGCTGCAGAGCCTTGGGACGGAGCATCCCATAAACCAAGCAGCCTGTGAGCAAGCAGAGCTCTCTGCAAAAACAAAGCCAGTGCCTGCCAAAGACCTAGGACTCTCACGGGGGGCTCTGGGGAAGCATGGGCAATTAAGAGTGATTTTTCCTTTGTTTGTTTGTATCTATCTGCTGTCCCTTCATGTTGAAAGCTTTGGCTGGAGAGAAATGCAAGGACACGCAGAGAAAAGCAGGGTGGCTTCAGGCGGTGAAATCTTGGTCTGTTAGGTAACGTTGGTTGACTCCAATGAGCAAGCAGAAGCTTGAAAGCAAGGAAGGAGAGTCTCTGTCCTACCTTGCCCTTCCTTGCTGTTTTTCTCTCTATCTCCTGTGAACAGGAGCAAATGGGCCTGGAATGGCAGTGCCCTGCATGGATGATCCCCATATCAGGTAAATATTCATCCCTTTACTAATTTCTACCTTCTAATTTCTACACTGTTATTCAGTTATTCACACCCCCAAAACACCTCCATCCCCCTGTTCTTGAGGGTGGGAGGTACAGTTCTTGGGAAAACATACTAACGTTGAAGTGTCAAACACCTCAAAATATGGGGGCCAGAAGCAGGATGCTTTGCAAACCACGGCTGCTTTGGAGGGGCGAAACACCAACTTGCTGCATGGCAAACAGTTTGGGAGATGGCTTAAGACATACCATTGGTTTTCCTTAGGAGGAAGAGGTTCCACCAAGTCAGAAGTAGAGCAAGGATGAAAATGGCACAGTATGCTCCTGGTTTGCACAGTGGATCAGGCTAACCTGGGCAGTGGAGGGGAGCTATGGGTTGATTAGGGGAAGGGGAGCCACCAGCGGGGAAGAAACTCAGTGGTTAAAACCCAAGACGCCTCGAGGGAAGCCCTTCATGTGCCCACTGGCTCTTAGGCTGTTAGTAAATTGTCATAAACAAGAAACGAAAGGTCTTCAGAGGCTGAGTGGCCTGGAAGGAATTTGGGAGATAAACTTGCATTGCCAGGGACAATGGGACAGGCCGGGGGAGTGAAAGCCCAAAGCTGGCTGCCCTGGCCGTGACTGTGACCAAGGGGCTGGGGCTGGCCCTGGAGGAGAACAGTCAGGAATGCTATGGGCTGTGAGGAGCCGACTCACCTTCTCTCCGGGTTGCCCTTTTAGTCCCTGGTCAGTGGCACCCGTCACAGCCACATGCAAGAGGGTGCAGGGAGGAGAGGGGAAGAGAGAGGGAGAGAGAGAGAGAGAGACAAACACAGGCGTCAGCGGCAAGGGCACGCTCCCCCACCCCAAAAACCAAGCTATGGGGCTGGGATGAGCAGGGTAGACTCAGCTCCTTCCCCAGCCCTCTTTCCCATCCTCACCCTGGGATGCCCGAGCGAAGAGCAACTCCAAAATACAGCGCTCAGCCAGGCAGGGGATGCCCCCACCTTGTTCAGGGGAGGGTTATTGGGAACCGGTAGCTGCCAGTGGCAGGCAGGGGTGCGTGTTAGCAAGCCCACAGTTAGCAAGCCCAGCTGGCGCACAAGGTGGCAGCAGGAGGCACCCAACCCGGGGGCGGGGGGATGATGAACTAGAGGAGGGTCTGAGCATTAAGGCAAAAGGGATGAAAACACCCCCCAGGCATGTATGTGGTCTGCAGGGCTGGCCACCCTGCTGTGTGACCAGGAGAGCCCCTCAGGTGTGGGGCTCAGGGAGAGTGGCTTTGCTCAAGCTGACACCCACCGAGGGCCATCCTTGAAAGCCACACCAAAATCTTGGGGGTTGGAAGAGCATGGGGAGGACGAGAAACATGCAAGAAGTTTCGACTTACCGGCCGCCCAGGGATTCCCATTGCACCTTTGTCTCCCTGGCAATTAAGGCAAAAACAGAGGCAATTGGAAACTGGCCAAAAGCAAGGTTATAAAAACAGCACAAATGAGCTGTGCCACAGACGCAGCTTCAGGCTGCAGTGCAGGGATTTTGAGAGAGGGAGAGAGTAAGTTAGAGAGACAGGAAAGTGTGTTTGCATGTGCCCGAGCCTGTCTTTAAGAACATGCATAGGCCACCAGTTCGCTCATGTATATTGCAAACCAGCACATCTCCCAACAGAAATGACATGTGGCGATTTAGGCAGCAAAAGAAAGGCAAGAGTTTTCAGCCTAACAAAGTATAATCCCAATTTCCAACACTTCATAAAATTCAGGTCCTGGGAACTGGCTTCTTGCAGTAGCCAACTGTCACATTTTCCTCTTTCTTTACCGAAGTCATCTGGGTGTTAGCTATTTATTTATAGAGTTATCACTTTAAAACAGGATTCTCTTAGACTTGAAAATATGGTCCTGTCCAGAAGCAAGAGAAAAATGTGGGAAAACAAGCTGACACAGGAAAAAGCACGTCTGGAAGAAGACATATGAGCAGCTGTGTTCAGTGTCCTCTACCCCTTTGAGATACTTCCCAGTGAATTGTCAGGGTGTGAACGATCCTAACAGTGGTTTGGGGAATGACTTTGGGTCGAGCGACACTGAACAGAGCCTCGTAAACACGTGAACACAAGGCCAGTGGCAATTTTCTTCAGCCACTTTACCTACAAGGCAGTTTTTTGCCTCTAACAGTTAAATTTAACTATGCAATTTAAAAAAATAAATATATAAAAATCAACCTCCTCTGCATTCCTGGTCACCAAACTGAAGGCTGTCCAGATTTGGAAGATAGCAGCTGATCGCTGAAAGGATCTTGATGATTATGGCTTCAGCGGTCATGTATATTTTCCTCTATATTTTGCAAAAAATGACGTGATATTAATCTCTCATTTCTGTCTCCAGCAATGTTTGGGGTTTCCTTATGTAAAACAGAGTGGCTGCCTGCATCTGTAGACATAAACCTGGTTTTCTGGTTTCTGCAGCTGGAGACACCAGCCCCATTGGTGACACCTCTCTGTGCCTTCCCCCGTGTTCATTCCCAACGTGTGTGAAAGTAGTCTGGAATCTCTGGAAGGGGAACGCACTTCACTCTATTTATTTTGCCAGGTGTATGCAGAGGCTCCTTTGGCTGTGCACCCCAAACTCGGATGTTATTGCCTAGAGTCAAGCTGTTACCTGGTGAAAGTTTAGCCACTTCCCTCTGCAGATCTGGCCGGGGAGGACATTCAGTATTGGGGGCGTTCTTTTCCATCCAGCGCATGTTTTGACAAATTGAAAAGCAATACATGCTTTGCAAAAGCATCCCTTGCAGATGGATGAAACACTAAACAGATGCTTGATTTAAAATTTTGTAGATGACATATTATGGGAAACTGCTTTCTTCTAGGGTTTTAGGCGGGTTCTCAGTCCCGCTAATATTTGCCGACAATATTGCTCTGTGTGCCGGCAGCGAGCAAAACTCCTGGTGTCAGCATCTTGCCCTGGGATTACTTTGTGGCTGCTGGAGAACATAATGCCGAGTTTTCCTGTGCTTTTAGTCCCTTAAATGCCGCTTTCCTCCAGAGCTGAGCTCAGACTGAGCTCCCTCCCAGTTTGAGGTAAAAGCTGATTTTGTTTCTCCTGGCTCTGCCGTAGCTGGTGCCCGAGCAGGAGGAGCCCGAGGTCGGGGCTGAGCTGTGTCTGGTCTCCAGCGAGTACCTGGTGTCGGAGTGGTACATGACGGCACCGTGTCCGGTATGTGACTGCGCGGTGTTACAGCCCTCCAAGCAATAGGAGCCAAAGGGGGAGCTCCCGGTAGCGTAGCAAATAAATGCCAGATGTTTATAAGGAAAGGTTGTCTGTGACAGGGAGCCAGGAAAAGGTTCTGGGTGTATGATATCGTGTAGGTTGGCTACGAAGTCATGCAAAGCTGCCTGCAGCTCCCACAGTGGGGCTAGAGAGGCATGAAAGGCAACAAGCAGCCCCTGTCCTGGGTCGGGGGTAGAGCCAGCAGCACAGTTTGCATTCTCTTCGTTAGGAAACTGCCTGTTATGGCTATTGCAGTCCCCAGGTGAGCAGCAGCCCACGGGGCAGGGAGCCATCGCCAGGAAAGCGCGCAGCTGTAACCTTGAAACTCACACTCCTTCCTCACTCATGACTATCTCTCTCAGATGCAGATACTGTTATTATGGACTTTTGCATTTGTCCCAGAGTGATTTGCGCTGTTAAATCCTGCTGCAATTAGCAAGCCCCGACAGCAAGAATACTGCACGCTCTGCCTCTTCAACCAGACTCTCAAAGGTAACAAAGGCATCTTCAGAAGAAGAGTGTTTCCCACATGCAGGAGGGTTCATAGTGATTATATTACCCCTAAGTTTGCTCCTACAAAGCTCCTGTGGTCCTTACTCTGTTACGAGCCACGTCCTGTTTGCAATACACTATTCTTCCACACCAGGTTCGATATGCAAGATCACTACCCTCTCTCAGCTTACAAACCCCGGAGGCCTACCGATGAAAGTGCTGCCAGACAGAGAGCATGAGGGAATGAAAAAGAAAGAACGAAGTATTCACCTGGAGCCCTGGTCTTCCTGTAGGGCCCTGAAATAAAATACACAGAAAGGGCAAAAGTTAGCCTCAAATTCTGAAGAGAGGGCTTGATAAAGGGACCAAATCACATGTAAGGTTTTAGGAAACAGAATGGTTAAAAAACTCTCCACAGCTTCTTAACCATCAGCTCTGATTGCTTCAGTTTCCTAATCTCCTGTTTGTTAAGTTTTCTCTCCTTTCGGCACGGCTCTACCCACAGCTCTGAAGGTATCTGCAAGTCCAAGGAGAATGAGTTAATTACAGGGCTATGACTTTCCTCCTTAGTTTCCATCTGCTAAATATTATTTTTTCATGTATGGAATTGCTGCAGTTGCCACAGAAATGTTGCATGTTCAGAAATGGGAGAGAAAATGTCCATGAGAGGATCTTTTCCTTCGGATGTGGTCCAGACGGCGAAAGAGTCCGGGAACCTCAGGACTATTGCACGATTTCATCATTTCCTTCCTTCCTTTGCCCCTTCTAGTCCCAATCTCACCAAATTTCTTACATGATTGCGGGTTGTCCTTGCGTTTACCAAAGCCTCAACTGACTTCAAGAATAACGATGCGAGCATCTGTTGGGCAAGAGGAGAGCATGAAGGCCCCTTTGGCTGCTGGGGTGTTGTTCATCCATTTCCCCGGCTTTTCTCCTGGTCATTCTAGAGTACAAGCAGGGCTCAGAACGTTTCTAATGATAATTTCTTGCCCATCCCCACACTGAAGCCGACACCGGCACCGGGGGCTAAGCCCTGCCGCCTGGCATGTTGTGTTTTGCAAGCTGAGGAAAAAAAAAAAACACCACAAGAGAGATGTGAGGTTGTTGGCATTTTGGGGTCACTATCCAGAACAATGTGCATGACAACCAGCCAGGCAGGAGCCCAGGTCTGTTGCTCATAAACGAGTTTCCATGAGGGTTTTAATCACAAGAAGTACGGGGGAGGCACGATATTTCCTATAGTGACCTGGAAGACTCTGCTTGATTCATAAGCAGTGAACTTTTGCTCACGGTGACTGAGCCGGTCTCGCTGGCCTGCTGATCCAAAATCTTATAAGACCAGAATGAGACAAAGGTGCTGGTAGCCTAAGACGAATTCCGTGTTGGCTAAAGATGCTTGGTCTGCCCGACTTCCTCTTGTTATTTCCATTGGCTATAGCATTCCTCGTGGCTTCTCCTTAAAGTCTGCGTGCAGAGACAGGTTCAGGGGTCGCAATGAGCCGGGATATGGTAGCATATATTGTCAGCACTTCTCCGGTGGTCCCATGTGTTTCTGCCAGATTTCAATCTTTCACTACAATATTAAGTTTCTAACCCTTATTGCTGCAGAGAAAGCCTGGAGTGTGCGTCTTCCTCACCCTGCAAAGGCACAGACTGCTCTCCAGGAGATGTCTGCATTGACCTATTGATTTCTCTCCAGTTTCTCACAGCCATAATAGAAATGCCAACACTGCTACCGATTTTGTGCCCCATCCCTTTAGTGCCAACATGTGCCTGCCAGGGTGGAGTGGCAAGGACAGCTCTGGACAGACTCCACTGGCAGCCCCCTCCAGAGCAGTGCTTTCCTCCCAGTAACCCAAAGCTAACACCGAAATACAGCCACTTCAGCAGCCTGTCCTGAAAGCCCCTGGGATAAGCTATTGCTGAAGGTTTGCGTGGATCCGGGCTTCCAGCTGTAAAATGCTTTCAGACCTTTTGGCCTGGAAGGTGCAACTTTTTGGAAGATTGTTATCATTAAATTGAGCTGTGCTCGTATATCTGTGGGAGTTCGGTCTATAGCATTTCAACTTGATGAAAGGGGAAAATAGGTTGTGCAGCAACTACTTCTCAGAACGTCATCTGCAAACTGTTTAAGACGTTTTTGCATGAACAGACAAAAGATGACTACCGTATGTTTAACTTCTCATGTTCCTTCACAGAAACCCAGTATAGTTACTCTATTGTACACGAATATAAACCATTTCCTCTGCAAGGACTGTGTTAGAGACAATATAGCATTTCTTTATAATCCTGAGAGATGTCGATACATGGCCTCATTCCTTGCATTGCTTCTTCTGGTTCACTGTGGGTCTCTTAATAGCTGTAAGAAAACTTCTGCAATAACCTAGCTATTTTCCTGAAGCCTAAATCGTCTGCGCTGAGGTTTTGCATTAGCTAACATTTGAAAAGGAAGCTGTCAACACAATTTTTCCTCTGAAATTGATAGTTGCGCAGCTACACTTGAAGGCCCAACAGTTCAGCAAGCCCGGGTGAGTAGCAGGGAGCAAGTCCCTACAGCTCAGCTCCTGCCATGTGTTTGCGATCTATCTTTCCTTTTTTCACAAACACGTCTTGTGCAGCGTGTGGCATCCAGCGCATGTGCAGCGCATACAGCCACTTCCCCTGGGGTGTGTGGGGCCAATTGGTAACGCACAGATATCTGCGTTTGCCGTGTCCCCCATCCCTGCGCTCCCTCCATCTCACCCTCAGAAGCTGTGACGCAGCTGAGACCAATCCCACCCCAATACGGGTCCAGAGCACCCGCAGTACTTGCTGTTTGGGAGGTCCCAGGGTGCCAGGACTGCAAAGGCGGCCACCGCACCAGACACCACAGACAGGAGACTTTCCTAGTTCATGCCCCACAAACTCTCTGTCAACAGCTTCTAACACCATAGAGGATTGGAACTTACAGGTGGACCTGAAAGAGAGAAAGAAAAACAAGCAATAATTAATTTTTGTTATTGCAATAAATCCTAACAAGAAGGGCTTAGATAAACACATTGTACCATCTTTTGGGGTTGATCCTGATGCTGCTCCCATTTGCTGATGCACTTTCACCAACTCCCTGATTATTAATTAAGGATCCCCACAATTAGCAGCACTGCTTACACGCACCGTGAGTGCCGGGCAGCCTCTGAAAGCCCTGTGTTGGGAAGGCCATGTAAGTCAGGCTCTTGACACTGTTACACTCAATTTTGGTCCTTTGGCACACAGGGGTCTCCTCCCTGAGCGTGATACCACTGAGCATGGCAAACTCATTACTTGCGTGACTCCCCCTTGCATCCTGCCCACCCCCTTGGGGTTGAGGAAGTTGAAGCTGGGGAGGCGAGAGCCCCTTTGCTGCTAAAATGCCTACGCATTTTCCATCAGCGTTGGTGACCTTGCAAAGGCATGAAAAGGTTAATGGGGAAACTACAGCTATTAAATACATCAGGTACCTTTTCTCTTTAGTACAATTTTCCCCTTTGTTTCTGCTTCTGTTCTCATAGGAGCCGGTCTGCCCTCTTGGAAGAAATCCCCTCAAATCCTTTGGGTTTCTTTTATTTTGGAAAGCCTTTTGGAAGCTGCCAGTGTGCAGCACTGCATCTTCCTCATACAGAACTGCTGCAGAGTATATATCAGGGCTTAAACAGCACATTTCTTTCATCAGTTCCCAGAAAATTCCTCAAAATCCTGACAGATATTGTGTGTGTGGAAAGTAACCCCTGGACTCACTATTTTGTGGTTTCCTCTCTGTGGGAGAAGCAAGACACACCATACAACTGTCAGGGGTTTCTACATTTTCCATACTTTATAGACACTCTGTTTTCTTTTTTTTTTTTTTCCTTCTTTACGTAAAGTGCCAAGAAGTAAGACTAAGCAGTATAACAGGCGAGCTGACAGATAACAGGCAGCAACCTCTTCTTTGCACGGGAGGTGGATGTCACAGTGAGCACCTGCAGAATACTTCGTCATCCTGAAAATGCCCCTGGCTGAAAGTCCATAAAAGAAACTGGAGACTTCGGATGAACAAACATTTTCTGCATTGGCAATCTCTCACTTACCGTGACTCCTTGATACAGGGGACTACGGCACACAGTTTGGCTATCAAGCTTTTGTGACCTAAAATTGCACTGTCAAATGCCACTCTTTGCTGAGCTTTCATCATAGTTGATCAAAAGAGGTTACCTCTAAAGGGTACCTTTTAGCTAAAATAAAAAACATTATAAAGTTTAGCACCTTCATGGCGACCAACACACGGAGCTAAGATCAACATTCACAGCCAGAAGGCTCAACAACTCAAAACAACTCCACCCAAAGTTAGGACAGGAGCTCAGGGGTTGTTTTGGCAGATTTGGTTGTTCTGGCAATCACCCATCACGGGTGTTGGTGCCAAGGTCGATATCCTACTTGGTATGCCAATTCTAAACAACAAAAAGGTTTCTGATCAGAGAGTTCATTTTGGAGGGCAAGGTCAGAGTCAGATCCAGGAATCCTAATTTATGCCAGACTGGGAGACGAAAAAAAAAAAAAAAGAGTTTTCTGAGTCTGGCTTGGATGACAATAAAGTTCTGTGAGAGAAGTGTTTTGGAGAGATTTTGTTTCAGAGTGAGCACCCTGTCACAAGGTCAATGCTTATAGCTTGCCAATACACGGACTTTATTTCCATTAGCAACACTATAGACCCTTAATAACCCGCCTACCCGTCTGCGCTGGTTTGGGGCACTCATTGATCGCATGAACCGAACCGTTTAGCTAACGTTGAAAGAAAAATTTAAAGGCAAGCAGCCTCTGAGCCATCCCTGCCCTTCCAGGCCAAATGCGACCAGACAGCAGCACAGCCTGTAACGGTATTGCAATACCGCTGAGAGAGGACATAAGCTTTTGTTTGCTCCAGAAGCTACATCCACAGAGCAGAGTAAATCAGCAACGCCGGCAGCGCTGGGCCCATCAAGCCGTGCACCCCACACAGATCAAAGGCAGGAGGCATATTGGAGGCCCATCTTTGTTATATGCCCTCTATAAAATTAATGGTTATGTGAAGGGTGGGCTGCACAGTCTTGTGTAAACACACATCAGTGAGCTGCGGGGACAGAGTCTTGGCTGCAATAAGTCAATCAAGTAGAGACCATCCAGGGACTGGGCTTCAAATGCCAGGACTGTCCACAGACAGTGCTCCAGGACTGCCAGGAGAAAGCAAAGCCCTCAGATATAGTCACTTCTAAAAGCAACATCATCTTGCATGGGCTGGAGGAGGGAAGATGTCCCGAGGACAGTGAGGAGGGAGGAGGTGCTGCTGGATAAGCTGTTGCAAAGCACCGGGGATTTTACAAAGTGAAATAACGCTTCAGCAAAGTGGATTTGTCATGTTCTGTCACGGTGATTAACGAGAAGGCCAAGCAGAGCTTCTAGAGAGGCTCAGTCTTTAATATAACAAGAAGTAATTTAAGGCACATTAGAGGAAAGAGCGGGCAAAGGAGGGAGGGGATCCTTGCGCCTCCACTCTCAACCCCTCCAACCACCCGTGGCCAGGCTGAGCCAGCCTCTGCCGGGCAGCACTGGCCGTGCTGCATGCAGTACACCACGCTTGCCCCTGGCCAGTGGTCTGGCAGAGCTGCCCTGGCCTGGTCAGGGATGCTGGCAACCCTGTAAGCCAAGGGAGCACACCTACGAGTCGACCAGGCTGCACGGGAGCCTTCATGAAAGCAATGTGAACTGCAACAGAGTCACTGCCACACCACTGCGTGTTGTCCCCCATGCTCTCAGATCGGGGCAGCTGTGTAGAAAGAGGCCTGATTGCCACCAGGTCTCCATGGTGGCGAACTCCAAAGAGCTCCACAAACAACAAAGAGGCAACAATCTCGACAGCCACAAGTGCAGATTACACCTATGGGGTTTCTTCCTCTCCCACATTTACAGCAGGCTCTTTTGGGGTGAGACAGAGACATTGCCGCTTAGGAGATGAGCTAGATCCCCTTTCCATGAACAGCCATCAGGGAAGGGACAACGAATCAACAGAGCAGGTATCAAAGCTCCCGTGAACATTTCTAGGCCCATTTCATAGCAAAGCCCAGCCACCAGGCAGATCCAGAGCTCCCAGACCACCAAATTCCTCAGCCTTGTGCAGAGCAGGGAGCCCACATTTGTAATTAGCACCTCTAGACTCTGTGTGTTTTGAACCTGATCTTGCCGGGACCAAAGCCATGCTGGTGCTGGCATGCAGGCTACAGCACGACCGTCCGCCCACGACGGGCAGCTCAGGAAGCATCTCTTCGTGCCGGCGTCTCGCTGAAAGGCACTGGAGGGCTGTAAGCGACTGCGATCGCTGTTTATCCAGCTGCGGCGCTTGTCGAGCAGCGGGGGACGGAGCAAACGTGTCAGGCAGGAGTGGACGAGTGGGAGGAAGCAGCGGCCTCCTGCAAAGAGGAGACCTCCAGAGCATCTTTGAAAATGAACATTAAGAAAACAAAGAATTCTTGTGGGGGTACCTGGGGTCCCTCCAAACATAAGACCTCTGGAAATTAGCACCATCTGCATCGTCCCCTCTCAGCTGCTCTGGCTTTTATGCAGAAACTTTCCTTAAAGAAGCTCTGCCCTTCCTGTAGCCCAAGCAAGCAAATGAGCAGCCATGGTCTGCAGACAGGATGAGTCCACCTTATTGCATATATAAGGTCACACCCTGTGATGAACAGCAGGGCCATGCCACAGAGCCCTCTGCTCACTTGTCCTTCCCCGTGGCCCGTTCAACCAGTAGCTAGCCAAAACAGAACTGCAATGACCCTTTTTCCCTCACCACACAAAGAGATAAAAAGCCACCCTCCACGCTGTAGCCTCTTTGGGCTCAGAAGAGGGGATGCTTAGTTTTGTAAGTGGGTCTTATTTACCCTAATCTGGAAAGTCCCATGTCCCAGAGTATCAGACCTTAAAAGCTGGACAGTATTAGAGTGGGTCAGTGTCGTGTGAGAGCTTCTGCTGATGGAAGGAGATATCCTCCAGCTTCAGAGACAGCAATGCTCTCTGGACTGATAGGATCATTGAAACAATCCCATCCATTTATGGGCATTTCCTGATGTCTGGAAAAAGCATCCGTTCTTAAAAGCTTCTCAAATGCTGTTGCTTAATATTTTTTTCCTCTAACTTCTTGGATTCAGGCAGCCCAGTGTCTGCAACGTGGGTGTCTTCTAGCCTGCTCCACTCACTTACAAGGGACTTTTTTTGCCCTATAGCGTATACAAGATGAGGAGGACAGAGAGGCAACATAAAGACGTTATTGTTGCTTCCTTGGGTCATCCTCACGACACACTCCTGGCAGAAGGGGAGATGTAAACATGTAATCCATCCCTGTGAGGAAATCCAGCCATTTCACAGACCCAGAAGGCAGCTTCAGTGAGTTAGAGAGATACGGTTACTTCCTGACATTCAGGACTATGTTAATTGATAACAAGATAGCTGTGGCCCGGCAATTAGTTATGAAATGTTGATTAAAATGTCAGCAGCCCAGGCACGACCTTACCCAGGGTGGCAGGGAGCCCCTCATTCATGGCCCTGTGTGCATTCAGCACAGCGTGACCCTGTTTTGCAGCAGGCAGACCCCAGTTGGGTGCATGGACCCCAGATGGTGAGTTTAGCCTTTTTTAAAGACTGGCCATGCTGTAGTTTTCACACAACAAATCCAGGGTACTCATAGTCTTTTAGAGACTTCTTCCCTACCTCCCATCAGCGGACAAATGATACAAGGGGAGGTGGAGGGAGCATTAACTGAAAGAGCTGCAAATGCAAAGGCAAAAATGCCATGTGCCTTGCAATAATTCCTTATTATTAGTTGTAGAGGAAGTTAAAGACAACAGAAAACTTCAAGATAATAAGAAAATTTTTAAACAACAGTGATAACCCAAAGCACATCCTCCTGAAATTTTACTTCAAGTGTTGTCAGCCATAGCAGACAATCTGGGTGTAAAACTCCCTCCAGAGAGACCAAGTCCTTTGCAAAAAGGCCAGACACCTCCATCCCCAAACATCCCCCTGTTGGCTAGACCCTTTGCAGAGCAGCAAGAGGTTCTTCAAAGGATCACAGAAATGTTGGACAGTGAAGAGGCTATCGGGATTTCACTGCCAAAAAATGTGACCAACGCTAAGCTAAGGCACCAGGTTATGCCAGTCACTCAAGCTCGCCTCTGAAATCAAACCCATGACATCACTAAGACTCGGCAGTTAATATCAGCAGCTGTTGAGGATAAAAGTCACTGCTCAGGCACTCTGAGCATCCCAGCACACCACCACCAGCCCCTGCCAAGGAGAAGGTCTCAAGCGCAGCACTGAGAGGAGAAGTCCATGGGAAGCCATGCCCAAAGCAAACGAGGAGATGGAGCCTCACAGAAAAATTAACACTATCAAGGAGCATGCTCAAAAATAAAAGAAAGGGTCTGATATCAGAGTTAAGCCACGGACTCTAGCTGCATCTCCAAGCATCCGCTTGTTTCAAGAAACGTCTAAAAGGATGACAGGAGTCACTCAGTCTCCAGAGCCAGAAAAATCTGATGAGGAAAATCTGGGCGGTTGGCATAAGAGCAGCAAGCCTGTTAGGCAGATTAAAGTGCTCAAAAACAAGGGTTCAACAACAGACAAACAGAAATATTCTGACAAACACTTGGGAGAGCCCCTTGTGAAAACAAAGGGCCAAGAGCAGATGGCCCACACGGTGCTGGCTGCACCCAGGATGAACACAGCACCTCTGGCACTGCTGGGGAACAGACAGTGGGATGGCCGATACAGGGCGGAACAATGCTCGTTTCAGGCAGGCATCCATGGGTCAGCAAGCTTTTTCCAAAAAGCAAACAATCACATTTGTCCCTGCCATGCTGAAGCACTTAGCACCACAGAAAGCAGAGAAAACAGGGCTGGGAAGGGCCCCCAGGGTCAACTCACCCGGTGGGTTTTCGCGCTTCGAATCTGGAGCCCCCCTCGGGGTTTTCCAGTAGCAGCGTGGACCCCTGGATGGTAAATTGAAACCGGCTGGTGGCAAGCTCACTCTGCTCCACCACCTTCTGCCAAAGAGCCAGCATGCCCCCAGGCTCCTGCTAACCACCAGCCAAAAACCACTGCTCTTGACTATCCCCTTTCTCTTCCCCTTCTGCCTCCCCTGAGCAAACCAAACAGAGATTAAAGGATTCCTGGAGAATGAGAAGGACACAAAATTGAGGAGGAAACATCTTCAAAGCAACCGAAGGGGAAAAAGTCTCTACCTAGAGAGAGATATTTGCCCCCCATTTGGGCAAATATTTCTCTAACCTGTTGCTATCCTCTGGGGATGGAAACACCACACTCTTTCATAGTGATCCAGTCCAAGGGATACCCATGCCCTGACTCATAAGGCCAAATTTATTATCTTTTTTAGACACTACCCAAAATTTCCAGTGTTGTTGTTTAAATCAGTCGATGACCTCTCTGATGCACAGCGAACTCAAAGAACAGCTTTTTTCCTCTCCTTTTTGCGGTTACCTTTTATGTGTTTGAAGTCCGCTGTCCTGTTCCCCCCAGTCTTCTCTTGTCTTTAGACTAAACAAAACCTAATTCTTTCAGTCTCTCCACAGAGGCCGTGTTTTCTGGACCTCATTGCTCCCCCTCAGCGGCCCATTTGCCTCTCAAAGTGTAGCTCTTAAATAGCAACCTTCTCTCCAGCTCACTGCATAAGTCAACAGCAGACAACTTGGTGAAGGCAGAAGACATGGTGTCTATTTACCCTATCCACAGGGTCTTAATCACAGAGGGAAACTGAGTTCCTCCCTGTCACCACCTCTGCCTTGCCCTTATCTTCCAAAATAGCACTTGTCCTCCATGAGCCTTCAAAAGCTTGGAGATTTCTTGCAGCGTTTCTCTAAGAAGCTGGTGTCCTCACCATCTGGTGTGACCTGCTGTCATGCTCCACTGAGGAGGAAGGTCTCCTTCTCTCTCACAATGAACTTCTTCGGTGTTTTCTTGGTGTTCTTGATAGCCCCACCTCACCCTCAGCTTTCAGATTTTCAGTTTTAACTCATGCCTTTAACAGATTTTCTCTACCAGACTCCTGAGTCTCCTCAAACTCTTCCCCAGGTGTTGCTCTCCAGGCTCACTACCCCAATAATTCTCCAGCTCCTTATGTGTTTTTGAAGTCGACCTCACACACTTGGACATTTTCACAAACACCTTGCAACTCTTAGTCTGAACATACCAATGCAACAAGCTACCACTCCAATAAAGCCCTACTTTTGGCAGAGTAGATGTTTGATAGTCTTTCTGCAGCTCCCACCCTACATCCTCTAACGCATCCTATTCCATGCCAGGAATATGGAAGGTGGTGTCCAAAAGCTCTAGAGATCCAAACAGGTTTGAAAACTGCAGCTGGTTACTCAGGAGAAGCCTGATGTCCCTCTGAGGAGCTGAGCACTTCTTCAGCCCTCAGTCAAGCCCTGCACAGGTCCGGTTCCTCAGAGAGCTACAGAGTTAGGAAAGAACCACAGGAAAAAACTGGCCAAAGCAAATCACAGCTGAGTAAAGCAAAAAACCAAAATCCACGGCACTTTTACCTCCTGCTGAAAATTGCCAACTCTTTCATAATGTTTTTTTCTGGGAAAAGTAGAAAGTTGGAAGATACTATAGCTAATAACTATTTAAATAAATTCTCTGATCATGCACTTAAAATGCAAATAATACATTTTACTCACTTGTCAAATTGCATGGATTCATTCTCTTCCTATGCAGTTTTTGCAATTAGCAGTTGATTTTAATATTTAGTGCACTGTTACTTTTTTTTTCCTAATTCTTGTTATTCTTCCCTCTTTTCCATCTGCTAACTCTTTTCTTCTTCCTTCCTCCTTCCAAAATACTTTGCAACTTTTATAACAGCAAATTCTGTCACCTACCCGGGTAGGAACAAAAGACCATTGTGTTCAATTTTATCTTTTAATAGACTCCTTCCTCAAATACCTCGCAGACAGCCAGTACTGTCTTCCAGACCCTGTCTCACACCCTTTTGAGTTATGAAAATGTTTGGGAGGGTCTTTCCTTTAACCGAGACGCTTTTCCACCCGAGATGATTGATAGCTCCCAGTTACCACTAATTACCCTATCAGCAGTTGGACATAAGCCTAGCCACAGCACTCTTCCTCCAGAGGCCGGCAATACATCCCTGTCGCTCGTTATCCTCTTCTTCAAGGATGGAACAAACTGACTAATTAGAGACACCATAAATTCTTCCTTCAGGCGCTTTCCTGATGCACTGCCTTGTTTCCAAACGGAGCATGTGGAGGAGAGCGGGGCGATGTTAGTCGTTTCAAAAGGAAAAATGCAATGGTGTTTCTGAGCCCAAGTAGGTTTGCTCAGCATGTTTTATTGCAGAGGAAGAGAAGAGTATTCATTCATGCAGATCTAGCTGATGCTTTCCTAGCACGTCTCAGACTCTGAGAGATTTGCTTAGCTTGGCTACTCCTGTGCAGGGCTCTGCCCAGTAGGAGACACGGATATACGTCCATACATCCAGCATGGATATATGGAGACAACCCACCTTGTCTAAAAGGGATAAAAAGATTCGTGGCTTTCCTTACCTAGAATGAATTGAGCAGCAGATCCCTTCCCTGTCACCTCTGGTGTCCAAACGAGACACTTTGCATAACACACACTAGAGAGAGAGCCATCGAACCAGAAAGGCAAAAAATAACCCCAACCAACTGCTGCCTCCCTGTTGAGCGCAGTCTGGAAAGCACCTGGATTTTCTCATCTTCTCACTGTGGCAAATTTCACTCAAAGAACAAGTTTGCTAAACTCTGTAAGGACCTCCATCTTGTTTGAGACTGAAAGATTTTTCTTATTTAGGCATACAGGGCACCATTTTTTAAGGTAATGAAAGATCTCATTATAATCTCAAGAAGAAAAGAGAGCACAATGAAGATGGAAAAGAGATATTTTCTCCTGCCCCCGGAGCAGAGAAAACCAACCAAGTTTAGAACCTAGTTACTCTGAAGCTCTTCCTCACGGCCAAAAGGAAGGGTCCTAAGGGCACAAGGGGAAAATGGCATTATATTTAGAGAGAAGTTTCTCCAAAGTACACAAGGTGAGTGTTGAACATGCACTGCAGGGACGCAGGCCTGGCAAAAAAATTCTTGTGGCTGCTCAGCCACTGCTCAAGAGCCCCAAGTCCTACCAAAACAGCAAGACCTCACTGTTCTAGGAAAAAAAGAGCAAAGAGGAGGAATGAGGGCCAAGGTCTGCAGCACTTTGCTGCATGGGAAAGGCACATGGAAAAACCCATGTGGCCGAGGAGGCAATGGCTGAACACATGCCAAACCACATGGGGCCGGGGACAATGCATGCCCCGCACCAGCCCTCGACCCAAGAGTCACACGTTAGTAGCTTCTCTTCCTAATGGATCTGAGAGCCACCTCCTATCACTGTCACAAGAAACTCCAGGACCCCTGCCCACTAAAAATCTAGTTAATGCAATAGCAGAGCATACGGATCTATCTGGGAGGGCTTTGAAATTCAGGGAGAGAAATATTCACAGCCACACCCAATAACCCCCATCTCCTCCTGTTTCCCCAGAAAAAATCCCAATATTTGCTATAAGCACACAGGTCATCCATAAGCAAGAGATCACCACACACGTGAATTGGGGGTAAACTAAGGAAACATGAGGCTAAGTCTTTCAAAAAACCACACTTCTTTTCCCCTCTCCTTTCCTTCTGTTTTTAAGCCCAATCACATTGCACGAGGGATACCAAACAGCCTCAGAATACCACAACTTCTCCCTGTGTTTCAGATAGTTTGGGGTCGGATACCTTGCTCCCCAGTGAGCAGAGGGCTGAAATGTGGCTTCCCCGCTGTGGCCAAGGCTGTGCTACAAACCCATAAGCTCTGTGGTGTGCTTTTGGGGTTTCAACCCCTCTTTCATCTGTGTTGCACTTGTATATAGTAGGGTGTAAGGGGGAATTAATCTGTAGGCAATGGCTGCTGTTTTGGGAGACATAACTACCCCTTCTTTGCTGCCAAAATCACTCTAATAAGGAACTAATATTTTAAAACTAAATAAAAAAGGAAAAAAAAAAAATTCCAAGCCCATTGTGCGCTTCAGCTCTGTTAGGGACAAAGCCAACACACAACTCCCAGCAGCTGCCGTCGCCTCCAGCAACATCTCCTCCCTTGGACAGCAGCGGCTGATGATCGAGGAGAAGGACAAGCGAAGAGCAGCCACTGAGATCTGCCTGGGTCCACCCGGTGCCACATGCCGGTACCGAGTTCAGCCTCAGGGAGACCCCCTTCCCAAATGCCCCCTAGTTCTATACCTGCTGCTGGTTGAGCCGCGCCACAAGGGGAGCCTGGTGTGGATGGGATCGCTGGGTGGTCCCCAGCGTAGCACACACACTGCCCGGAGCAATACCAAATCATAATAAACATGTCCTTCGCACAAAGCTCTGTCAGTTCAGATTCCAGTTTGGCTGATATAATCTTCATCTTCTCTTTGAAAGAAAGGAAAAAAAGAAAAGAAAAAAAGCAAAAACCAGACATCCTAAGGGAGAGGAGTGAGGCAAGCGATGGATTGATACTGCCCGTGTGTGTCTCAGCCCCCCGGCGTGGGGAAAATGTGCTGTTAATCAGCTGCTCCCCTGGGGAATACGCTGATTTAATTACCTCCTGCTTGCACAGTCCGTCTGCGATGCTGCTTGCCCAAGACATCGCATGAGGAAGAAACAGACAGCGAGCCTCGGCAGCCAGGTTGGAATGGGATGGGCAAGCAGAGCAGGAATCACCCCAGCCCTGGTTTGGGGAGTGAGGGGGTGAATTGCTACAGGGAGACTTGCGACCAGCCTGCCTCCCAAACCCGTATGTGCAAGAGGTAGATAGAACCAAAGGGCACATCACTGCCCCACTACGGCCAGGGGCACTGCAGGAGGCATGGATGCATCAAGGAGTCGCTTTGCCTCTATATGAAACCCAACCTTATTTGGGGGAAAATACAGCAAAGACATGTGATGGGCAACAAGGGTGTTTCCAGATAGGAAAGGGGAGAAATAGCCAGATGAAATAAAGGGGAGACGCCCAGCTAGCAGGCATCATGCCACAGCCACCTCCCCTCACTGGCTGCGTGGCACAGAACCCGCACGTGAGCACATCTCCCCAACCCTCTGATTGTCATGCTACTGGCATTTTACAACGTTAATCCAGGATGCGTTGGAGCATTGCTCCAATGCAAGCAAATACTTTCCAGGGCTTCTGTTTCACAATGCTTACAAATGTCAAAGAGGCAGTGCACAGAGGGGCAGAGACCTAGATCAGCTCCTGGAGGGGGGGAGCTGCATCAAGTGCATCCACCCTCAAAGGGACTCACTGGACAGTAACTTTGAAAAGCTTCAGCATGAGACGTGGGTTTCTGCTTTCCCACCTGGGAGACAGCCAGGATGTTTAATAATTAATGGCCGTATGCTTGCCTGCGAAGGCCGGCGCAAAAAGTGTCGCTGCGTCTTTAACGGCTACCAGCGATGGGAAACTCATTGGAGTGTATGTTCGGAGGGGAAGAAGGTTAAGATGATTAACTGGTGCTAACAAGTTTAGGATGTGGAAGAAGTATTTTCTTGGACGTCCATCAAAGAGAGGATTGAATGTTCCCTGGCGGGG
>JAOXJK010000002.1:4606215-4660130 GCA_025774025.1 Xenus cinereus
GCGGGCAGTATGTGTTTAACAGATGAGGTTTCTGCCTCCCGAAGCTGCCCAGCCCCGCATGATGCAACCTCTCCTTTTTAAACCACTGCCTTTCCTCCTGTCCCATCAGCCGTACCTGAGGCCCCAGCCTGGCATGGGGGCTGAAAGGTGATCCAGGGGGAGGAAAGCCGCCCCTCCGCTCTTCCTGTTGATCTGCACCCTGGGACACCCTTTGGGCACCGGCAGATCAGCCTGACCCTTGGTTCCGACCGGCCAGGCAAAGGCACAGGCGGATGCCCGGAAGAGCCAAGAGGGAATCGAGTATCACCACACTGAAATCCAATGTCCTAGAGAGGAGGGATCCTCCTGGGACTCTGCATCCCTGCCGCAAAAGCCCACTCTCCGTCCCATCGCGGGGATGCCAAGCGGAGCCATCCCTACCACTGGCCAGACCAGCAGCCTGCTTTTTACCTCCACCATTGCCCTCGAGCCCACGGCGGCAGCTAACATTAGCGCCGGAGCAAAGTCCCCTTTGGAAACAGCTTTGGAGCGAGCCACTTGGCGCCTGCAACACCTCCCTTGGCCCATCCCGGGTATTTTAGTGCTCTTCGCCGGCTGGCGGGCGCCCACGCTTTGCGCAAGGGGCTTGGACACCGCCGGGCGCCGTGCCCCGCCGTCGAGCCTGGCGGCCGGTGCGACTCGCCCTCATTCCTCCGGCCGCCGCAAAGCTGCCAGGATGGGCAGCACACGCGAGACCCACGTCGCGGGGCCCGGATGTGCGTCAGCAGCTGACGCAAACCAGCTCCGCCACGTGCACGCAGCCCAGGCCTGGGAAAAATCCTCCACCCCGGTAGCGAGCGCGCTCGCGCTGAATCAAAGCCGTCGCCGTACAGTAGCAGCACAATGTGCTCTTCGGGTTTCCCCAGCCAGCTGGGATGTTTTTGCCTTGCTTTGTCAAGGCACTGATTTATGCCCATATGTACCATATACATTGTAAGCACAGGCACGCAATGGTGTAAACACTTCTACCAAACATCTGTACACAAACCCGTCAAACATGCAGAAGCTCCCCGCTGCAGCCCTCAACATGCGTCCCAGGCGCCCCACAGGCAACCTGTTGGTCCCCAGTCTGCATATGGGGTGCCATTTGCTGCTGAACGTGTTATTTGGATGTGGCCTGGCAGGGCCAGTAAGGGTCACGGTGGGACCATTAACTGATATAAATCAACACAGCCGCGATGCTTTTCTGCTGCGTCAATCTGTGCGGTGGGCTAGAGCCCACCACGGCAGGTATCTGCTCCTCTACAGGGTGCCGTGCGTCCATTCCTCCCTCCAAGATCTGTCTTTCCCACACGTTTAATCCTCAACGTCTTTCTCTGCACCATACCCTTGTCTGGGGAAGAGGTTAGTTTGTCTCTGGTTTTGAATGGTGGATGGCTGTACCAAAGAGCCAAGGCTTACCCAGGGCTGGGATATAACACTTGGGCTATTATACACAAGCATCACTAAAGTTAACGCTTGTGCCACCAGGACCCACGCACACCTGGACACAAATGTTCACTTCTTTGCACCTTTCGGGAGAACTCCGCCTCCAAAGAAAAAGACCTGCAGCAGTTCTGTGTGTTTGGGGGAATTTCCTTGCACCTTCCAGCCCGTTTAAAGTAAAAGGTTTAAAATGAGAAAGCGCATAAAAGGACAAAGAAAGGAGCCCTGGGGCATCCAGGAGAACAGGCCTCACCTTGGCAAGACAGAATTACACAAACAAACAGATGGGCGTAAATAAACAGGCCACCCTCTTGCAGAGCACGTTGTGCCCACCATCGTGCCTCAGCACGTTCCCTTTTTAATGCGTTGGCTGCTTCTAACCATAGTTTGGGTGAAGAGGGAAAGGCAGAGGTTTTTTGCCTTCCTAACTATCTACCTAACTATGGTGCATGATAGCACCATAAGGACGTGCTAGCCCTCCAGCCACTCTGCAGTCCAGGCTCACAGCTGTATTAATGGCTTACACGAGTCTTCCTAGTCTGCACTGTGGCAACAACAGCAGGTTCAATAAAATCCATTAAATACTCTTTAATAAAATCAGTTTAAATCCCAAACACAGACTAAGCCGGATGAGTCGATGCTTAAGAGATATAAGGAGCATCCTTGCTCCTTCTTACCATCCCTCAGCCACAGATGCGGCAACTGCCAGGTGACAAAAGTCAAGGTGTAACTCCTCGAGGAGGGGTAACTCCTCAAGACACTCCAGGCAGTTGTGTAAGAGCACAGCTGCCTACGTGTTCGGAGAAAGAGAGTTAAGCGACCAAACAAACTGTTTGTTTGTTTTTTTCCTGAATTGTTCATCCCCATCTATTCATAACTGCTCACAGAATCCGTGGAATTCATTGTGTGGTTTGCATCTTCAAAACAAATGAAACAACAGTATGTCTAAACCAAACAAACCCCAACCCAAAATACAGCCAGCAGGCCAAGGCGCATGAGCAACCTTCGAGGCTGAAGTGTGTGTATACTCTAGAGAGCCCAAAAAATGTGGATGGGGGAACATATTTAAATTTCAGGGAATAATAGTATTCCCAGGGAGATTTCTATAAAGGGGGGAGGGGGGGGAGGAGAAGTATTTAGGCAATGATTATTCTGCAATTTTTCTTCCAGATGTGCCCTGCCACGGGGATGCCGTGCCAGTGAATTGCATTTTCTGACACGGCAACGTGCTGCTGTGGCTGCGGTGGTGCCGGACGCGCGGCCACAGCAGCCCAGGCGCTACTTCTTCCTCCGGAGCTCGGCTCCTCAGCCAGCCCAGCCGCGGGGGCTGTGCCAGTGCATTCAAGGGAAAAGGGCAATTAATTCAGAAAGCTGAAAGCTTTTGGCAAGGAGTGGCTGCTTGAGACAAATGTCCTTTTTTTCCCCCATTTTTTTGGTTAGAGGTTGCCGAAGAGCTGCATTTAAATGCTTTTAAAACAGAAAACACCTTTTGCATGGTCAGCCTAGAAAATCATGCTGCCTTATCATTCTGAGAAAGCGTCACACACAAAACCGTACCATTTCAACCAGTTCAGTGTGGCTCCTGACAGGAGGGCCAAGGGGACAGGTATTTCATTGCACACTCCTACCTCACGTTCCTCGTGGCTCTGAGCCAGGACCACCCGACATGGCTTGTGGCTGCCAGCATTAAATAGACACGGTGACCTTTCCACACCCTTGCCCCACACCAGGGATCCCAAACACCTTCTCTACCTCTCAGGGCTCACCAGCGTGTTGAAGCATTTAATCTCACAGGAGTCCTCAGACCTGTCCAATCAGTCCCAGCAAGCTGAAAAAGGATCGTGTTAAGAATAACAACAAGAAAACATAAAAAGCCATGAAAACAACCTGGCAAGAGATGGAACACCCCAGCCAGGGTGCAGGGTGGGGAGGGGAGCAGGCAGAACTCGGGCACTGACCCTCTTTTTGGCTTACCTCCCCAGAGGCATCTGGGGAGGAGATAAGAATCCCAAGGGAGAAACGGATGCGTCCACTTGGATGCAATATCCCGCCCGGGTGCTGCAGGGCCAGGGCTCAGCCTGTCCAGGGGTCTGCCCCTGCTGCAGCCATCCCCACCACCCCTTCTTCCGCCAACCCAGGTCCTGCCCTTCCCGACGTTTCCTTTCCTGTGGGGCCAGGCAGGGGTCGGGATGTGGGAAATCCTGCCGCCTCCTGCCAGCTGGCCCCACCGGCTCAGGGCGATACATCCTGGGTGGGAGCCAAAGCCCCGCTGCAGCCATGTGCTGTTTCTTGCTGGCCTCCTCCAGCAGCTGCCACTGTGCTGAGGGGTCTGGCTGGCACGGGAGGGGTGGACCAAAGGGGGCGAGCAGAGGGCAAGCAGGATGCCTGGATGGAGTGTGCACACCACGTGGCCCACAGCCCCAGAGTGCAACCAGGGCCACCACTGCACCTTTGCTCTCATGGTCCACCCTGGAAGAAGGGAAAGAGCAGGAACAGTTTTGAGTTGCAGCAGCTCCTGCTGGTATTTCTGTAAGGTCAAATGAAGCTGAAGAGAGTGGCCAAGTGGCTTTTGCTGTGCCCCAGGCTGGGGCAGATAAGGGACATGGGTGAGGTTTTGTATGAGAAGAAATGCTCAGGGGACATTCCCTTGCAAAGCCTCAAAGATATTCCCAAGAGGACCCCGGTTCCTGGCCAATGCCAAAAATCCTTGCAGCTGCCCCACACCAGCCCCCAAGCTCCTGTTACAGCAGAAGGCACATTGGTTTGCGGTGGGGTTGTGCAACCTCCCTCTGACCACCGGTCCAGGACCAGAGCTGCCTCCTCCCACAGCCCAGCTCCCTCCTCTGCCCCGAGTGCTGCCACAGGGAGGGATGGAAAAGCCATTCGGCATCCCTCCGAGCCACTTCCCTGCTTGCACGGCTGACCGCCTCCAGCACCGCGGGCTCCCAACCTGCCCAAGGAGAAATCGGACCAAAACAAGCATTGCGGGGGCAGAGGAAAAGAAGCCAGCCATTTTTTGGTTTTGTTTTTGGGTTTGTTTTTTTTATAAGGGATATTGAAGACTGGAGCAGAGAGCTAGCAGAGTGAAAAACAGCCACATGGGGACTGTGAAAATAGGAGCTGAAGAGAGGAAGATGGGAAAGGTCTAATAAAGAGAGTCACAGTATATAAAATACACAAGCGCCCATCTCTGCCAGGAAGGCTGTGGGAAGGGGTTTTGATGGTAAACCCTGGCTGTTTGAGACTGTCCAGGCAGACAGGGTCTGGATTAGACTAAGAAAGCTTAGGTTTTCACCCTCTCAACCTGAAACACAATGCTTTTCCCTCGCAGCGTTTTGTTACAGCGTGGCAGAAATCAAGGGAGGTCAGCTGGCCACGAGAGGATCCTCCAGCCTCAGGTAGCTCTCCTGAGCTCTTAACCACATCCAGATCCCCTATGGAAAAGAAACATTTCCCTCATCTGAGCAACAGTCATGAGGGGAGGCTGCTCCTAGATATCAGACCCATGGTCCTCCCAGCATCTGCTCAGCCCCAGAAAAACTCCCTAAGTTTCACCCTAGTACACAATGACATCAGATCAAAACCTGTGCCAAGCTTCTTGTCCACACTTGGCCCCAGCATGGCGCAGGGTCTGGGGGTGGTCAATAGCTGGGTACAGTCGTTGCTGCCATTGAGGCTTCGGAGAGTTTTCCAGGGCACTTTCCCAACGTGTACAAACCTGTTCCAAATCAGTCTGGCAGACCATGGGGACAGAAGGAATCACACAGGCTATCTATCAGATGAATCACAGAATTCCAGAATGATATGGGGTTGGAAGGAACCCCTGGAGATCATCTAGTCCAACCCCCTGCCAAAGCAAGTCCTCCTAAAGCAGGTTGCACAGGAACTTTTCCTGGCAGGTTTTGACTGTCTCCAGAGATGGAAACTCCACCACCTCTCTGGGCAGCCTCTTCCAGGGCTCTGCCACCCTCAAAGTGAAGAAGTTCCTCCTCGTGTTTAGGTGGAACTTCTTAGGTTCAAGTTTGTGCCCACTTCCTCTTGTCCTGTCACTGGGAACCACTGAAAAAAGACTAGCCTCTTCCTCTACACACCCACCCTTTAAGTATTTATGGGTATTTATCACATCTCTCCTCAGCTTCTCTTCTCCAGACTAAAAACACCCAAGTTACTCAGCCTTTCCTCATAAGAGAGATGCTCCAGGCCCCTCATCATCTTTGGTGGTCCTAGGGAGACTAGTCAACTCAGGAAGGTTGTGCTGACCTTGGGGGGTTGCGTCTTCCCCACTGAGACGTTGCTGGAGAAACACATTGCGACCTCTGAGCTCAAAAAACACAATGCTAAGGAGTGAGAACTTGCTCACAGGTAGTCACACCCAGCCCAAGCGATCTGAAGTAGCAGCTTCCCAGCTGAAGGAAACTTATATTTCCTTATCGTTTGCTATAAATACAGCTGCGCTGTTTTCCTGACCGTGTTATTCCAACAGTCCTTATCACGCGTGCTCAGATAGCCACAGCACAGTCACACACTTCACAGTCTTCTTGCTCCCCTAATTCCCAGCTTTTCCAAACCATTTACATCCACAATGCCCTGTGTCCTGAAGCTCTTCTATGGCAATGGGTGACCCTGCCCAGGACCTCCACATCCGTATTGAACAGGTCAGCAAATGAACTTGCCTTCCTTTTCCCCTTCTTTGCCATGCAGGGACCTGGCTCACAGTTAGGGACGAACTCAAATGTCACTTCTGATAAACATTTATTTTTGGTGAGGAACATGACGTGTTTATAGGAGGTGGAGTGGGCCAGTGAGAAGCAACAGGCATGCGCCAAGTCTTGCAACATCTTGAGGGTTCTCAGTGCTTCTGAATACCTTGGTGTCCTGCAAGGGTCACGTTGTCTGGTCCTTAGGGCATTTTAAATACAAGGGGGAAAATGCACTGGGGAAAAGGATTCCCAAGGTCTTGGGCTGGAAGAGAGACCATGTTGAAACAGCACGACAGTGCTTTCAGGTGGCCTGTGTTGCATCAGCCTGGAGACCAAAGGGAAACACCCTAGAGCAAAGGGTCTGAGATGAGACAACAGCTGGCTGAAGGTGCCTTCATTTCTGCACTGCCAAAGCCAATCAAGACACACCACCAGCTTTGGACCATAGCTTCACTTCCCTTGATGGATTACCTGGCAGGGTGAGGGGAATTTTTACAAATAGTTTCTGTGTACGTAGGATATTTGATGAAGACAAGCAAGTTTGACAGGTAAAATGAAGCCTGAACCTTTATGAGCCATTTATTATTTTTGTTCTTCTCTCAAAGCTGTCCTTCAGAAATACTATGAGCTTAACAGAATGAGAAGGCACCTAAGTACTGTGAGAAATCCAGCACCGATGCTGCTGTGGCTTCACAAAGGATGTGGATATCTGCAACCAAGTATGACAGTCTGGATGCTGAAACACCTGGGCGATTCATCTATCCCACACACGGTGCAGGGGGTCACATTTAGATGGCCTCAAAAACCAGTGAATCTCTTTTTTTCTCTGCTTTGCATTCAAGTTCTAAGTTTCCTCTTCTAAGCTGGCTCAGAAACACCAGGAGGATATTAATTCCTGTGGTTTTATGGCATTTATATGTCAAGTCTAGGCAGGAACTTGAAAATGGAGTAGTGCGATGATTTGTGGTCCCATTGAAGGGAAAAGATTGAAATTTTAAAACGGTTGAACTCAGTTTTGATCTGATCATTAGAAAAGAGATACCCAGAAGACATTTCATTTGTACCGTCTTTTAAATTTAAACCAAAATAGTTCTTGTTCTTTCTTTCTGGGACTAAAAAGGAAGTCCAACAGTCCTAATCTGGACTAGTCAAATCAGACATTGTCCAATGTTCGACAAGTCTGGATCCTGGATTTTAGTATTTTTCCATCACAAACCTGTATAGCTTTACCTCTTGCTTTTACAAGCTGCTACTTTACAAATCCATTTTAGTCAGACAAGAGACTTACCTCCTATGTCCGTACACAGATCTAAACACACTGATTATGAGACAACTTTACCTACAGCAAAGACAGACCTCTTCATCATTTCATCCCCCATTATCCCAATGTTGACCATACTTAAATACACTTTGATATGCATATCACCAAACACTGCGAAAGACCTCACATCAGGCACCAAAGAGAACCGAGGGAGAACCACAGAAAATGGAAATGCTGCCTTCAGATGCTCATCCAGACACAACTTTCCCTGCCTCTGTCTGTTTTCAAGATGAAATTCAGTTACTCAGTTTGGATATACACATTCAAACTCTCCCAAAACTTCATCGAATCTGAATGTGAGTGGTAGCTGGCACTTCTCTTTTTTTTTTTTTTTTCTTTTTTTCTACACAGTCATATGCATCAAAAGACAATGAGGAAGGCTGCATGATTCATAGCAATGGAATGAAATGCCATTCACAAATGTTTTTTCCATAGCAATTTGTCACTTATTGTATTGAAACCACTTCAGAAGATGTGCCTCAAAGAGCCTTTTGATATTAGCATGATTAAAAACATAATGCAATTAAGCAATCCCATAATATTTCTGTATGTTATATTAGCAGGACCTTGAGTGACCACTTCATTCAAGCCCCTGATAAATGGCCGCTTCTAACAGAAGGCTGTTATTCTGCAAGATGCCTCAGATAGTTGTATAACACCAAGGAATTCAAATCTTCTTGCCCCAGAGGCATTTTGGCTCATCAAAATTTAGCTGTCCAGCCTTGCTGTTGGGTCTAGCCTACGTGTCTCAAACCTTCTCCCATCGGCCACGAAAGATGCAATTCCCAGGAGCCATTCCACCCAGTTCAAAACCGATCTCTAAAATTAATGGGAACGTTTGCCCTCTAGATGTATCTTTCTATTGACTGGTAGACGTCTACTTGGATGTCCATCACTTTTCCTGCTGTTTCTGTCATATGCAGAGTTAGTATTTACATATGTACCCAACTTGCTAAAAACATCTCCATATTGATTTCCTAGGTATAGGAAATCAGTTATGCAAGTATGCATACCTTTGCATCCATATGTTTTAATGCATTCACCGCATTAAAAAAAGCTTTCAACAAGATATCAATGAAAAAGGCCCTTCCAAAGTGATAGTCATCCTAGAACCTTACCTGCCGGGCAGTTGCATCGCTGGTGTGTGTCTCGAACTTCTCGATGTCTCGGCAAATGGAACTTTAATTTCTGTCAAGGGAGGAAAAAGAGCAAAAGGATTCATTACTACCATCAAAACTGAAGTCTCAGATTCTTGGAAAAGCGGGACTGGGGGATACTGCCCAAGTAGAGATGGAAGAGACAGAGCAGAACAGTTTGGGAACGAAGACAGACATTAAAGTTCTTAGTCTTTAACTAGAAATGTGGGGTTTGATTGGAAGCAGGCTGAGGGAGTTTCGTAATGGCCTCCAAATGTGGTCCTCCCGACAGGCATTACAAAATCAAGAGCCAGCAGTGGCGATTAAATATGTGACTATGTCCTCATGAAAAAATTGTGTTTTTCAGAAGACCCGCTCAGCAGATGAAAAATAGAGAACTGAGGCAGGTATTCTTCTCCCCTGAAGCAGACTCCTTATGCTCACGGAGACACCTGGACAGACAGAAGGATTCCACTGAAAAATTGCAGCTGAAGGTGTCCTGAAAAGACCAACAGCATTTCCCAAAACCTTCAGACACTGTGAAGCTTAATTTTTCTCCAAATGCAGAACAAGACAAAACCTATGAAGAAATGTCACGATGTTAATTTCCAATGATTTTCAATTTCTAATGGTGCTAGACTGTCGGTCTCCTGCTTTCTGGCCCCATCTGTGTATCACTTAAAGGGGCAATAGAGTCCACCTAAGGCCACCACATCTTCCCTCACTGGAAATGTCATTAAAATTGACCCATGTCCTGAGTAGAATGCACTTAAGGGACAGCATCCACAACACCCCTCATAGACTTTATTAAAATTACTGTGATTTAGTGAAGAAAATGCAAATCAATCCAAGTAAGTTATTCATTAATGCCTGTGAACTGCACTTAGTTAATGATTTGAGGTGATTTGAGAAGACTGAGCTGCCAGGACACCTGTGCTAAGGAGTCACTTTCCTTCTAACCCTTAAGCACAACTGTTCATCCTGCTTGCATCTTGCTGTCTGACCTAGTTCACAATCGAGGCCAACATTTCAAAAGAAATAGCCTTATGTTGGGCTCAATAAAAACCCATGCCTAGGATCATATAGACATGACTTGATTTTTGCAAGTAAGTGACCGCCTTCCTGCAAGAAGGCATCAGTTTGGGGAAAATTTCTGTTAGAGAAAAAAAAAAAAAAAGCAACATATTTCTTACTGGGATGGGGGAAGGCAGAATTTGCTGGAACACTTCCATTTTTCACTTTGAAATGACCTGCTTCATTACTGGAAGTCAAAATCAGTAAGGGTTGTTGTGGCTGACCAGAAGTTGAATATTTTCAGAGCTTTTTTTTTTTTTGCATGGTAGACTGAAATGTTTTGATAGCGAGTTGAATTGATATCAGGGTGAGGAGAGGGCTTCACGCGAGAGTTGCCAGTTCCCATACAGCATTTTACCCGTGTTTATCTTCTTAGTTTAAAAGCACAGAAATGTGAGTCTCTGCATTTGGGCACATTCCTATCCAGCTGCCACCCCCCGATGGCACGGCTCTGCTCCACAGCGCTGTCTGGCTTTAAACGCTTTGTGCTAATGGTCAAACATGGGCACGAATAGGACAGCAGAGCCTTTATTTGGATACTCGCACTGGTATGTAGACATACGCGTTCCCGTTTCCATCTACACATGTGCCAACCAAAATGTCTGAACACGAGACTGCCACATTTGGGTGGGGTTCCCATGTTTGGAAATGGGGCTTAGCACAGGAAAGGGGTGATGGTTCACACGGGCAGGAGCAAGAAGTCATTTCCTAACCAGCAAGGGTCAAAAACACTGCAGCAGGGGCCTTTGTAGGGCAGAAATCTGCGAGGAGACATGCAACTGATCCCGGCCCCACCAAGTGCAGAGGCATCCCTGGGACCAAGGAGAAATGGCCGGGGGGAAAGCAGAGTTCAGGTTTGCTGCAAGAAGCCTTGGCTGGGTTGTTCTGCCGGTGCAGAAGTTGAAGAGCAGCATAACTGGATTTATCAGGGGAAGTGATGACCCAGCAGGACTTGAGTGCAGCTGGGAGAGGAAGAGGTGATATAGCATTTCCCCACGACGTTATCTGCAGGGTTGGGGTAGTGGAAACACCTGGGACAACTGAAATAGCCTTCCCAAGGACAGAGGCCCCTCAAGAGGGAGGTAACGGTGCTGCTGGGCAGGGCTGGGAGCACAGCCCCCAGCACCAGTACCATGCAGCCATCGGGCACTCACTGGCATCGGGCATTTTCCCCATCCCTGGCCACCATGGTGCCTCCCTGGAGCCCAGGAGCTCTGCATATCCCTGGGGGATGCAAAGGGCAATGGTGCCGTGGGATTACTCCCCTTCAGTGGGAGGCAAAACTTACCAGGAATTCAGGAGCGCCTGGGGTTCAGTTTCCTGCACAGTCTATTAAACAAACATTGACTGCAACAGAAAAAATCCTTGGCTTCTGGAGACCTCAGTTCAGCTTTGGGTTGAGATGGTGAAACAAAATGAATTCCTGTCCTTTTCTGCTTCTCTCATTACCACTGTGCAAAATACTCCCTCGTCCAACACGAGAAGCCGGCTTTGCTCAGGAAAGGAAAAAGAAAGGTCTTTCCTCTAAAAGTGGCCTTTCCAAATGAAGGCCTCCATTCCCAGGCAACAGAAAACTATTCAATTGTATGGCAAGGCTGACTTCTGTGAGCAAAAATAAAAGAACGCGGTCTCTCAGAATCTAGCGTTTGCAATCTCCTTTCTGGGATCTGGGGTTTGCTTTTTCACCTGGGGGACACCTAGAGCATGATACTGGTTACCTCTGGCACTGGCAGAAGTGCTGAAAACACTTCTTACAGAGAGGGTCGGCTTGTCAGCACAGCCCGCTTGCTCTTGCCTGTCATATTTTCCAGTGACATAACGGCTGCACCTTCCCCCTACACATACGAACGTGGCTGAAAAAAAGCCTTTGCCAGGAGCGAAGCCACAGCTGACTGGCTCCCAAATGCAGAAGGTGCACCTCTGTGTATTTCGGGAGCCATCACACATCACTGAGTGCGGAGGAAAGGGAAAAACCCTCTGTCTGCAGGAGGGCAAGGGCACGAGGGTCGGGCTGAAAAACGTGCTGAAAATGGGAAATAAAGCTAGGATGGCCTTTTCTCGCGGGTTTTGTTAACTCACCGCTAGCGTGACAGGACAGGGCTGGCTTGAACACACAGAGCAGTGAAAGCAAGACCTCTTCTGACATTAAAGGACCATGGCTGTGGCCTCCTAAAACTTGCAAGTGCCTGTCTATTTTGGATGAGCACTTGAGATTAGGTAAAAGAGAGGGCACTTCTTCAAAGGGGGCAGATTCATAGCCCTTTAGCAGACGTAGTTGTTTGCAGTCACCTGGGGATTAGTTGTTTGCAGTCACCCGGGGAGGTGAAATCATTTCCCACCACTATCTCCAACAGCTAAAAGAAACATGTCTCAAATAGATAATCTATTACAGCCATCAGGAGGATTTCAAGGGCCGGTGGTTTTGTTAACTCTTATTGTTTTATCTCTATTTTAGCTCGTTTTTTCTTAAAGGCCCAGCTCCTGAAATCACAGGACCACGTGGCACAGAGCAACGGCAAGCAGCAAACCCTCCTAGATGCAGCAAAAAGCTTGGAAATAACACCATCTAGGTTCAAGGATTGCGGGCAGCTGGAAGAAAACAGGACTTAGCTACCAGAGGAATTGGAAGACAAAAATAGATCTCACGATCTTGGGGTGGAAAACACTAAGCTAAAGATTGAGGCAGGGAAAGCAGAATTGAGCAGTGTGCTTCAAGACATTGAAGAAAAAGGAGGGAAAAAAAGCTTTAAGTTGAGAGGGAAAGGGAGTTTTCAGGTGTCCCTCCCTTTGCTCGCAGAAGTAAGGAGAGAGTCCCAGGGAAATAAGCCTATTGGGAAAGCAGTGAGGATCAATGCTCCCTTCCCCATTCAGCACAGCCCCCGAATCCCTTCAGCATCACTGAGGACACGATACCTTCAACACAACTCCCTGAGATGCTGAGCGCACTCATCACAGTGCAGAGGGGCAGCTGATCTACCCCCAGACTTTACAGGGTAACTGCTGTTGTGTTACACACTCACATACTTCTATCTCTACAAATAGACAAATTCTGGGTTTTTTTCCTAGGAGCAGCACTGAATCCATTTTCCTCTCCACCCTGTCGAGCTTTTAGTAAGCAAAATAGTACCAAATATTACCCAGCATGGGAAAGAACCTTGTTTTCTTCTTTGGAAAGCTTTGCCTCTCCTGCAAATGCCAGTAGTGAGTTTATTTGTGCTCTTTGGACGAATTTCTGATGCGCCATAAATGCAAAGGAATTTCTACATGGAGCTAAAGTTCTCCCTGAGCTACCTGCTTCTGGCCCATTCCGCACAGATGTTTTTTGTGGGAAAACTTACACAATTTGTGCCTGGGAGAAAATTCCCCTCTGGTATTCTCTGGCACCAGGCAGAGATTTGCACAGTAGCGAGTGAAGCAGCACTGGGAGCAGCTTCTGGAAACGCATCTGCCACCCTCTCCTTGTTCATCTTGAACTGAGACAGAAACACCACCAGAGCCAGCTGTGGGTGCTCCAAAACTGGGCTCTAAGACCGGGAAAACATCCCCACTAGCTGGCTTAAAATTAACATTTTAAACAAACTAACCCCAGCTCCTCTCTCTGCCAGTTTGTTTTATTTCTGCTTGTCTGTAAGAAGGGCACCTAAAAGGGCTTTGACATACTCCACTTTTCAGTGCAATCCATAGGGTGCCCCCATGGCTGCTTGCAGACCCCTGAGGACCTGCAGGGTGCCCCTGGGCACAAACGTGGCACAGTCTGGAGGGTAACACATGCTCCAGCTCAGACAACAGAGCATAACCTCAGCTGGCTCCTCTATCGGCCCTCGCAGGCTTTGCTTCTTCACGTCCCTCCAGCTGATCTTCACAGCCATCAGAGTTAGAAATGTGCTCCTCCTGTGTCCCCTCCCCTCCCACCTCCCTGCCCAGCTCACACCAGCTCTTTCCAAAGCCATGGTTTCTTTAAAGCTTTGCTATTTTATTTTGTGATGGATAACACTGAGCTGGGCAGCTGTGAAACCCATTAAGGTCGAAACACCAGGAAACTCTGCGAGGATGTGGCAGTGAGAGGCAGCAAGGGTCTGAGCAGCAGGGAATGAATATCCCACTATCACGTCCATCACAGCAAGCCTAGCCACAGCCCCCCTCCCCCCAAATCCTGCTCAGCAGTTTCTCTTGTTTTCCTCATTTTTCTTCTCCCAGCCTTTCCTTGCTCTCCTTTACCTTTCCTGGTTTTCCCCACCCTTCTTGTCCCTCGCCAGCCAGTCTGGGAGGCACATCCAACTTAGCCCCACTTCAGACCTAATGAAAAGGAGGACCGGGGGACTTGCTTTTCTTTCCTAAGCAAAAGCCCCATATGCCACCCCACCATCTGTCCACCAGCAGACCCCCATCCTGCACCTCGAGCCGCTTGGCCCACATCAGTTCCTCTGGCTGATATGTAGAGGTCTAAAGTACCTGTTTTAGTAGCTTAGCTGAAGCAGGCAGCTGAGTCAGGAAAGGTCTCCTCCCCAGGAAGCCCAGCCCTCCTCCCGCCATAGGCAGCAGACCTTCCCAGGTGTAAAGGGACAGGAGAGATCGGGATCAGACATCTCTACTCCTCCACAGGCTCCGATGCCTTTCTTCAAGCTATTTTTGAAGCTGTAGCCCAGCAGGGAGGTGGTAACCCCAGTGGTACCCGGGAGCAAGTGCTGGCCTCTCAAGCAGCCGTTTCTGTCACACAGCTGCTCCCCGCACTGGCTTGGGGGGGAGCCGAGACCACCCCAGGGGCTCAGGAGGGGCTGCTCAGAAAACAGGGGTGCCACCAGGCACGTGGGCATCATGAGAGCCCCCTTTCCTTGCTAAGCCAGGCTATAAAAAGGCGGAAAGGTGCCGCAGCCAGTAGAGCCAGCAGGACACAGGGGGCCATCCGGCCCCGGGCACCGCTCCCGGGAGGCATCCTGTGGCACGTCTCAAATCACTTGGTAGAGATAAACTGCAACTTCCCAGGAAACTCATGCCAGCAGCAATAAGGGGAACACTGTACATTACTTGCTGCCCAGTGGCAGGGAAGGAGTCGCTGTGCAAGGGTGCAACCGCAGGGCACAGTTCCAGCCACTGGTAACACTTCTGCTTCCCCAAAAAGCTTTTCTCTGCAGGGTATTGCCCCATGGACCCTGTCTCCCCCTTATTCCTCATCCAAAGAAGCCACTCAAAACAACATCCCTCAAACTCCTGCAGCGTTTACTAATGCAAGGTTCACAGCTTTTGGCTTCAAACCCTGGTCAATCCAGGGAATGCTCCCTCAAGACCCCTAAACGGTAGCTGATCCTGTCAGCTGTAGGTTTAAACTCCTCACGGCAGACTTTCACTGCTCCTAGGAAGTGTGGAGGGATCTCCAGGTCCCTCCGGGTGCCAGGTAGCCCTGCCCCGAAGCAGGTCCCAAATAGCCACCACTCTGATCATCCCGTTCCTCACCTCCTTTGGCAATAGCAGCACATGAGCTTTTTTCAAAAAAAAAACAGGTTTTGGGCTAGCCCTCGGGATCTCTGCAGCCTTGGGATCTCATACTAAGACTTAAGTAAAGAGAGAAAAGGAGAAGTGGGTGGAAATGGCCCCAGCCCTGAATCTCAGCCCCAAGCCTCCCCTGGAGCTACGGAAACAGGTCAGTGCGGACCCGACGGGAGAGTTCAGAGATGTGAGCCACCATCTGCTCCCTACCGCATGTCAAAAACATTTCAAAGCTCCAACAAGGCGAGTAATCCTGCAGGGTACCTATCTCACCCAAGGCAGAGGAGTCAAGGGAGCCCACAGGAGCATCAGCACAGCAAAGTAAAATGTGTCAGCAACAAAAATCTGACTTCTGAGCTCTCTCTATTGACCTGCTGAAGCTCAAACTTCAGCAGCAGCAGCTCTCCCCCAACCTCAGAGGAAAAGCCCGCTGGCTTCGGTGGAGTTTGGATGGGGCTCAAGCGGGCATAACACAACCATATGCTCTGCACCGATGCTCTGGCAGTACCAGAAACTACCCAGGCAGTGCCAGCGTGTCTAATTTTCCTGAGCCAGGAACGGTGGAAGGGGTCAGAGCTGGCGTGGCAGCAAAGCCAGCCTGTCACAACATTGATGTGTTTGCAGTTACCCCCTCTCGTAGCCACACCGGCTGTGGCATGCCTTGCCCGTCCCTCTCCCGGGGCTCAAAGCTACACTGAATTCCCAGATTTAACCTCTAGCTGTCTTTCGGCAGGCAATGCCACTAGTCACCAAACAGAGAGGGCTGGAGGCTCTTCCCTCCCTGCCAGGACCAGGCATGAGATTTCCCCCTTTGCAAAGTGCCGGGGCTCAGGCACAGCACGGGCTAGCGCAGAGGGAAGCAAACGCCAGGCAGGTTTGAGAGGTGGGAGGGACCTGAAGGCACGGGAAATTCATCCCAGCAGCATCACTTGCACAGAAATACATTTTTAAGGGAGGAAAAAAAAACCCAGATCATGCAACGATGTGAGCATGCACATGCCTAAAATCTATAGTACTGCAAACTATACATGCAAAATGAAAGAACACCGACCTCATCAAGCAGTTGGTCAACTCTTCCCAAAATAGCTGTCTCCATTTGGTCTGCTGAGAGCCAGGCAGGGAGCTGTGTGGGTCTGTCCGCTTCCAAGTGGGACACCCGGGACTGCAGATCGGAGGTCCGAAAGTACAGGAGGAGGCTCAGCACCAGAGAAAGCAGGGAGACGCCGGGCAGCCCTGAGCCCAGCAGGAGAGGGAGGCGGCAGCATCTCTCCCCATCGCCGGTCCTGGGGGGAGCCACGCACCCCCTGTCAAAAGCTGCTTCACCGATGCCTTTCCAGCTCTTCTCCTCCAACATTCCCTCCCTGTCCTGAGAAACAATAAATAAATAAATAGAATAAATAAAGCCTCACTCCTACTCCCAGAAGCACAATCCAAAAGGCATAGAAAAAGAGCGTCCAAGGGGATCCCAGTGCCAGCAAATGACAAATAACAGCAACAGTGACAAAAGTGGAGGGGGGGAGGGTGTCTTTAAAAAATAAAAACAAACCACACACACATAAAAGGGGTGCAGAAAAAAAAGGATCCAACTGCAGCAAAGAGTGGGAGGAAGGAAAAAAAATCTGATCAGGATTTTTTTTTTTTTTTTCCTCCTGCGTTTCAGTCTTTTGGTTTGCTGGTAGGATTTTGTTTCCTTCTAAGCTGCCAGTTTTAGTTACTTCGCAGTCCGGCCAGGAGCTCGCACATGAAAGTCCCCATTAGAGAGAGGTAATTCTCAGCTGCTCCGGCGACGACGTTGTGCTCTGGCTGATCGTGGCTCCCCTGTAACATGACACACTCGCTGCGAACTACGGGGCTGGGATGAGCGAGCTACGCGGCTTCCCAAAGTAACCTCCTCTGCTCGCCCCCTCTCTCCACCTCTCCCTTGCTGCATGATTTATTTATTTATGCAAAGCGCCGGGGTGGGATCGGGCGGTGGGACGCCCCTGTCCCGCTCAGTCCCCAAACCACCTCTCTGCCGCCAGCCTTTCCCTTTGAAGTGACTCTCGCCGAGGTTATTTATAGCGGCAGGAAAGAGATTGTAAAGCAGAGGCTGGGCTCGCACCAGCCTGCATCTTTCTTTCCTCCCCGCAGCCGAGGAGCGCTCCATGGGATGGTACAAATGGGCTGCCGTGTCCCCGGGGCAGCCCTAAGGCACTAACGGTGGGGTATTTTGTCCCCGATATTTTGAGGAGAGCAACCAGGCAGGGTGAGAACCAGAGGGAAACATCTGGTAACAGGAGCTGGGAGCTGACGGCTCTGCAAAAAACAAGCAAAGGGCAGCAGGGGGCAACACCCCGGGTGGGCAAGCTGTAGTGCAAGAGGAGAACCTTTTGGGCTTGATTCGGGCGTACAACCCAGCCTGGGGGGCACGAAGGGCATTCAGAGGAATTAATGTGCTGAGGCCCTCTAGTGAAGCAGAGCTTCCCACCACCTCCTCCATGTCCCGCCAGGCACGGGGTGCTGGACAGAACACCTCCTTGGTGGGGAGCAGTCTCCCCAACACATGCCACAGGGCAGCTCTGAGCCACGTGTCTGGGAAACAAAGCCTCTTTCTGTTCTTCAGGAGCAAGGGAGGCCCACCTCTCCCAATTTTTCCAATCATGACATACAATATTTTATCCTCCAGGGTGACACACAGGCTCTGCTGAGCCCTTGCCTGTCCATCTGTCTGTCCTTTGATCCCCTTCTTGAGCGTGTGCACACAGCAGCGAAGCAGCTCAGGGTCTGCTGTGGCACACAACCATTAAAACTGGGGCAGCAAATTGGTCTCTTAAAATCTGGCTCCCTTGTGGCTCTTTCGCTGTCATTTACACATTTTAAATGAAGATTTTGCGTGCAGTCTGTGCTGGAAGTTACTGGCAGAGAAAACTCATATTCTTCCCTCGCCCACTCTCCGTTTCAGAGGGCTGGAAGGAACAGACCTTCTGGGAGCAGGTTAAAGCGAGCACGAGCTGTTTCTTCTCCACCAAACAAACCCTTGGAGGGCCCAGTAGCACACAGTCTCAATTCTTTGAAAGGCTTCATGCCTTTCACAGCCACTCGCTTCCCGAAACGGGATTTTAGCGTCTGCGAGGCAGGAAATCCTTTCTTTATTTCTTTTAGCAGGTTTCTTGTCATCTTGCTGCTCAAATTCGCACTGCTGCTCCAGCACTCATGGAAAACACCCATCTGATGGCTGCAGCCTTTCAACAGTTTCTCATATGAGCAGGGCAGAGCCGTGTAACCCACAGACCCAGCCCTCGCAGGGTGTCTATTCACTTGGGAGGCACAGCCACCCCCGTCTCCTACCCCCTGCTCAGTCTCTTCCCAACTACGCCCGTGTTAGCAGCCTATTTCCCTGTGAAAGAAAAAGAAGTCTGAGGCTGTGGCTATGCCAAAGAGAAAACATTGGTCCATGGAGTTACCTAAGATGCCATCTGCCATCACAGCAAAGAAGCTGACAGTAAGAAATGCATGGGAGATGCTTAGAGGCTGATGATACAGGATTTGGGAAGCGGAGATCTACACAGGGAAATAACAGTTGGTAACTGGGATGTTCTGAAGCACATTACTTAAAGGCTGAGGTTGAACTACTGATGACTGCAGCAACCTGCCTGCGTCCTACGTGGCTTCGCTGAAGGCGCTCTCTCTCTCTTTTATACCAACCCAAGCACTAAAATCACAAAAACGCACCCTCTAAGCTGGAAACGGAAATCTGCTGGGTGTCTACATTTCATTTCCCCGCACTGCCTGGGGAGAGCTCTCTGCTCTTTCACTCTGATTTGTGATAGAGATCCTGCTGTCCAGACACGAGCATCGCCTGAACGACTCTCTAAGTGCCTTTTCCTGCCTCCCCGCCAGCCCCTCTCCAGCTGATCAGTTCATTTAGGGGCTATGTCATAGCTGCTGCAGGCTGGGGATCTGCGCTCAGCCGGGTTCCACGCGGAAGCCTTAGCTGCAGATGTGCAGGAGGGTGATTTTTCTATCCGTGAGGCATTAAGGAGCCCTGTCATCCCGTGCCAATACAAATGGACTAATTTAGCTACGAACCTGAGCCAACTGCACACGCCGAGCCTGCAGCACTGCTCGCCAAACGAGCCGCCTCCAGAGACGGGCCCCGGCACACGGAGTCACCTCATTGCTCCTTGCCTTGAGTACGGCTCAACCTTCAGCTCTCTCGGCAGCCTCAGATGAGGCGGGTGCCGGCCTGAAACCAGTCCTCCTGCGAGTTCATGACTCTCAGGGCTGGTCAAGTAGAAGCAGATGCTCATTTGCAGTCAGAGGGACTGATTTCACTGACAGGTGACTCTTAGAGCAGGCTAGACTGTGCTCAATACGCTGAGCTCGAGGCTATATCCCTCTCTCCTCGGGGAGGTTGATGCAATTCCTTACAAGGACAGTAACCACAGACTTCTGCCGCTTCTAACAGGTCCTCCAGGACAGTTATGGACCTCAGCACAAACATGCAATGAAACCTGGGGCAAATATAAAGCAAAATATGCCTCCCAAAGCAGCTAAACCCCTCTGTACAATGAAAGAGTGCGTTTCATATCTAGCACGTGGCACGGGGTCCATTGACATGCTGGACGTGGTTATGGCCATATATGCAAGCCTCCAGGTTTGTCAGTCTGTAGCTGTTACTGTAGCTTTGTCCTTCTCTGGGGCAGTTAGGCGTAGGCAAAGTGCCTTTCAGAGAGGTTGCCTGCTGCTGCTATGCAACAGACATACAGTGCTCACAAAGGGATGTGGGGGGATTCCTCACAGGGCACAATGTGGTCTCAATGCAAGAGACCATAAAGCCTTTTTGACCCCAGGTAGGTACCATGGGCATGAACCACCCCACCCCACAGGCCAGAAATGGAAAAGACGGGCACAGATGCGGTTCTTGCCTTTATGTGCATGGTTCAAGCCAGGAAGGCATCTACAGCAGGTCTTCATTTGGCCTGGAAAGGGCTGGGAAACAACAGCAGGCCTTCCTCACTTTCCTTCACTTTAAGCAGAGCCTTTCATTTAAAAAAACAAAAAAAAACAAAAAACAAAAAAAAACAAACCAAAAAACAAAACACACAAATGTGCCCTTCCTGTCACTGACTGGAACTTGAAGCCAACTGCATGGAGATGGTTGTGTGCTGGATCCTACCAGTAATCTCCAAAACTGCCTGAGGAGAACTTCCTCTTTTCCGGACATTTACTAGGGAGAAAAACCCCACCCCACTTCTCTCTTTCTTTCTTTTTTTTCCCCCCTCTCAGGAAATGTGGGGGTCTTGGTGTGCTTGAACGAGCCATTAACTAGCAGCCAACATCTCCAGCTATTGTAAATATATTAACTCAAGGCCTTTCGCTGCGTTTATTAGGCTCAAGAACAACATCTGGAAACAGATGTTTTCTGAGTGCAAAGGAGAGGAGGGAGGAGGGGAAAAAACAAGGAGGGAGGAAAAAAGGACTCTTGCAAGGGGAAGTGCATGGGTCTGCAGACCATCCCTTTGCAAAATGCTGCTCAGATGGAGCACTGTGATGGGCCAAGGCCAGTGCAGTCACGTCCCTCCTAGGCAAGGCAGCAAGAACAGGACATCTCAGGGGTGCCTGTTTGAGAGAAACAGCAACAGAGGGACAGAAAAAACCATGTCTGTTTTCAGGGCCCTTGTGAGGAACTGTCACAGCACTCTCACAAAAATGGGATATTTAAGGAGGAGGGATTTTTGGGGGTCTTTTTCCCTTCCTGGTCATGGACCCTCCTAGCCCTCAGTTGCTCTGTCTCCCACAGGCTGCCAGGCTCATGGTGGGGTAATGTCACCTCCCTGGCAACTTGGCAGCATCTGCCATAGGGACCCACAGAGTGGGCAAGGTCTAGTGTCCCCATGGGATGACACCACCACAGTGTCCCATCTGCCCCAGGCAGCCCTTCCTCAAAGGACAAACAGAGTGGAAACTTCCCATCCCAAGGACTGTGAAGGACCAAGGCGTCCTGGTCTGACTTGACTCAAGTTTAGACAATATTTAGAAAACGACATAGTGTTACTAGGGCCCAGAAGCAAGGAGGTACGTATGTACTTAAAAAATATATCCCATGACATTATTGGTGAAACTCCATTCTCAATTAGATACACTTTGACTTAAGTACCAGAGATATCTAAGGTACGATAGAGGTCTGAGAACAAAGCTTCCCTGCATTTCTTTTGATGGAAATTCAGTTGCACTCATACACTTACACTTGCTTTTTATTAAATAAAAAAAAAGCAAAAAACACAACCAGTATTTTTAACCCCAGGTTCACCTCTGCCATCTCCAGCCCTGCCTCTCCTCTGATACACGGTTACAAATACTCTGCTGGTGGTCAGGAGTATTGAGTATTACCTACCTAATTTGGCAGTTGTTTATAGGAAGTATTAAGTAGCCTACGGAGCAGAACAATTCCCGCCCGAGGAGCTGCTCTAACCCATTGTGGAGTTATAGAATAAAGATACATTTGCTCCTTTGGGAAAAGGGTTATGAAAATACATGGAAAAAATGTACTGTCCATGCATAGTAATATCATGGCTGTTTTCAATCACTTGGTCTCCTACGAAAGGGCTTGCTGCACAATATTAACTCCTAGCCTTAACAACAGCAAGGACAGAAAGGAAGCAGCAAAGTTAGCAGTATCTGGTTGGGGCTTTATATTTCCATAACCCTAACATGTCTGAGCGCATGTTGCCTCCCTCCCATCCAAGCCAAACCAGCCTCAGGCAGCTGCGGTGGTGGGAACCTGTCCCCGGAGCTGTGCGAGAGCAGCCGAGCAGAGCTGGGCTGCACTGGGGTAAGGAACAGGAGCTTGGCCACCAGCAGCTCCTCCAGAGGTTGGGGTCAGAGCCTCCAAGGGAGGATGAAGCAAACCTGGATTTCGCACAGTTTAGGGCCAACCCTTCCTAAAGGCTGACCACCCCTTCTCACTCGCCCCCTGCGGAAGGAAGGCTTTTGCAGGAGAAGAGCACCAGGCAGCAAGTGGTGGATGAAACGTTAAACTGCCCACACTCCTCCTTGTGTTTTCAACTAACCTCTCACCTTTTGTTCAGAAGATGAGGGGAATGGCTTTGAGCAAGCCAGGCTCTGCACCCTTCTTAATGGAGGAAGGAACTTCCCCCACCCCCCCCCAACAGAAGCATTCCACAGCCAAGTATGGGGTGGGGAGAAGACTTGCCTCTTTTCAGGAGCAGTTTGTATGGTTTTTTCCCTCTTCGTCTGGAGCCGATTTTTAATGGGTGCCGTTGGAGTCTATAGAGATGGTCATCTCTGCTGGCTTTATTTTCACTGTTATCTTGGCCCTTGCAGAGCCTAGGTTGGAAAGAGAATGAAATTAAGATTAACAACATTGCTACAAATAAGAAAAAGCCCCACCGCCACAGCACATATCTTGCTGTATCTTGCTAGCCTGAAAATGCACACAGCAGCCTGTGGGAGATGGGTTTTCCTCAGGTCTGAGATACACCGACCACATGAAAACTGCTTTGGAAACACTTACAGTTTTGGTGAACCTGGGAAATCCCTGGTGCAGACCATCACTACAAGCTCACAGCACAGCTAGAGCAGCGCAAAGCATTAGCCATAGCAGAGGCACTCAGACTGAACGCTCACTATCTGCTCATATAGGTGGAAAAATAAGGGTGAGATTTTCAGGCATGAAAGCGTCGGAGCCAGCTCCAAGGGTGAGGGGCAGCTAACCTGGAACACAATGCTCTCATGCACAAGGCTCGTCCTCTGAGGAGTTCCCGAGTTCCCCACTGCAAACCCCCTTGGCCCCTTGCTGAGCAGAAAACCTCCCTTTATTAAAGTCGAGCTCAGGCATTGCATGCTCAGTTAGTTGCTCATGTACCGAGGTGCTCACCACGGTGCGTTGGCACGCAGGGGACTGATAAGTCAGAGCACTGATTTGCATTCGGATTGACCATTAAATAGTTTAGTGAGAAGCTACTGCTGAATGCCTTCAGCCTTGCTGCCCAGCTGGGATACTGCATCCACCCCAAAGCCCACCATCCTCCTGCCTCCCACTCACTTCTGCCAGCCACAGGGTTCTTGTTCATCCTCTGCTACCTATTTCCACATACACAGCTAAGAAAAACCTCTCTCTTCACCTTTGGCAGACACCGATCAGGCTTGTGCTCAGCTTGCCAGCAACCCAGAACAAACAGCTGGTCAATGTATGCAGGTTGAACACGCTGGGGTGAGCTGGAAACCCCAAAAGCCAAGGGCCAAGCAGGGGAGACCAGATGCTATATGCATACCCAGAGGCAGGCAGAGCTCTGTCTAGGAAACCAAACCCTACAGTGCTGGGGCAGGCATGTGTCCCTCTGCAAGCAGCTGAGGAACCCGCAGCAGCTTTGTATGGACTTTGAAGCTAATGAATCAGAGCTGGAAGGATTGGGAAACCCAGACTAAGTGTCAACTGCACTGGGGGAAGCAAAAATAATGAAGCGAGGCTCCCCCAGAAGACTGATTGTTTCGGAGTCCAGGAGTGAAGGGGAATGGATACAGCAAGCTCAGGAAATTGAAAACAACTTTTGGTAAATACTTCCTCTCACTCCAACACTTGGTCTTTTATCAAAGCTTGTTCAGACCCTGACAGCAGCGTGCAAAGCGGCTCTGCTCCGTCGTAATGCAAAAGACAGGCCCGGCGGCTGGGAGGTTAGTGACTAATGGAGCAGAGTTGGGTTCAATTTCCCTGGAAATTGCTCACAGAGGAAAGCTGGGAGAGGAGGAGCACAGCTAATGTCCTTCAGCAACGCCACCGCTTCCCCTGCATGGGGCAAAACCCTCGCTCGGTCCCTCTGCCTCCCACACCATGGCTCACTGCGGCTCTACCCCGCACTGCAGCGGGAGGGAGAGCAAAGCAAAAGCAAAGCCCCCATCCCTGGGGCGGACTGATGGTGTCAGAGAGCAGCGTGGCTCCCTGCATTGGGGTTTTCCCTCCCACCGCTATTGCCTTCGCAGCACCTGATGTAAATCCTCCTGTCAGGGTGGTTAACCTGCCTTATTGAAGGCAGCTCTATCAGCAAACCCTCAGCCGTCTGTGGAGTCTCTTCCAGCTGGTTGGGTTTTTAGCTGCCACCAGGGGCTTGTCTCTCTTTAGCAGCGTCACAAGGGGATTGTGGAGAGATGCTTTTCCACCCCAAAGGCAACCCCTGGCAAGGCCAGGTCACATGTTGGACATGCAGGGCAGAGCCAGGGCTGCAGTATTCCATTGCAGTGCTGCATCCCCATCGGGCTGGGCACCCAAGGGGCACATCCAAAGCAGAGTGCCAAGAAAACAACTTGTTTTAAGAGAAAGGGCCCGGTCGGGACTCATGAAAATCAATGGAAAAAAAACTCTTTTTAGCTTCCCTAGGCTTTGCCACTTATGTCTCGTGCCAGCATGACGTCAATGTAGTCCTTCCAGATTTATGCTGGTTCAGGAAAAGGGAATCTGTTGTGACAGGTCCCGATGAGAAGAGGGGAGAGCTGGATCCTCCAGCCACAAAACTCAGTATCCATGTGGAGAAGCCAAGCCCCCCATGTTTACCACAGGTATCTGACAGCGCCTTTCGATGCATTATCACATTTTCCCTCTTTCTCCCCAGTAAATCAGTGCTATCCACTTCATATGCATGAGAATAAAAATAGCTGGAAGTTACACTTGAGCACTGGTACCTGCTTCAAATTTGAGAGGCCTGTTGCGTATTACAAACAGCAGGGAGTAAAGTGTATATACTTACTAGATCAATATTAAGAAATAGTAAACACACCCTTGCAATTTCCCTTTAAGGACATTAACCTGTAATGATGGTTCACATCCTTCAGGCTCAAAATACCTTTTTTCTTTTTTTTTACCCCACCCCAAATGCTGCTACCAATGCAGAGAATAAAAACATACTTTTCTGTTTTATGAGGGGTCAGCAGGGAAAAAAAAAAAGTGAGAGCCCCCCTTCGCAGGCACTGCTGCTTACCACCCACCTTGCAAACACCCATCCTGCACGTGTCAGGCAGCATCCTGCACAGGTAACGTCCAGCACCGTGGACTTTGTGATGATCAGGGTAAAGCCAACCATAACCCGTATCATCCGTGGAGGTTTGCTTTGCCTTTCCCAAGGGCTCTGCTGCGGGTCAGCAAGAGGAGAGCTTGCCTCCCACCGGTGCCCCTCCTCGCAGCAGGGAACGGTGCTTGCACAACTGTCCCTGCATATTTGGAGCGCAGGGGTTAGCGCGGAGGCTGAAATATCATGCCTATCAGTAGGGCCCTGTGAACAGAAAATAGCAGAGGATCTGGTGGCAGTTTCCTTTCAAGACATACAGGAATAGCAGCACACATCTCTGCCGGATCATATGGACTGAATTCCTCAGCCCGAATCCTTTGGCTTTGAATTCTTCTGCAAACCAGTTTTCCCCCCTTGGCTTGTTTGTTGTTTCAGGACCACTAAATTACCGAGAATGGTTTATATTATATAACCACCCTGTCCTTATTGCATTTCGGGGAGGAGACTCTGACAAACAGCTAGATCTAATTTGTACTTTAAATTGGCTTCTGGGCCAGACAGTCATGCCTTCCAGATGGAAAACCCAGTTGCACTCACCAGCAGATACCCCGGTGCATTCGGCTCCCAAATCAGCTTTGTCCAAAGCATGCTGTGGCACGCAATTTGGTTTTTTACAGCCTAAGAGAGGCTGATGGTCACCATGGCCCCAGTGAAGCAGCATCGCTTTTTATCATCTGTACCAGTTCAGCTGTCAGCCCTGCCTTTCTGTCCTGTTGTTTTTCCTAGAAGCATATCTGACAGCTGTAGCAGCTTTATAACTGCCAGATTTGGGATTTGTCTCCCTGGGAAAGCCCTTTCAGGTTGCCTTTTCCAAGGATGGCTCTCTGCTGCGATTGCTCAACCTGTTTAACACTACCCCAAATCAAAAATAATTTTAAGACAGCAAACACAATGATTATTTTCCCACGTGCAGAGACTGGGACATGCAAGATTCTCTTGGCTCCTGTCAGGGCAGAATCAAGGATACATTCAACCTTGGTTTAGGTTACAGGCAGGGCCCAGCTAATGGCATGTTATGCATGGGACACTAACGTTGCTTACAGCCACTGAGTGTTAAAATGCTGCCACTGACAGCGACAAGCCTGAGCTGTCATTTGTTTTGTCAGGGGGCTAGTCAGCAAGGTGGCAACTGCCTTGAGGCAGCCCCCAAACATGGCTGGGAGCAGGTATCTGAGCTGCCTTGTTCCACATGTCCAATTTGGGGACCTCAGCTCAGGCTGAGATGCACAAACCATATTTCACAAGCAAGTGCGATGCCTGGGGCTGGCCACTTGCTTGTATCCCTCCACAGGGATGCCCATCTGCCACAGAGGCAGGTGTAAGGCTGTATGAAAGGTAGCTTCAGAGGGTCTGTGGCTTCCTCACAGTTCCTGTGGGTTGCGCTTTTTTGTCTTTTTAGCCTTTCTCTCACAAGCCACATATAGTTCTAGGGCTGTATGACCTGATGAGTAAACCAACAACTTAGTCCTTTTCCCACCTCTGCCGCTTTTCTGCTTGATGGCCTTGGGCATGGTCTTTCATTCTGTGTGTCTTCATCCCTCTCCTCCTCAGTGAAATGAGGCTACTCTGTAAGTTGCTTTAAGATAAACTGCTGACCAGGGTTATCATTTGAGGAAAAGAGATTAATAAACTGCCAACCACAAAGCATTTCAAGCTGGAGTTATCAAACCCCTTCCTTGCGAGTCCTGGACCTCATGCTGTCCATGAAGACATCCTCCTCCTGGTCTGGAAAGATACCTGTCACCAGGGCATCACTTAAAAGCCTGTTCATGTTCATCTCACACCTCCAAGAGACGCATGCCATGTGTCACCCAGCAAAAGGCAGTGAGTGGTGCTGAGGGAGACCTGAGAAGCCCTTAGGGGCAGCTCTGAGTGAGCCTCCCTCACGCTTAATGCTTTGTCTGGTGCCAACAGAAGAACAATCATCCCGTTGCAATCTCTCCGTGTCCTTCCCAAATTTCTCCAAGTTTTCAGGGTCTTTGTCTCCTAGCAACACACAGGGGACTAAAATGAGCTTTTTAGGGAAAGGTGTTGAGCAACACACAGCAGAGACAGGCGGATCTGCTGCCAGGTCTCTACTACATAGCCTAACAGTACCCACATATCTCCTGAGTCTCCATTTCCCAGTACCTCTTGTAGGAACACACATTTAGCAAAGAAGTGTAAACCACCATCAAATCTGAGTGGTTGCACTTTACAGCCACTTCAGCTCAGGCCCAAACAACCGCGCAGAGCCCACAGTAGCAAAGAACAGGCCGGTATATTATTATAAAGGAGTAGTTTGTTTTGGTTTCCCTCCCCTGCCCACACCTCTCTGAAATTACCCTCTGTTTGTTTGGGATATTTGCAGGCACGCAATGTTTTCCCGGCCAACTGACTGAGGGACATTGCCGTCCTAACAGGCTCTGCCTTTGACTCCTGTGCTGCTGTGGCCAAGTCCTCAGACTCCTCTGCAGAGTAAATCAAGTGACGTCTGCAAAAGCAGACAAGAAAAAATAACATATGCAGAAGGACTAGCATGTTAAACTATGAGCAATAACTGCAGGTGTGCAAGAGAGCTCCAGGGCTGATGCTTATTGCTTCACTGGATTAAAAAAAAATAAAATCTCAAGGACCAGAGAGCTACACAGTAGAATCCAAGTCAAACCCATGCAATTCTCCCTATAAAGTGGCATTTCAGAAAGTGGGAAAACTGCAGCACAGTGAATTCAAAACTGCTCCCAAACTCTCCCAGGTTGTAAATAGCACCCCCAGCCTCTGCCCCGGTTTGATGCTCCCCTCACGCAGGATTGGGAGGCCCAGCAGCAGGGACTAGCAAGAACTAGTTTCTGAAAAGATGGAAAAGAAGTTTCCTGAGGGAAGAGAAAAATCAGGCCTGTTTCACTTTGAAGGCTTGTTTGTTTGGCGCAAGTGGAAAAAGAAAAGAAAACAGTCATGTTTCTGATAAAAAAATACACAAATACAGAAAGAAATAATGAAAAATGAAATAAGACAGTTATGTCTTTTGACAAAAAATGTTGGCCAACCACACTGCTATGTGCAAGTCAGACATAGCTCAGCGTCGCTCGGCAGCAGCGAGGGTCCTCACAGACCATTGCTGAAAACAGCCACTGAAAAATCCTGCCTTAGCTTGGAGCTCACACCCCCCTGATATTTATATTAATTGCATGCAATTTGTATTAATTGTATGCAATTTGTATGAATGGTATGATCTTAGCAGCATACATATTTATCTACCTGCTAATGCTATGCTGACACCTACCACGCACCAGGGTCATTGGGTCTCTCCTCTCGCCCTACCTCCACGAAGACAAGGCCACGTTTGCAACAGCAGCCCGATACCTTTTCTATTCCCACCCTACCATGTTATCTATTGTGGATCAAGGCCTCCTTCCCTCAGGGAATTTCTTTCATACATACCTTCATATGGCTGATTTCTTGGGGCTGCTCTTCCAAAGAGCCACACGAGGGTTCTCATGGGAAGCTGTTTCGGGAAGAGCAGATGGTAAGCAATTAAATATTGTTCCTGGCAAAAAGCTAGGGCTGTGCTGACAGCAAAGCAGCCCAACAAGCTGCCCCATGCTCCCAGCCTCACTAGGACAAAACCACAAAGAGCAATCCAAAGAAGTAGTCTTCAATACTCCCTTTTAGTAGGAGCTTATCTCCATAGTCATACATAAAGTACATGTGATCCTACAATAAACCAAAGGGAGGGATTCCTGTCTCGGCATAGCTGTGTATAAATTCAGAGTACTCTTACAAGGAAAGGCTGAGGGACTTGGGTCTCTTTAGTCTGGAGAAGAGAAGGCTGAGGGGGGATCTGATCAACGCCTATAAATACTTAAAGGGTGGGTGTCAGGAGGATGGGGCCAGACTTTTTTCAGTGGTGCCCAGTGACAGGACAAGAGCTAATGGGCACAAACTTGAACATAGAAAGTTCCATCTAAAGATGAGGAGGAACTTCTTCACTTTGAGTGTGGCAGAGCCCTGGAAGAGGCTGCCCAGAGAGGTGGTGGAGTCTCCATCTCTGGAGATATCCAAAACCTGCCTGGACATGTTCCTGTGCAACCTGCTCTGGGTGACCCTGCTTTGGCAGGGGGGTTGGACTAAATGATCTCCAGAGGTCCTTTTCAACCCCATATCATTCTGGGATTCTATGTTCACAATAGCCATAAAATTACGTTATCTTCAGTTAACTTTGCACATATCTATCAGATGTCCCACAGTCAAAACAGGTTGTCTCATGAAATATGTTATCAGTTGCAAGCATCAAAGCAACTTTTCTTCCTCCTTACTTAGACAAAACACGTTCTTGTCCCAGTGAATTAAAACATTGCGGGGTTTCTTACACAATTAAAGAAACCCAGGAGCTACAGTGCCAAACCTGTGCAGCCCCATATTCATCATCAAAACATCTTATGGTCTGAAACTTAAAACCCACCCAAACATTTCCCTTAATTCACTTTCAACAAAGCAACTAAAGTAAAAGCCTTATGTGGACCCAGCAACCTGAACTAGCATCCGCAGGGCTTGAGCCTATGCCTCAATTCTGTCACTGAAACCCACAGCCACGTAAACAAAACCTACATTTCTGTGCTTGCTTTCCTCCTCTTCCTCATATAAATAATGTGACCCAAGAGCAAACTGTGGCGGGTCAACCATGTCCTGCTGCCTGTCGCCCATGCAGCTCCTCTCATACACACGTCCCCTCATCAGGGGACAAAATGGCGGGAAGAAGCTCATGGGTAGAGACAAGGAGAGGAGATCTCTCACCAGCCACTAACAGGCAAAACAGACTCCACTTGGGAAAAATTAATTGAACTCATTACTTATTAAAACAGATTTGGATGGTGAGAAACAGAGGCAAAATGAAAACCCTTTCCCCAGCTGTGCACCAGTGCAAACCTGCCCCACCATGGTGTCTCTAGAGGCGGGAGGGCAGTCCCTGCCCCAAAGCCCGGAGCACACCCCCAAACCCCAGTGCTCACAGGGCCATTCTTTTTTTTTTTTTTTTCCCCCCTTTATTCCTCTCCTTTTTCCAGGATTTTTCCCCTTTCTTACCTCCATTTCCCCAAGGCGTCACACCAGTAGAGCTGAGGGGCAGGGCGCCATCTTGCCGCCAGAACCTTCTGGAACCGGCCCTGCCTGGGACAGCCCCTGCCTTTCCTCACAGAACCCCCCTCAGTCCCGCTGCCCACCCCGGGCCTGAGCACCCATCCCCAGGCAGAGGGGACCCTGCCCAGCCTCAGTGGTCTGGAAACCTGGGATAAACCACTGCCGGCGCTCATGGAGGAGGCCCCCTTTCCTCACAGGTACCACAGAGGGGCTGCAGTGCTTCACCTCTGGCCAAAGCTGCCATCTCTGAGGGTCTCATGGCCCTTGTAGGCATGTGCATTCCTACACTCCACGCACCTCAGCCCACGTTTCCAGAGATGACAGCGATTAAGCGGTAAATGCTGTGCTTTCTTTCTCCCCACCCCCATGTGTTTTCACTTCAGCTGAACAGCAGAAATATTTCCGGGCAGCTGCCTTCAATTGAGGGCAGGGAGGGAGGTAAGCTGGTGGAGAGGAGAGACCCACTGAAGGGACATACTCTTTGAGCCTTTTTGGAAGGAAAAGGAGGGGGACGGCGGGGGAAAGGTGTCATTGCTCAGACTTTTATGTCAGTGATGCTGAGGACAGCCATGGTGGAGGCAGGCAGAGAAGCACCTCAGGTCTGGGTGACCAAGCCTGCACACCCAGCACGCCCAGCAGATGGCTGCCCCTGCTCCAAGCCACGGTCTTCCTCACCAGGGAAGGTGCTCACAGCTTCAAAGCCCACAGATGCTTCATAAAAGGTGGAGCGACTTTGCAGAAGCCTGTCTGGAAAGCCTGTCTGGAATAGCAACCCACTGGCAGATCCAAGACACCCGATTGCAAGAAATGGAAATGTTGGGAAAAAAAATGATCCCAAACCCAGACCTTCAGACCCAATGGCTGTGGCCATGGTGGTTTCATGCAGAAGAACTTCAGTTATCCCTTGTGTTTTGTAAGCCAGCCCCCTCTGGCTTCCCTGTCCTTTACAGCCCCTTGCATCAAGGGCTGTTAACGCCAGGGCAGCTCAGTGAGGACAGCTAGGCACCAGCTTTCTGCTCTTCCGTCCAGTCCAGTAATTTGGGGACAGCAAACAAAGCTGGTGGGTAGCTGGCTTGGTGTGGAAAAAAAAGAAGCCAGTCTTTGCCCAAGGCACAGCCAAGCTGAGTGAAAACCACCTTCACCACCAAGGGCCAAAAGGGCACAATGGTAAAGATGGCTTGCTGTCTTAGGAGTGAGGGGGCACTTTTACACACCACTTTCTAAGCCCTGGAAACCTGAAGCGTCCCCTGAAATGCCTTCTCCTCGTGGACAGCCTCCTGCATTAGGTCTGTAGAGCCCATGGCATCGCTAGCAGCAAGGGTGGAAGATGACGCCCTCTTGGCTTTATTCACACTTTCTTGAAATGACGTCGCATCTCTCCCAGGGACCTCTGTTCACTTCTGGATGCTGAGAAAATGGTCCCTCAGTTATGAATTTCCTTCCTGAAATCAAACAAGGAGAATCTCTCCTCGAATTAGCACAGCAGATGCCAGCACAGAAGCCAAACCAGGAACGGTAACATTAGTAAATATCACACTGGCCTCAGTACGACACTCCTACCTCAGAAATCACAGAGGCACCAGGTACATCCCCACTGTTGTGCACTCACATGCAAACTGCAGAGCCAGGGATTAACCTCCCCATCCAAAACTGGGAGCAGGAGATAGAAGTCACAAGCTGAAAATCAGAGCTGGAAAAAAATCAGAGACCACAGCAAGGTGGAGATCAGGATCCAAACCTGCTGCATGTTGGGGAGTGCTTGGAACTGGGTTCAAAAACCCAACCCTGGCCAAAAACTCAACAGTTCCTCATTGCTGGCAAGGACTCATGCCATCATGTTCCTGCTCAGAGCTGGCCTTCACCACATGAATGATGTAAAATGGTGTGGTGAAATATTGCCTGTAAGTGGCTCTTACTCTTACAAGCAAATTTCACCTCACTCCCATTCTCCGCACGCACACACAGAGCTTATTTTCCTCTCTTTCCATCTACAGGACATGAGGTTTTCTCTTCAATATTATAAACCTTCCAGCAGATCCACTTTTACTTTTTTTTCATATCCTTGTTAGGACATATGAAAAAAAAAACCAACTGATGCAAAGCTGTTTTCCACAGCATATCCTCCAGACTGGCCTGCTCCTTTCCACAATCCCAGCCTTTCTCCCAAACCCACTTTGTACCAAAAACTAACATCTATTTATACTTAAAACATGCTCCTGCTGTGTCCCAGCCCCTGTGTTGGAATACCTGCCACTTCCAGAGAGAAAGTCCAGTAACTAATGACTATTGGAGCTATTATTCTGCATGGGTTGCCTCTGCACAGAAGCCAGTAAAGTAATGAAGTCTCCAGGGCCAACATGAACTGCTGCATTGGCAGCAGGTTTCATCATGTGCTAGAAAAACATCAGAATAGCTCAAGCAGGCACCTGCTTTTATTCTTCACCTCAATAGCCTGCAGAAAACCCCCCAAATGCTAAAACAAATAGCACAGTTAAAAAGCAGGCAGATATATATTTCCGTGCTCGGAGTTCTGCCTTGCATAGGAACATCCAGCAAATCCAAACTTTGCAATATCACCTTCACCTTTCAGGTTACTCTAAGTCTCCAGTACCATGATGGGAGAAGCTGAGCCCCACCTCTTTAAGCGCGCGCTCCTCTTTAGCTCTTACAGCCACGTGCTATCAGGAAGACTGCTCTTGCTGCCATGCTTCCAGGTGGTCTCAATTAATCCCATGGAGTTAAGCACAGCACGTAATCAGGAGCTTGCCCATGCAGCCGGCAACTGGGAGCCTCAGACACACTGTATTTATCTGTAAATCAAAGTGAAGCTAAGCAGCTCCCCAGCCCTGACAGCATTGGTGTGTCTCCCAGAACATATTACAAACGATTTTTATGACATGCTATGTGTTTTTCCACATTGGACAACGTGTTTACTCAAGAGTTTCTTCCGAAAAAAATGCTACAGGCTGTCCACAGGGACCAGAATAAATTCAAGAGGATATGCCGTCCTGTTTTATTTTTTATCCATCAATAGCCATTGTGCTGTTTAAAGAACTCAGAAGAGTTCTGTTAGTGGAAAGCTTTTCGGTGTTTTGATATATCCCTCCTTCCCCCCCCCCCGCCTCCTTCTTGCTCTGCAAAATGCCACTTGCAATTCCCCATCATTTTTTTTTTTCTGGGTGGTTATGTTAAAATTTCTGCCCAAAGGCTTCTGGCCAAATTTTGCCCTCAGATATGTACATTCAATAGCTGGTGAAATTAGTGGCTTATTTGCGTGCAAGTTGGAAGAAGGAATTTGGCTCCATCGGCAGCATTTTCTGAGCAGCCACAGAGTGCACGCACACCAATTGTTTGGACACACGCTCCAGACACCATGGCCCAGGGGCAGCCAAATTCCCAGACCCCCGCAAGTCGCATACCAGCATCTCCACGCTGGTGAGCTGCGCAGGAAGCGTACCTCAAGCCCTCGCACTGGAGGGAGGTGTAGCACACCAGCATGGGAGTCAGGTGCTGGCTTTGCTCTCCAGGACCTAACCAAGTTCTTGGTCACAACCCTGCTCAGCTGTAAGTAGGGCCAGCACAGAGAAAAGTTGGTGTTACACATCAAAAATGTACTTTATCCACATGCCCTTTGGTTCTGGTGGACTGCCAAGTGGTTCCGCTCATGTAGGACCTCACTTGCTCTCCACTGATTGCAGAGGGAGATAGGTGTCTCCATGCGCTGCCTGAAGTTACTTCTCCAGACAGACACTCACAGGGTCAAGTGTCACATCCTATCTGCCACCCCACACAAAGGCAGAGTGGTGCCTGCCAGCAGATACTGCTGAAGCTCAGTCCTGGGTTTAACACCTATGGTACATCCAGAGGGACATTCGAGGTAGGCTGGATCCTCTGTAGCACTTGGAGGGAAATTATCTGCTTCCTGGTGGAGGGGAGTTTGCTTTTGCCCTTCCTGGCATCCGGAGTCGTACAGCTACTCCTCCATTATCTGCTCCAGTTCGGGCTGGTACCTCCAATGTATAGTGGCAGAATGGAGGAACCTCAAAGGTGGCTCCTCCAGCTCCTCTGGGAGAACCTGGCAGAAAGGGACAGCAGGTCACAGAAGGGCTGTTTTCAGGACTGCAGCAAACTCCAATAACAACTCAACCAACATTGAGCCCAAAAGTCAGACAAGACTAAGCTCAGACTTCCCACAGACATCTGTGCATTTAAATGTGTGCACATGCATACACATCCCTACAGGCAAACATGAAGTTAACATCCCTCAGCCCTTCTTGATTCTGGTGAAAAGGAATTATGATGGATGCTAGCCTTGTGTTTTGGGATCCTGACATGACCAAGCTGTCTTAGAAGAAAAAAAAAAAAAAAACCCAACCTGTTTTGGGGAAGTCTGACTCCTCCTTTCCTCTACCCATGTGTGCATGCATATGTGTGCGTGGTGGTCTCTGTGGACAGATCTGTCACTATGGAGAAATTGGGACACAAGAAGCAGCTCTGTGCACGGCTGGTCCCCATGTTATTTCAGTTAACGGCAGGGTGGTAATGAATTCCAAGATGGGTGGAGGGTGGAACAACGAACCAGCCCAACATTAATCTCTTTTGTTCATTCAGCTAACAGCATAATCTCCAAATGTCCACAGACTGTTCTTACAAAAAAAGAGGAGAAAGAGCAAACGATGTAAGATGCCCACCACATTTCCAGCCCAAAGGCGTTTCTGGTATTTGTGTCTATCTCTGTTCCACTCCTAACAAGCCCTCCTCTATGCTGAGGCACATAGGGAGAAAACAGCACACTTGACCCAGAACCCAGCCAACACCCTTTAAAAAAACCTGGTTATTCCCACTCTTGGGTTTGGGGCGCTAACCTAAACACCCAGCATCAACCCAGACTGCTCACAGAAATCTGCCAGGCTGGCTGTTGAACTGAAGACAAATAAGGCATTTCCAGTCTGCACAAGTTAACTTTTTGTCAACAGCATCGCTTAACAGCTCCAGACCAGCACCTTCTTCGGAAATACATAACTGCCTCCTGGCAGTTAAAGACTGCAAAAGCTTTTAGACATTCAGTTGACTGTCTCAGCTCTTATCCTAAGGTTTATTCTGCAACAGTCCCACTGACATCTGTGAAGCTGATCATTGAACAAACACTCCTTGCCATCAACAAGAGTGTCAGGAGGTGACTGTATGTGACTTACAGGCCTATTGGCATAGTGGAAGAGTTTCAGACCTTCTACCCAGACAGTGCCCTCAAGTGATGGACTTACAACAGCTTTGCTTTGATTTTTTTGATCTGGAAATGTTTCTAACCTTCAAAAGTCTCTGTACCTTAGTAAACGCAAGGGTTTTTTGGACTGAACCTTTTCTCCGGCATCCAAGTAATCCCAGTGGAGCTGAACCAAAAAAAACCCCAATAAACTGCTCAACTAAAAGAACAAAAATAATTGTCCCCAAAGGAAGAACCTCTCCAGTGTCTTGGCTACACAACACAATGGTAAAGCTGAGTAAAACTGGTCTCAGTTTCTGTTGACTCCAGAGACCTGAATGGATTTTTTTGCCATCACTTTGAACTGAAGGACACAAAAGACCTCATTTATTCTTCCTTCTTCATTCCCTGCCATAAAAGCCAGGAAATACAGTAATATGGCATTTCCAGTACCATTTCATTCACTTTGTGCCTGAATTATTTTTATTTCCCAAGGCAAACAGAGAAGTGAGACAAGCGTCCATCCTTAATTTCAAATTTCCTGCCATTGACCAATTTAAACCATAGATCTAATGTTGTTAGGACAATATTTTCTTCTATATGTGTCTTACTATTGATGTTAACCACTTACTGTTTATTTCCTACAGCAGCTGGGAACATGGAAACATGTACTGAAAAGGCTGAGTCACCTCCCTGATGTCTAATGTTAGCTTCGCAGCCTGGACAGAGCTCAGTAAGGATATTCTTGTCTCCCAAACCAGGAGCCCCCCATCAGGGTGGAGCACAGACCTTCAAAGAGGAGAAATAAGTAGCAAGGAGCACTGCCAAATCAGGGAAGGCCAGACAAACGGCGAGCGGGGACGGACAGTCAGACCTTAATCCCGCTAAATGGAAAGTGGATAGCCCTGAAGGGAGAGGAACTCTTGCTACTCTGCCTCATCGTCTGAACTGCCAGGATTTCAGCTCTTTGTGGACAACCAGAGCTGGCAAGGATAGGGGAGAGCAACTGACGTTATCTCCTCCCCAGTTTACACTGTTGGCTGGAGGCCGAGCCCCCAACAGCAGCCCCTGGCACCAGCCTGGGGACCCCCCCACAGACTCAGCCTGGGTTAATAACGTCCATCTTCCCTGGGAGCCAGGGATTTGTTGTGGAAACGCTGCCAGAAGGACCTAACTTTGGCTCCTCTTCCCAAACATTTGCGGAAAGGCTGCAAAGCATCTGCTGGGACCCTGAGATGGAGGAAAAGCCAAAGGCAAGGGGGAGAGATGCCCCATCGGGGCTGCGGTTCCTGACAGAGACGTGGTGCAACATCAGTCCTTGGCTCTCTAGGGCACAGACGGGTAGAGAGTTCTCTCCTTCCTTTCCTCCTTTCCAAAGTCCTCTTCCAGAAAAAAAGTGGAAAGGCTGGATCTGAGGGACTCACGGGCACTGGGGGTAGAGCTCAAGGGCACTCCACCTTTGCACCTCTCCTTTGGTAAGGAAAGCCCTGTTTGGGAGATAAGCAGGGGTGCGAGAAAAAAATTACCTTCCTATTTTTTTAGGGAAATAAAAGAAAACAATGATGGAGGATATGAGACTTCCAGCAGGAAACCAGGTCTTAGCAATGCGAGGTGTAATGAACAGAAAACACCAGTCCATAGGACTCTCTGCAGGGGACAGTTCCAAGCGTAATGGAGCCATCAGAAAAATACTGTTTTCCTTGCAGTAACACTTCAAGCCCAATTCACTACAAAGAGGAGAGAGCTGTGAAAGAGTGGGAAGTCTCTTCATCCACTGCTGCTTCCCAGGGACCACAGGGGGCCAGTTCAATTTGCACCTTTTATCACCCCCGCCTGCATTTCACTTGTCTGCAGGAACCTTCTCCCCAAGGCAATAAAATCAAAATCACTACAGAAAGCAGGCTATGGAAATGGCTCACCTGGAATTCAAAGGGGCTTTGCTGGGGTGAGACCTGCCCAAAGACACTGTTGGACCCCTCTGCCCCAGGGTACCCAGCCCCCAATCCCACCAGCACCCTTCACACAGCACCAGGTGTCCATTCTCTGTGCTGAAGCAGAACGAGCCGAGCCGAGCTTCCCCCATTTCTGCGGGTGCCCTCCCACCCATGCATTTCCTTCTACTTCCACTTGAAAGCCCCGGCTGGATAGGAGCCTGGGGGCTGAACCCACCAACAGAGGAAGACTTACCAGCTCTTCTCAATTTTTCAGCTTGCAAGCTTTTCCCCAATGTGGCCTACTTGCTCTTGCCATGGGAATACAGATTCACCCTCCAAATTACAGCCCATTTTAGGGCCCAGCTACCGACTATGAGAGTATCAAGTCCATCTTCAAAGTGTTTTCCATCCTTTTTCTTTTCCATTTCTGGGAAATGAGGGTCCACATGGCTCCCTGCCTCTGTACTGCTGCAGCAGCATTGCTGATGATGAGAATTGCCTCAAGGAGCACAAAACCAAAAGGAGCTGGTGCAGGCACCTGCCAGGACACACAGCACCTGTGTGGAAAGGCAGCAATAAGGGAAATACAGATTTCCCCAGGGGAGTTGATCAGGAAGGATGTTTGGGTGCCTAACTCCGTTCAGATCCACGGGCAGCCAGGATCCTTGCTGCTGCTGACTCCCAGTTTGCTCCAACCTCCCAAGGGCACCTTTGCCCATCATCTGCATGGCTCTGTATAGGCAAGAAATTGGAAATATGGGCTGTCCCACTGTTGTGGGCTCATAATTGCTGTGAGTTGATGAACTGCAGCTCTTCTGCATAACTCTTCTGACCTGCTGAGCACCCCCTCCCTGACCCAGCACTCCTCTCCCACTCAGCTTTGCTTTCAGGAGAAATTAGGCTGAGTTTCAAGCAAACCTGGGCTGAGCTTCAAGTGAGCCTGAGCCAACTCCTAATTTCTGCCGTCAGCGTATTGTTTGGGGTCAAAACCATAAGCTGCATGAAGGCTTCACTTCAGTTTTGCTCCAACCTGAAAGCACATCTGAGACATCCTGGCCGCATCTCACTGCTGGGAGTTGCCTGGATCACGGCACAGGGCAGGACTCAGCTGGGAACAAACGGAGGCAGGTCTCAGAGGCCAGGCTGGAGCAAAGGGCTAATGCACAGGGCCCCAAGTCCAACCCCAGCAGTTATTTCGGGGTCATGTTTTTGAGTGATAAATTAAAAAAAAAAAAGCCAAAAAAACCCCCACCAAGTCTCACTGCAGCAGAAGATGGATGACATTACTTTTAATTAGGCAGAGCTGCATCTTATCAAGTAATTCTTTGCCTTCAAGGGGGCTGTGCATGAGGTGACATGGGAAATTAGTTTCTGGAAGCTACCAAGGGCAGCATGGCTGGACATCACTCCTGGTTAGAAGGGTGCAGGGCCTGGGCATGAAGGGCAGGGCTTAACTAGGAAAATGTTTCTTCATTTAAGGACACCACAGAGAATAATTGTATTTTATAGATGCTGCTGTGCCCGGCAGGGCATCATCATACACACCTGTCACTCTGCAGGCATAAGACACTGATGATGTTTAGCTTTGCCCCCTTCTCTCTCCTCCCAGCCCCTTTTGAAACACTGCATCTTTCTCTGGGTCACTTTTTCCAGGGCAGGAAAGGGGAGACTTGCGCTAAGCACGAGGGCCAGAAAAGCCACTGACCTATTTCCATAGCGAGGCAAGCATCACCAGCCAGGGGCGCACACCCAGAGCCCCTCTGCTCCCCACACGCTGGCTGAAACTACTCGCATCACATCACTGCTGGCAGTTCACAACACAGGAAAAGGGCTCTCACCTCATAACAGATCTGACAGGCAAACCAAAGAGCAGGAAGGTAGACTTTCTCCTCCGGAGACCTCTACTCCAGTCCTATAAACTTCAGAGGAAGGTTTTGGCAGGTTAAGGCTTTGCCTGCACTGCAAGAACCAAAAACCACCTTGAATTAGCAAGGGGAGTGGTAAATCAAACCAACATTGAGGTGTGAGATGGGAAGTCCCCCCCCCATTCCATGAGTTTTAGCAGCAGCACTGGTGGAAAAGTTGGCCAAGCTTCACCAAGAGCATCTATCCCATGCAGAAATTCCCAGGTACACATGGCATATAGGTATCACATACAAAGTGCTTACAAGCCTCCTCTTCACAGCATCAACACAAGAGGCAAACCATGGTCTGCGGTGGCAAGTGGAGGGTCTGCATTTGCTTCAATGGCAAATGTTGGCCTTGAAGCTGTCACAAAGATGATGACATGGAGGCCATCATCTCAGAGGAGGAAGACGGAGGAGCACAGCTCTTTTCTGTGAATTTTGCTCTCTCCTATGGGAAAGTTTAGTCTTACTGGGAGGCTACATTTATATTGTGGCTGAAGGAATTGCTCCAAACTGGAGACCAGTAAGTTAAACAATCTCCCCAGCTTGTCTTTGTGCTGCAAACATGTTCCACAGCACTTCAATAGTTTGAGCAACGGTGGGGCTGTGTGTCATGTATTATTTCTGGCCATCTGGAACAAACATTAACCACAAATAAGCAAATTTGCTTATTCTTTACTGCAAAGAAAGAAGAGCCTTGCCAGAGTGATGCTCATTTCCACTGATGACAGATGTTTCAGGCATGCTTGGGTACTGACTGCTGCATGGAAACCAGAAGCTGCCCTCCTCCATCCTGAGGAACCACCAAGTTTCACAGGCTGAGATACTGAAAAACTAGAAAGAAGAGGGAAAATTTTAAAAGAAATATTTTTTTTTAAAAAAAAAATCAACCTTGACTCAAGTTTACTTTTTCCCCTGGGTTTTTGAATTGGTGTCCCTGTGGAGTGAAGCTTACCCCGTGGCTCTCTGCGTCTCCTTGCCCTGCCAATTTTTGCAACCCTGGGCAGCTTGCAGGCGAAGGAGAGCAAGCTGCCCAGGACAGCCACATGGCTGAGGGCGGATGGGCACGTAGAGGCAGGGACCCCCATGGACCATCTGAACCAGTGCCTGGAAAAAATCCCCAAAACCTGGGGATTTCAAACTTCCTAAAGCGCCAGCCCAAGGCTCTCCGTATCCATACGCACATGCTTTCTCCCCCTCCCTCTCATACACATATGCACGCAGGGCTGCTGTCTTACTTTCAACCTCCCACACGAGCCAGAGGGACAAAATGAAACCAATAAATAACCGCTGTTAGCTCCTGCATTTTCAAAGTAGTGCATGGGGATTTGAGTACATGTAACTTCCATTAACCTCATTTAGAGTCAAAAACGTAACACCCTGGCCCACCGCTCCGCAAACACTGAGACTTTGCTGCAAGCCACTAGTGCTGGCAAGCCCTCGCTGTTTCTTTGCCCAGACCAAGGTTGGGATTTTTTTTTTTTCATTATTTTTTCAAAAAAAAAAAAAAATGAGTGGATGCTATCCTGAAGTTCTCATTTCCCCCTGTTATTGTTTTCAATTGCTGGCATTATCCAGAGGGGGGTCTGCAATCCAGGAGCATCGCATGCCCATATGGCAGGACTTCAACAGCAGGCTGCCGAAGCTCACTGCACTTTACTGCTCACCTGCATGCACTTGGAAGAGGTGCCCACGGTCCTGTTTCTTGCAGAAGTTGCCTTGAAAATGTGTTTGCCAGGAGCTCCTGGCTCAATGGAGCCTCAGGAAAGGTTTTAGGTGCAGACTCTGTTTTCTCTTTCCAGGCTTATACATATGTATATGTTTATTTCATGGCAGGGACAGAAACCAGCAAGAAAATAAAACCAACAGGAGGTTGAGGCCGCCCTGCTGATGCTCAGGAGCCTCTGGAGCACTGCACCATTGACGCTGCTCTCCCACCAGCCAGGAGCAGGTACACATATAGGCACATAAGCCTCACAGCACAGCTTTAGGAGAACACATCCCCCTCCATCATCATTCCACAAATCCCGAGGATTTCCATGAAGAGCTGTAACACCACGGAGCGCTGGCAGCAAGCATTGCCACCCAGAACAGGAGAGCAGGGAGCTGTATCTCACATGGCTTTGGCAATCAAGATAACACTGCTGCATCCCAGCATGACAGGCATTTGTCACTCCTTTGATAAACAATCCTTTGCACCCAAGTAAAAACCAAGGGCTCACTTACTGTGGCCCAAGAGCAAAAGATTTTTTTATTTTTCCAGCCTTGATAGGCAATGGGTGTAATTAGCAAATTAAAGCAATTGCAGTCTTCCTTGTCTTTGCTCTAAGTAGCACTGATCAGCCCAAACCTTTGATTGTGCATTTTTAGAGAAGCTTTATGAGACACAGCAATTGACTTCTTTTAGGAAATCCTTTTCAAGAATACTAATTTCTAATCAGCGCAGAAGAAAACGTCCTTCCACAGGAGAGGGCCTTCAAAATGGCCTTCAAAGTGTTCAGCAACAAGTTTTGGAGGCAGGTGAATTGTTGCAGGGTTTTCCTTTGTACTCGTTTTCTCTTTTTATCTACTGGAAAGAAGACAAAAGAAGAAAAGATGGATTATTTTTTTAAATGACAAAACTTAAACACAAATATTTTTGTAAGAAAAATGGAAGAGAAAGAAACATGTACATTTACATTTCATGTAACTGAAAACCCCACTTCAGGTAAAGACACTTCCATACGTGTTCACTTCCCATGGAAAAAAAACCCAAACATTTGCAACACTTTCATCAAAATGTTTTTAAACAAACGTCTTTTGTTTAAAGAAATTCAGCTGCATCTCAAGCAGTTTAGCACATGTAAAGAAAACTGTGCATTCTGCTGGCAGAGACATTTCTCCATCAGAGCATTTGCAAAGCTTTCTTATTAATAGGAGCAGCTACGGGGTCTTTTCCCCTCCCTCAGTATCACCATTGTGGATGAATCCATGACCTGCATCAGTGGAAAAAATATGTTATGTCGTATATTAGCTAAAAAAACAATGCAAAGACTGCTTTTGCTCGATGAGTGCCTTGTCTTTGGCTACACTTAAGCAAAGCTTTCAGGTCATGCCTGGAGACGAGCGATCAGACCCCAAAAAGCTGTATTTGTACACATGGATGCACTTCCATACACCTGGTCATAAAACAACAAGTCCATCTACGCAGAACAGAGCCACTGGCACAGGAGATAGATGCTGTTGTACACAGCTGTAGTGTTTATAAAACCCCATTTGCTACGTCCTCAGACATCTGGCTTGGACTATCTGGTGTCTGATACGAGCTGTGCTCAGACAAATCCTTCCCCTCAAGCAGAACAGAGAAAGTTGGGGGGGGGGGTTAACCTTTTTTGCAAGGCCACCTATTTTTCCAAGCCCTAAGAAAATGGAAAACCCCATGGGGATTTCTCCCTCCCTGCCCTTCACTCGGACTGAAGCTGGCCAGTGGGGAGGACACACGTTGGAGGCCCGTGCACGGCAATCTTCATTTCCACAAGGAAGTTCAGCAGACACAACTGTGCGTAAATACTGAGCTCGATTCTGCACCCACCCCCAGGCACGAAGCAGTACAAACGACCGTAGAAAACGCTACCTGTGGTGCCAGAGCGCAGGTGAGGTCTGCCTGGAGGCACACACAGGCGTCCCCGCACACCTCTCGCCATCAGCCTTCCCCTCGCCATAGCCTGGGATCTGCCGCCCTAAAAATAGGCGGCCGGCCGACAGCTGATCCCCGCACAAAAGACCCTCCACATCCCAGGAATTTCACATGGCCGACAGACAGGGGAGCAGTCCTGCTTTGTGCTCCCAGCCCCAAATACCGCCGTCAGCCCGCCTGTCCCTCCCCAGCCCCGCAGCATCCTCCCAGCTGAGCCCCAGCAGCCCCGTGCACACCCCCATGGATGCCTCTCCTCATGGATTTACGCTGGATTTACCTGAGCTTTTCTTACTCTTGCAGGCTGGGCTGATTTTTCCACGGTGTGGATTTCGTAATGGGTCCTTCCGCTCATTTTCCTTCAAACCTGTTCTTTTCACCAAGTTCTTGCACTCTTTATGGTAGTGCTTTACGGAATACGTGCGAGCTGCTCCGGGCAGGACACGTGTCATGGGAGCCAAAACCTGCCAGCACCAGCAGCAATCTATGAAACAAAGTCAGACCCCAAAAAGCTGTCTGAAAGACACTGGCAAAGTGCTGCCACAGGTAATGCTCTGAAAATTGCAGTGGTTTTGAAAATAGTCAGCAAGCTTGGTGAGGACTTAGTGCCTACAGATACACTACCCTTGGCATTTTAAGAAACAGCAAGTTCTCCCCTTCCCCCCGTACTTTTTTGGCAAAAACAACAACATTGCATCGACCCCTCATAACTCTATCACTGTTAGCCTGGTGGCTTTGTTCCCACCTGAAGAAGGGGTGAGGAAACGGGGTAGAAATGTAGCATCTGGGGACAACAGCACCTCAGAGGGAAACACAGCCCAGCCAGGGGGGCACAGGGCAGGAAAAGCCCAGGCAAAGCCGGAGGCTGCCCAGCAGGACAAGCCAGCCCCCAAACACAGAGCCCAGGCACCCTGCAGGGGCAGTGGTTGGAGCTGGATAAGCTGGGAGCTGGGGCAACACATGGCAGGTGTCACTGTAAATTACCAAGGATGGAGCTGGGACAAGTGAGCACCTTTTTAGGACCGCAACAGCCTTGTGTAGGAGAAGTCTGGGCAGGCAAGGCAGGAGCCAGCGGCTCCAGGATCTGGCTGGAGGGTTAGCAGATATTAGGACCATCCAAGTGCACCTGCTATGGCCAGTCAGTGCCACAGAACAAGCCCGCTGCAGATGGACAGAGGACCATAACAGGCTGATAAATGCCTTATGTTGTCATTACGTTATCCATACGGGCTTAAATCCCGGAGCAGATTTCGCCAGCTTGGCTCGGCTGCATTTCCCCGCTCGCGCCTGCCGGGCTGGGCAGCAGGAAGGTGCGAGTGCTGCTCTGACACCAAATCCTTTTGTTGTCTATTTATACCCTGCCCTCTGAAAGCGGGCTCGCTAGCGGCTGTCACTTGGCGTCTTATCTCTCCTCGCTTTGCAAACTGTCTCCTGGCAGTCCCACTGCACCATTGCCACCACTTGGGAGTCTGCTCCCATCCCACTTGCTCTTTAGTTTAAAAACAAAGAAAAAAAAACCAACAGCCCCCCCCAAAACCCCCATTATAGGACACCCAGATTGCACTATGTGGTTAAAAGGCAGGGCTTTATTCTCGTTATCAGAGGCATAAGGATTTGCTGGTGATACCAAGATGCAAACCATTACCTTCATTTTGTTCCTGGCATGCAGAAGTTGATGCCTCCTGCTACGCAAGTGGGTACTGAAGGTGCTGAATAAGAGTCATTACAACAAACTGTGATGGTCCCCCCGCTCACACAGCCTTAGATCTCAAAGCCCTTTAAAAGGATTTCCCTATCATTATCCATATTTTGCAAAAGGGAAGACAGAGGCACAGAGGAATTAAATGACTACACACATACACCCAAAAGTCACAATCGCAAAGCTTTTGAGCTCGTAAGACACCAAGAGCTCCAGGATAGCAGTGGCCAACCCAGGGATGTCCCTCACGGTCAGCATTTGAGGCTTATCCTGTTCACATCTGCAGAGACTTCCAAAAACACACCCTATTGTCCAGCCATGATCAGCCAAAGTTTCCCATTAAACCACATGCCCCTGAGGCCTTCACACACCCCCAACCCCAGACCTAGGGCAGAGAGGGTGGAGGAATATGTTTCCCCCTGGATCTTCCCAAAAGCCACCATGGGTAGCACCTCAAGCTCTCCTTGCTCTGGTGCAAACACAAATCCAAGGAGCTCTCAACCCTCCACCAGAGCAAGTGCCCAAGAACAGGGAGTAAGGCTTAGGGTCACGTCTGCTCCTCAACCATCTCTTTTAAAAGGTGCAAAACAAGGTCAGGAGGGGTAGTCCAGCAGCTACAAGAGCACAGTGGTCTCTGACTGGTGGTTGGTGAGACCAATCTTCCCCACACGGGGACATGGTAAGGACCATGGTGCACCCAGCAGGGATGCTCCAGGCACCCTGCTGGAGACCAACCCTCTGATCATCCTCATTTATCCCCACTGAAGGACAGGGTGGCAGACAGACACCCAAGCAGTGGGATCTATGGACAGGGTTTATTTATGAGCAGTGCATGTCTCTGCAGCCCAGGGAGCCTCCAGCTGTCCCTGGAGCCACTCACAAAGCCATCAGGCCAGAAAGTGTCAGCTGGGGCTGGGGGAGCCCTCCCTCTCCAGGTCCTGTTGCACAGGCAACTGGTGGGAACAGAAGAGGGCAGCCATGGGAAGCAACAGGGCTGTTGGCACCTGCTTGTCATAGGAAAGCAAAAGCAAAAGAGCCAAAGCTGGGAGCGGGCAGAAGCAAAGCAAAGCTGGGCTCTCCAGCCCAGATGAAGGGAAGGCAACGGGGTGCCAGAGGTGTACAACCCCACCAGTGGCAGGGATGGGCATGAGAAACGAGGGCACCTCACAGGTTTGGGGGGACTGTGGACACCATAGCATTCAGCAGAGGAAGGTCCCACAAATGGGTTTTGTAGGCCATGTCCCAGCAACAGCTTGTAGGGACCAGCCTTTTAGCAGAAGGAGCACTTCTGGAGGCAGACTGCAATTTTCAGGGAGAGGGTGACTCAGCCGGATTATACACATGGTGAATGAGCTTAAAATCAGGCTGTAGAGGCTTCAAGACTGAGCAAAGCTCACATCCACAAAAGCCCATGAAGACCACAGAAGAACACAGACCTTACAAGCCATCTCAGACCACCTCCCACCCTGAAACACAGCTGAGTGGTTAGCCATGTGCAAAAGCTCCTTATTTAGCCAAGGCCACATCCATCCCAGCAACAAGCAAATTCCTCCTGCCAGGAGGAGCCCAGTGACAGCAAACTCCAGCCGCTATGACCAATTTCCAAAGCATTTTCCATTTGCTCTCCCAGAACCCCTTTGCCTTATGCTGTAAGGCTTCGGGGCAGTCTTAGAGGCTTTCTGTGCACCTGGGGCTGGATGGGATTTTCACTCAGACTACTTCAAATTAATTCAAAGCACTGGTGAAGCTTTGAGAGTCACATTATGTCCCAAAACAGTGCTCCTCTGACCCAGAAGGGCTCCTGGGAATGAAGGAAGCAAGCGCTGTCTTCTGCTTGCAGCAAACAGATTGCTTGGTGGCACCAAAAGCTAAAAAGAAATCACAGTAAAATGCAGTCCTGCACTATTTATGCCATTCTCTTTTTAACATTTTTCCCTGGAATTGGGGGAAAGCTGGTTGGTGCAGAAGCTTTACATTTTGGCTCCTCTCAGCAGCCCAATTTGTCCCAAATCCTGGGTTTGGTGAGCTCTCTGAAGGAGGATGGCCCATAACTGGGCTCCCTCTCCCAACCCTGGGCTAGTTTTCAGGCAAAGCTTAAGCACCATCCTCCCAGGAGTCCTGGGGCCTGACAGCTCTCCTGCTGACATGCTTTTTACCCCAGCGAGAAGAGAAATCATAACTCTTTTTCTCCCTTAACAGCTGCATGACAGCTTGGTCAGAATATCAGTGCGTGCATCTCTCTGCTCCTACCTACACCTTTATGAAGGTGCTTGTGTGCCTCAGGGGCTCATAGGGAGCTCTCAGGCAACACTTGCCATTACACACACAAAAAAAAAAAACCAACAAAAACTGATGCCCTATAAAGTTTCCAAACGCTTTATGTGCACAAAGATACAGAAGCAAAATCATCTCATAAAAAGGTTCAGCTCCGGCAGAAATCACTCCAGGTTGTGTAAAAAGAAAAAAAAAAGAAATCAACCACAAGCTTTTGTGATGCCTCCTGTGAGACAGGGAAGCCTGGAAAGGACATGTTACACCCCTAGGAGCATCACTGGGGACAGGGTCACCATCAGCCCCGGTGCCCGTTGTTACGCAGCAGCTCCCCAAGCACCACCCTCTCGTTTCACCCAGCTGGGTCTTCTGTCCTCATTATTCCTCCATCCTCCCAGCTACCCCGATCCTCAGAAACGGGCTGGAAACACAGTCCCAGCTCTGAAAAGCTGCTGCCATCTCCTGGAAAGAGGCTCCTTTCCCTGGAGAGAGGCGAGAGCGTTCGCGGCCCGTGGGACACATGCCAGAGGGGACCTGCGGCCACCGGGCACCTGCTGCTCTGGGGGTGGCCTAATCCACCCCCTCTGATGTCATACCTGTCACCCTGATGACCAAGGGTGATATCAGAAAACAGGATTACAGGCTTGCACCGCAGAGAGCAGGTGGGCACCACGAGGACAAGGTCCGGGGCCACCTTTGATTTCAGCTCAGGCTTCCCATTGTGAAGGAGCACGCTCCTGCCCCTGTGTTTTAAGCAGCACAGGCAACCCTCGGGCGTGCTTTCTCCCCCTCCCGATTGCAAAACCAGACCCCTCTCTAGAAGGAAACTGAGCAGGATGGCTCTCCTGCACCGAGCACAAGGACCCCGTCACTGTCAGGAGGCTGGGAGAGGAGGAAATCGTTGCAACTCCCCCCCCCTCCAATTCTCCTTTCATCTGCAGCTACCCAAAATATAACCTGTCACTGCCATAGGTCCACACAGAGATAACTCACAGTCCCAGGAGCCTCTCTCCAGCACCGATGCACATTTTCATAAACACATCTGTCAAACAGGGTTGGGGTGGTTTTTCTACCCCCATCACCCCCCCCTAAAAAAAAAAATAAAGAAATTTTAACCATCTCTCCCTGATGCTGCAAGACTGAGGGGTTCAAATTGCCTTCCTGAGTGGCGATGCCCGCCAAGGCACAGCTGATGGCCCCGCAGCAGGCTGCGAGCCCCCCGTGAGCTGGCCCGTGTGAGCGTCACTGCGGTATTTATATCCTTTTATTACGCTTTAAACCATCGGGGAGAAACAGGTGCAGAGCTGCCTGTGAAACGGTGGCCAGCGATGTCCCCCCAAGCCCCAAGCTGTTATATACACCAGCATGGACATGCACATACAGGAGGACAGAGCCAGACCTCTTAAATCCCCACTGAGTGCTGAAGACATGGATATTAAAAAAAAAAACAAAACCAAAACATCGGTCCTGGATGAGCACACGCACCAAAGCACTGTAAAGATCTGATGGGTAGATTAAGCCCTCACAGGCTGATAAAGACACTCCTCTGACAAAGACACCCCACCTTAGCCCATGGAGCTGCTGTTCACAGGGGGCACAGCCAGCTGGGGGCACCCCCAATGCGCCCTGTGGAGCTCTTTCTGGCTACTTCAGCAAATAAATCACTGCTGCCAGCCCAGGAGTGCAGCCTCAGTGAGAGCTGCTCTCCCACAGGTGCCCAGAGCAGGAGGCACAGCTCTGAGGCTGCAGAATGGCCATCTGTGATGTATGTTGGGCTTGGACTGTGCCTCTCACCTTGTTTCTCATTTGCTGTGGTGCATCTGTGTGTCCCCGATGGTGAGGAGGGGATGTCTCCTTCAGAGAAAAGCAACTCTTCTGGACACAGACCAGGTTTCGCCCACTTGAGATACTCAGAAAACTCTCCATCTTCTTCATTAGAAGTAGGTTGGTTGGCACCTTTCCTTGGAGAATCCCCAAATAAATCTCCTTTTACAACCTGGATCTGAGCCACAGTAACCTCCGACAAACTGAAAAAGAAACATGGCCTGAGGTGGGTTTAGTGCCCTCACCCCAGGCAGAGTGTTACCATCTAACCAGGGATGAACCTGGCCCAAACTTTCCCAAGGCAAAATTAAGGGACAGCAGGAAGATACTGGTAGCTTTATAGCCTCAAGTCAGCTGGAGCAAGAGTGAAGTGTCCTCCCCAAGCAAGTCAGAGGTTCCACTACCTAGACTGTGTTCAGGGACACCTCCCAGCCCCCCAGCCCTGTCCAGCCACGTAACACCTCAGGAGAAGCCCCAGGCAATGGCTTCAGGTTCACAGCTGGCTAGCAACCCCTCACTTTTCCCTAAAACAGGTGGAGAATATTAGGATTAGCAATGTAATTCCCCAGTGCCTCGAGCTCACCTGGCCCAGGAGTGCAGTGAGCTGAGCAAAGGATTTGAGTCGAACCTCACCAATGCCTTGGGACATGCCTGGTCTTTATGGGTAGGAGACAGGAAGCCTTGGTTAAATTGATACAGCATTAACACTTCATTGCTAGAAATCAAAGCTGAGTTTAGCTTTGCAACCCATCTTTTATGGGTGGAGGCATCACCACGCTCTATTACCCCAGAGCGGGTTAAAGCCGGGTGCCACCACCACAATTACTATTCAGCCTTTATCAAAAACGACTCCTTTTCCTTCCCAAGCAGAGGCCATCGGTGTCCCCTGCACTTGAACGCCTCATAAATCTCCCCTTTGGAAAGGCAGAGCAGCCCCGCTCCGCTCCTGGGGAAGAAAGGGGTTATTGTTCAGCCTCAGGTACGCTGCGGGGAGCGTCTGCCCTGAAATACAAACGTGTGTGTGTGTGTGTGCCGTGGGACAGGCTGGTGCAACAGCCAGGATAGCCCAGGCTGATAAAAGATGGCAGGCTTCCTCCCCGCCAGGCCCCGGGGAATAGCGCTTCCGATTTTTACGTCGCTTCGAAGAGTAACGATGCACTTTATGATGTATGAAATGGAAATACTGAGATTGGGTTCACCTCCCCGGCTCCTCCTGCACACATGCCAGGGCTACACAAAGCTCAGGGGTTTCCATTTCCCCCAGTACAATCCTCAGCAGGCCAGAGCAAAGCTTTCATAGCCTGGTTGCCAGCATCCTTCTCCTTGACTTCAAGGCAAAGCTCCGGGCACCTTTCCCCACCGACAGGCTGGGTTTGCAGATCTACATAACATCTGGCTCAGCAAGGGGAGACCCGTCCTCCGTGTGACTGCCACGGGGAAAACGCTTCCTCTCCCTCCACACGCCTCCCCTGGGAAAGCAAAGGTCAGGCAACCAGAGGGAAATCTGTGGGCTTCCCCTCCTAAAAGACTTCTCCAGATGGATCTCCAACACTGGATTTTTTTTCCAGGTGAAGGGAGAGGGGAGGAGGGAAGGAGACGGGGGGGAAACGGGCAAGGGCAAGACTGCAGCTCACATTTTTGTGCTCACAGCAAATGCATTGGGCAGAGGGGCCGGTGGGTGGCCAGGCTGCTACTGCTCAAGCTGCGGCAGCATCAGAAGATGTCAGGCTCAACGGGGGGAGCACGAAGCTGGCTCAAGCTCCGAGTTCCCAGCTTGCACCAGACCAACGGCAAAAATCCCCATCATAGCAGCCAGGAGCTAGAGTTGTCCCCTGGAAAAACTCCTTGTGCAAAACAGCGATATTTTGGCGATTGGATGCAATAGCCCACGCTGGGAATAAGCAGCATTTTAAGGGGAAGAGGTGCGGCAGATATCGTGTGACACCCTGCCCACCCCGTTTTGGCCAGAGCAGCAAGCACCAACCTCACCAAACCCCAGTGCCCCCTCGGGCAGCGGGGCCACCGGGTGACATTATTTCACTTGCCCCTGCTTTTCATCCCAGTCACCTGCAGGCAGGGCAGCCCGTACGGCGGGACCCCAGCCATCACCCCAGCCTCCCCGGATCGCCTGGCAGGAAGAGGAAATGCCACACATTTTCCAGCTGCTTGTACCTGCGCCAAGTCTAAATGCCACCCCCTAAAAATACCAGCGGGAAGGAGAGGCCACTCGCGCACACACACACACACCCTCCAGCCACCCAGTTATTTTTGAATGAAGCAGCAACTCGAAGCAGCTGAGCGAGACCCAGCCTGCGCTTTCGCACCTCCCCACACAGGTCAGAGGGTGACAGCCCGGTGTCACCCACCGCAAGGCAGCAGCAGAGGCACAATAACACGCTCCAACTGGTGGCAGGCATCCCAGGAGCTCTCTCAGCATCCCCAGGGCGCTTCAGCCGATGCTCCTAATGAAATTAAGCTCCTGTGATGCTTCTGTCTGATCAGCAGCCAGCCCCGTGGTGCTTTAGCCCAAGCAACTTTGATCCCAAGAAGCATCCCTCAGCCCTGGACACGCGCACCCAGGAAACCACGGGGCCTGAATCGCAGCCTCCCTGATTTTGTTTTTTTAATTTTTTTTTTTTTTTTAATTAAACAGAGCCTTATTTCAAGGTCTGACTTCCTCTGGATAAATCAGGCTGAAGCCACCCAGCCTCTGAGAATTACCTTCAAGTTTCCCCACTATTTCCCGGGCCCTAACGAGCAGGAGGGGACGGCTGGGACAGTTCAGGAGGCATTAGACACCCCACAGCCCCGGGGGCCACCTGGGAGGGCTGAGCTGGGTGTCATCTCCCTGCAGCCTGAGCCATTCCCCTGGGGGGATTTGCACCTCCCAAAAACTGGCACTGCCTAGTGGCTCTCTCATTGCTGGCACCGGGCAGGGACAGCTCAGCAGCATCTCTCACCCCCCTCACCAAGACGCGTCCCTGCAGCCAGTGGCACCCACACAATCCATCCCCCGACATCACTCTGAAAGCAGGGGGGAGTTTCGCCGTTTGCTGTTAGAGAGCTGCCACCTCCCGCCCCAGCCCCGCGGGCGCTTCAGGGTGGGATGCTTCAACAGCACCCACACGGTGCGATGGGCAAACCACCCCGTGCGTCTTTCTGAGGGCAAGAAACGCAGCAGCTTCAGCTCTGCAGCCCCTTTGAAGGCAGCAGTCTGCACACAGCGAAGCCTGCTTCTGCCTGCACCCAAGATATAGAACAGAAACAACTTTCCTACCAAATTTATATAGAAAATCTGCTTAAATGTCAGCCTGGCTAAGGAGGATCCTGCAGTGCTTATTTAGAGCAAAATAATGTGATTTTTTTTTTCTGTGCAATGCACTCCAATCACCCCTTTGAAGCCACCCCAAGCCCTGCTTGGACATCTGGAGCGGGCAGACCCACCTGATGCCTGTAAGCATCCCAGGACAAAAGGCTTCTGTGAAGATGAGGTGGTTGTCCAGGGTGGGAGCACAGAGGCCACCAGCACCACAAGTGCAGCTGCCCCAGATCCGAAGGGATGCGCCGGCACAGCAGGGAAAATTGATGATGATGAGGGAAGTCCATCAGGCTGCACGCTGGCCCCGCAGATTGATGGCCTCCGCAACGAGCCATGCATAATGGCCAAGTTCAGGCTGTGGTGGCCGAGAGCTGAAAGGCAACGGCCATAAATAAGCTGGGGAAAAGAAGGAAGACAGAAGGCTGGCAGGGATAAATAAATACTCACACTGCAGCAGGGCTGGGGGAGGCGCAGGGAGAGGGGCTGCAGCACCAGGATGGGATGCAACCCACATCGGGATGGAGACGTTGCCCCAAAGGTGGCTGCTTTGGGGTGAGAGCTTTCCATTCAATAACACTGAGCTGTTTTCCCCCAAAACCATCTTTCCACCTTAAACTCTGGGCAGCTACTAGAAGGGGCATGTCACACATCCTCCCCCAAAATACACCAGAAGGACAATAATAACTAAAAAGGCTTGCTACAGGCGATTTTATGGTTATAAACCCACCATTACCAAAGTTCCAACTCATTCTGACGCTTCTCCCCAGGACCTTTACACCTCAGCAGGTTTCTCCATGACTGACCTGTCCACCTGGGCTTCCCTCATCGCCTTCCTCAGCCAAAAGTACCAACCTCAGGCTTTTTCCTCTTTCAGTTCTCAGCCACTGAGGAACAAGGGAGACAAGGAGAGCAGAGGGTGCAGAGCTGGAGGTTTCCTTCATTATCCCCCATCTGCTTCATTCAGGCCAGTTACTCTTCTCCGGCTTAAATAAGCCCTTTGCATTTTGTTGTGGTCTCTTCTTTTTCTCGCCTCCGCTGTTTTGTCAAGAAAAACCTTGCCCAAAGAGCCGCTGTGATTTACTGCGGCGTTAACAAATGTCGGAGCTTGGGAGCCTTGTAGGAACCGCTCGCTGGCAGCCTGCCTGGACAAACATACTAAAAGTCAACCCTGGCGTGGATACTTGAGGAATTAGTGTCCATACAAAGATGCATTAAATACAGGGAGAAAGACGGGGTTTTTTACAACGGAGGCTTGAAAGCTTCCTCGGGGCTGTTTAACATATGGCGCTTCTCCTCTGCACCTGCCCCATGGCCCCTCACGAGGGCAGCTCCCGGCTCCCCATCCTTGTCACCGGACCCGAATGCCACTCGAGGTACAGTTCCCAAGGGGTGCTGCCTGTCTGGCAGGGTCTGAGCCCACCTGCAAGGTGGGGTTTTGTACGTGGGAGTTTTAACAATTCATTTCAGGCACCAATACAGGTTAGGCGTGGACCTGCTGGAGACAAGTTCCGAAGACAAAGATCTGGGGGTCCCGGTAGACAGCAAAATGACAATGAGCCAGCAGTGTGCTCTTGTGGCCAGGGAGGCCAACGGAATCCTGGGCTGCATAGGGAAGAGTGTGGCCAGCAGGTCAAGGGAAGTCATTCTCCCCCTTGCTCTGCACTGGTGAGGCCACAACTGGAATATACTGCGTCCAGTTCTGGGCTCCCCAGTTCAAGAGGGACAGGGAA
>JAOXJK010000002.1:4679134-4690608 GCA_025774025.1 Xenus cinereus
CCCCCCTCACTCCCCACCAATTCCTCCCCTCCTCTTCCGACAAGAGGGAGGGGACAAGGAGCCCCCAAAAGAAAAAAAAACCTATATATATAAAATAAATGAATTAATTAAACAGGAGAAGAACGGGAAGCCCCGGCGAGCGGCGCCGGGAGCGCGTCCCCTGGAGCCACCCGACGGGGCGCACGGCCGGGCACCGCGGGGACAGCACGGAGCATCTCCGGGAAACCCTTCCTCACCCGGAGAGCGCTGAGGAAGCGGCCCCCCCGGGGGTCGGGAACGGGCAGAGGATGCAAAGGCTGCTCGGGAAAAGGATGGCAAAGCCCCTTTCGCCACCGTAAATCTTCCCGGCTTCCCTTGTGCTGGAGCCCGGCCACCAAAAAGAGTCCAGGGCGACTGGTACACACAGCAAGGGCTTGTCTTTTTCTGCAAAGTGTGTGCTCTGCTCAAGGCTGTGCAAGGAGGAACACCTCCCCGAGGTTAGACCTTGTTCCTGCACTGGCACAAATCCCACCAGCTGCGAATACCAACCCCCTCCATAACCATCCCGCAGCCCTCGCCCTCTCTGTGCTGCAGAAATCTGCCTCAAAGACCCCATCTGTGCCGGAGCTGGTGGGTTTTCCTCTAGCCCCATCAGGAGCTGGGCTCTGCACGTTCTGATTTACAAGAGCCGGGGGCTGAGGCTGCTCAGGGGCTGGAATAACCCACCAGAGCCCTGGGGCGAGGGATGCGGTCACAGCACCAGAAGAGGAGAAGCCCTGACGGTGCACAGGGAAAGAAAACCCAAGAGTTTCCAGCGTGCAATCCCACTCCTCAATAAACTTCTCTCCATGTTTACGCGCCTTTAAAGCACAGCCCGACAGGCGATGGCTTCATAAGGCGGCAAGAGCAGACGGCTGCTCCAACACCAAAACATATTTTGGGTCAGAACGTAACGATCTCAAGCACAGCAAAAACCTTGGATTATCTCTGGATAGCACAGAGGAAAGGAAAAGAAATACCGTGGAAAGGAAAGGCAGGGAACAAGTACCAAACACAAAAGGGTCAGTTGGATATTGGGCTGTGATGCCTACAGGTGGGTGCTGTGAAACCTGCTACCTTAAAGTATTTACCCAACCACCCGAGTGTCTGCTCAGGTAGGGAAGGACGGTCCTCACCTCTCTGGGAGCTGGTCACCTCCCACCATTCCCAGCTCTGCCAGGCTCGCTCGCTTCTCTACTTGTGGCAAGTGGTTCCTTGCCCCAACCCATTTCACCTGCCAGGAAGAGGGTTTCTCCTCTACCCTGATGACAGCCTGGGCAGACAGGATGGGTTACACATCCAGCACCCTCTCTCATTTGGGTTTTCCGAGTACTTTAAGCTTTACAACAAGTTTCTGGCCAGATCTAGAAGAAGCCACCACCACCACAACAATCCTCTGATGGTTGAATGAAACACAATGGGGGCTTAACAGGTGTTCAAGCACATGTTCTTCAACTCCTCAGCAGCTGCAGTGGCCTGGAGTAAACCCCTGTTTGTGTATCTATCTGCCTGCACGGAAAGCTCAAAGAATAACTGTAATTAGGAATTTACTGTCTCCGCAGCTACAGTTCAACAGGAAGAACCTTTCATGGCAGGATATCTCCAGCGCTCGAACTTCACCGGCTGGCTGTGGTCGTTTTCAGCTAACAGGTGGCCAACACAGACTTGAGGCTCCAGAGTTCGTTTGCATCAACCCTCCTTTGGCCATCAATAAGTAGTCACAGACCAAGGATATGCTGACCTCAGACTACCATCTTCCTGGCTGGCACTTTTCTCCTGTAAGGGCAAAAAGCTGATTTCTGGCATTTTGATGCCCAGTGAGGATCTAAGGGGTGCAGACTGGCCCTATTGGCACGCTCTGAAACTCCTCACCTCGCAGCTGCCCATCCAACAGATAGATGGTGCTTCCCAACCTCCAAAAATAATCAGAGACGCGCTTCTCTGATTTAGAGGCTCCACAGGTCAAGCTTTGAACACACCAGAAGGCACCAGGGCTGGCCTTTGAGAAGTAAAAAAGTTACTAAAAGCCATGAGTCTGGAAGGAAATTGCCCGCCTGGCCAGGAAACAAGGGCAGAAGTGCCCTGAGGGACTCACACGCCACTAACCCCTCTCCAGATCTTCATCGAAGCCCTCCACACGGGACAAAGTGAGACATGAGGGCTTTGACCCTTCCTTTGCAAACCAACATTGCTGCCACATCACTGCCACCGCCGGGCGATGGTGCTGGGGTCACGGCTCGAGCTGAACCGCTGCTGGCAGGAGGGATGTGACCCGTAAAGGTGTGGCGGGGTTATTTTTGCCCACCTGCCCCCCGTGACCTGCCTAGAACCAGCTCACACTTCTCCCAGCACCGTTCCCAGCTGTGCTGTACACATCTGGCAGCCTTCAGTGCTGCCACCACAGCTCTGGTACTGACTGTCCCGGGGGGCTGAATGGGGTTGCAGCCCCCACACCAACCCAAGCAACACCAGCTGCTGTAGCTCACCTGCCCAGCGCGTGACACCATCCCCTCCCTGTACCAGCCCATCTCTTCCCATCTCCACTTTCCTTCCTTCCAGTCTCAGGAAGAAGCATCCCTCCTCACCCACCTTCCTCTGTCCCAGCCTCGCCATCCCCTCACTCCCATTCCCGTGTCTTGCTTCCCCTGTCCTGGCACTTCTTGTGCTGGTGTCCCTGCCAGGCAGCCTTGTCACCTCGTCCCAGCTATCCCTGCCTATCTGCCATAGCTCACCTGCCCAACATGTGACACCATCCCCTTCCCGACCATCCCGGTCTCTTCCCATCTCCTCCTTCCTTCCAGTCTCAGGAAGAAGCAGCCCTCCTCACCCACCTTCCTCCGTCGCCATCCCCTAACTGTCCATCTGCACACACCCCATCCCGGCTCCTGATGCTGGTACCCTTCTCCCAACCCTTCATCCAGCATTGGGATCCGTTTGCTGAGTCCCCGATCTTTGAATCGGGGGCTTCTCCTACCCTGCACTAGTGCAGCATTTTCTTCGCCGAGTCGAGGTGTATAACGAACCCGGGGAGCCCGAGTGGCACAGCCCCTCCTGCCAGCCCTTGCCAGGATGTCTGGGAAGGTGAGCAGCCAGCCTGACTTGTATATCTCCATGAGAAACGATTACTTTTTTTTTGCAAGAAAAAGGAAAAAAAAAAAACAACCTCTGGATATTTTCACACAGAACACTCTGGAATCATAACACATAATTTTAGCTGCAGCCCAACTCTGCAAGAAAAGTTGCCCCCAGCCTGTATCAGCCCTTGGCAATGCAATTTTGGTGAGCCAGGACTGAACCTCGGGTGGTGGCAGTGACCTCATGGCAGGGACACCTCAAAACGCTCACCCACCCGGAGGCATCCAGAGCATTTTAGTCATTTGGGTGGCTACGCCAGCCCCTGGCTGCAGGGAGGGGAGCAGAGCTCATCGCTGGCCATGCCCGCACAGCCAGACGCGAGCCCGAGGCGAGGAGGGATGCTCCTGCCCACAGCCCAAAGGGCAGTCCACAGGGATGGGGCTCTCACCCACACAAAACCCCTCAGGGACAGGGACCGTGCCCAGCGCTCCATGGCGCTGCCAAGTCCTTTGAAGCCCTGCAAGGCTCTAAGCTGGGTCCCGACCCAGCGCAGCCCAGGCACTGGAGACGTGGGGGGCACTGGGGCTGCTGTCCCCCACGTGAATGCACAGCTCCCAGGTCCCAGCGGCTTCCTTATCAGTTTCCTTCATTACAGCACTTCTGCAGACCTCCTCTGTCTCCTTTGGACACCCTGCCCCAGCCACCCCTGGCAGCTCTGGGGTACCTTTTTGGGGGTACTCTGGCTCCAGCAAAGTCCCCGTGGTCAGGGACGCAGCATCCCACATCCCCTTATCATCCAGTATCCTCTTGCCCTATGGGCTACACCTCCCTCCCCCAGCTCTTCACCGCAATCCCATCCCCACAATTTTCCACCATCATTTAAGTTTCTGAAGTAATTTCTTTTTTCTTTTTTGTCCTTTTTTTTTAAAGCAAACCATCTACCATATGTTCTCCGCTGAAAGGGGTAATTGTTAACAGATCATTAAAACACCGTGGCGAGTGCTCTGAGATTCCTTCCCTCCGTCTTACGCATTATCCCGTCTCTGTCACCCTTTCAATGCGGCTTTGAGGGCTCTGCTTTTCTAACTTCCTTCTCGGGGGAAAAGAAAAAAAAAAAAAAAAAAGAGAGAGAGAGAGAAAGAGCCACTAAAGTGACCCTCTTCACAGCTCTCCTCCTTGCTTTTCAATGTCTTTTTCGACACCCAGCAATAATTGGGGTGGGGGGCTGGCGTGCCGCCGCTGCCGCCACCGGGCTGGGGGTGGCAGGGACACATCCTGCCCCGTTCACGGGGCACCGGGGTTGGGAAAGCAGGGTGGGCTGCAGCAGGGATGCTCCAGCCACCCCCTGGGCACCAACGGCCTCTCCTTCCACTGCTGGGCAATGGGGCTGCTCACCGGAGGATGCTCAAAAGGAGCATTCTGTCCATCCCGCTGCCTTTGTCCCCACTCCTGGGGCTGCGGGATGATGCTGTGACGTACAGAGAGTATTTATCACAAAGCTCGTTTCCTCAGGTGGCCTGGACACAAAAAAGCTCACAGCTAGCCTGGAATAGGACTAAGCCCAGAGATGGAGCTGTTTTGGGGGGTTTGGACATGTCACCTTCCTTTCCTGGAGGCTGAACACTATTTTAGTAAATACCAAATGCCGGGAAGCTGGGGACCATCAGGGCACAGACCCCTTTTACCTGAGCCACGATCTCAGTTGAGATGAGCACAGGCACAGCATCAGCATCTGCCCCCTTTGCTGGGACGGGAACCTTCCCAGAGCTGTGCCCACCTGTCCCCCAGCCCCATGTGCAGGGAGAAGGACCTCGGGAGGGCTGTGAGCAACACTGGCAGCAGCAGTCCTCTTCAGTGTCATGTTCAACGATGCCATTTTACAAGGAAAGTGAGCCAGCAAAGCTACATCAGGCCTGGGATATGCTTGATGCTGTGGCAAACCAGGGGACAGAAAACCATCACCATCATTGCATACCCTGAGATGAGCCACCAGGGCTTGCAGCTGCACAGGCCCTCACCACCAAGAGAAGGGCGAAGAGAAGACCCAAGCGAGGCAAAGGCATGTCCCAACAGCAGCCCATGTGCCCAGTTCCAGAGTTCCAGCTGCCAAACTCACCCTGAGCACCAGCAGCAGAGGTGGAGGGACACCTCATCATAGGCTCCTTACTCTTATGATCGGAAAGGTCAAGGCTGTTGTTCCTTACCTGTATCTTTTCCCCTTCCGCCATGGATTTGGCCATTCCCCCAGAGACTGTATTCCCCAGGTCACCACAGCCTGCAGCCAAGCTTCGGGCACCCTTTGCACTGCTCCTTCAGCGTAGGCACCTTTCCCAGGTGAGGGTCTTGGGTTTTTTTCGTCTGGAGAAGAGAAGGCTGAGGGGGGATCTGATCAACGCCTATAAATTCTTCAAGGGTGGGTGTCAGGAGGATGGGGCCAGTCTTCTTTCAGTGGTGCCCAGGGACAGGACAAGAGGTAACAAGAACAAGCTTGAACATAAGAAGCTCCACCTAAACATGAGGGGGAACTTCTTCACTTTTGAGGGTGGCAGAGCCCTGGAAGAGGCTGCCCAGGGAGGTGGTGGAGTCTTCGTCTCTGGAGACATTCAAACCCACCTGGACACGTTCCTGTGCAACCTGCTGTGGGTGGACCTGCTTTGGCAGCGGGGTTGGACTAGATGATCTCCAGAGGTCCCTTCCAACCCCGTATCTTTCTGTGATTCTGTGACATGAAGCCCTTTGAATCTGGACTTACCCATCCTAGCAAAGGAGCGTGCTGCGTGGACCGGAGAGTGCCCAACACCCCCGCTGGGAAAGATGGGGAGAAGGCAGCTGTCCTGCTCAGCAAAACCCCGTTACATTTGAAAAAAAAAAAAAACAAACAAAAAACCAAAACACCAGAAACTTCAAAGCCCTGCACACAAACTTCTCCGAACGCCAATATTTTCCAGCAGCTTTGCCAGTGCCTGCACATAGTTCCATAGGGACCTCACAGAGAGCTCCTTCCTCAGTCAGGAGCCTGCTAACCCTGACACCCCAACCCATTCCCCCCCCAGCTCTTGCCCTTCAGCCAGCAGGTTCATCCCAGCACCCTTCAAACAACCTCCCAGGGTGTTGTTATGCTTATTTTAACCCAGCAAACTGTAGTCTCAAGTGCGAGGAGACAGTGCTGCTCTGCTTTGCTCCAGCCAAGGGATCAGCCCCGCACGGTTCCCACTGCGGGGGGGTCACCGAGCATCCCAGGAGGGCTGCCCTGAGCAACACTCAGCCAGTGCCAGCAGCTCCGTGTGCTCCCCCAGGCAAAGCCTCCCCCCATCCCCAAAACCTGCTGCGGGCAGTAACACCTCCACCCATGGGCACTGACCCACAACAAGTCTCCAGGGAGGGCAGAGCACCGTGAGGGGGGGGTGTGAGCTGCAAATTGGTACCCGACACCCAGAAGCACGAGGCGGCTTTGCCCCGTTGTGCACATCCCGGGCAGATCCGCTCCTCTCCTTTCCAGGATGGCAGCTTTCACCTACCTCTATCTCTTCATCAAGGAAAAAACTTCCCATGGAAGAAAAAGCACCTCCTTTCAAGGGACCTGCTTGGGCAGGACACCCACTTTCCGCAGGGCATTTCCACTGAGGATTCCAGAGAGCATCCTCAGCTGCCTCTGCTGAGGGCTCTTATCGCTGCTGTGAGGCAAAATTTTAGTCCTTATAACCAGAGAGACAGACTTCAGGCCAGGAGCTGAATCCAAATGGAAGCTGCGCTCCCACCCCGAGCACGAAAACCGACCGGGACTGGGTCAGTTTTAAGAAGCACAATGGCCCGAACGTAATTTCCACAAGTTGAAGAGCAGCACTGCTCTCACCAACACAGATGAAGATGCTGGCCTCTCTGTCCCCTCCCCAGCCAGCCATAGATATTAAAACAAGGACCCAAATCCAAAGCAACTTCATGTGCCACTGATGTGCTCGGGGTGGAGCGGATCTCCCTGGTCCAGCAGAGCCCAGAGGATCTCGGGCAGCGGGAGAACCTGCCCTCTGTGGCTGAAACACCCACCAGGTCCCTTCTTACCTGAAAGCAACTCCCAAACCCACCCAAGCACCTTTTGATAATCAGCTTGTTCAGAAAAGCACGAGCCCTGTGAAGCCCTGGTGAAGAAAAGGGCCTTAGGAATGCAAACCTGCAAAATAACTTCCAGCTAAATGGTGTTTAGATCTTAAACGTTGATTGCTTTTTTTCCCATCAGAAGGAAACTAGCTCATCCCACCTCCGAGGCTGATTTTCCACGTCAGGTTGGAACGAACATCCCGAGTGCCCTGCTGCAGAGGTTTGGGGCTAACAAGGGATTTCCAGCTCTAGGGAGGAATGAAGCCTGTGGAAGCTGTTCCTGCATTTCCACAAGTTAAAGAGCAGCACTGCTCTGGGGGCTTCTTGAAGCCGGGCAGGGGTCAGGACCCCTGGAGAAACCCTGGTGCCATACGGACACATCGAGCGGAGATTTAATACACAGCTACCAGAGATTTAATTAGTGCCTTGTGGTATGGCATACCCGCACCACCAGAGGGAGAGCTGCTCGGCATTTCTCCTCTGAAACTGCGCCAATTAAAGATTTTTATCGCGTTAACATCGTCGTACGGCATAAACCCTGCACGATGCTCCAGCCAGGCCCTCAGCTCACCTCAGCGTGCATCGCCCACGTGCTGTGCCAAGACAGTTGCCTGGAAGGCCTGTAATTATTTAAAATACAGAGGTAAATCTCTATTTCTATCTGAACGGTGAGTGATTCTCAGTGCAAAACCCCTCTGTGCTGCTGGAGCACAGACAGCTGCCCAATGCCCACGGAGGGCAGGGAACGCAGGAGCACACAGGGGACGAACCATAGGAAGGTCACAGTTGTCAGAGCACTTTAAAATTACAACCACACACACAAAAAAAAATTTCCACAATAGTTCTGGGATTCTGCAGAGTTGCCTCAGTCTTTCAAACAGCAGGCAAGGAGCTTTTTTAAAAGTAGGTTAAGGATACATCCACGAGGAGTCGTCCAGCTGTGGCTGCTCCTGCCAGGAAGGCAGGGGTTGAATTAGACTGGCCTTCTTCACCCGTTTTAAAAATCAGCTTTCACATCGCTGTCTGGAAAAGCCCAGATGACCTTCGCTAGCATGTCTGCAGTGGTCTTCACTTACAGCCAAATAAAAAAAAAAAAAAAAAAAAATCAGACCAGGACAACCTTTTGAGTGCAGCCCTTCGCACGCTTCCAGTCGTGTCTACTGTTTGTAGACAGGGGGACGTGCATATTATAAAGCAAATGCTGGCCGTCGTGTCGGTGACACCAGCGGGGCACTGGCTGGAGAGGAGCTGCAGGTTCCCTAAGGCCACACCACATCCCCACCCAGACCTGGCTGGTGTGGATGAACCAGGCAGGACGGAGCACACCCCTGCAGGGTCAGCGGCGCAGGATAAAAACAGCTGTTTGTAAGCACACAAAACACCCTGCGCACACTACAAACCCCTTCAAAAATCGACCTACTAAGAGGACCTGACGTGGCACGCTCAGACGAGCCAATCCTCACGCTTAAGAGTGAATTCACAGACCCCACCACCACGGTCTCTCCATCATCTCCCACAGTTCAGGTGCCTGGAGGCAGCTGTGCAGAGACCCACTGCATCCCTCTCCTCCAGCCACCCCCTTATCAGCATCATCCTTCCCACTGGTCACCATGGCCCCGGGAAGCCAAGAGGTAATTTCCTCAGATCTGAGGGAATGGGAAGGGCTGATAGTATTTGAATCAATCATTTATTAAACAAAGTCACACCTTTTTAGTCTGTGATTGTCAGGTGCACACACACACACACCCCGAACACTGCATATAACAGAGAGCACTGAGGACGGATGGAAATTCAGTGCAGCACCCAAATTTCCTTGCTAATGGAGAGTCACTCCCTGGCATTCCCAAATACTCTCCCTGTTCCATTTAAACCACCCCAATTTCATCCGTGTTTTCATCATCTCCTGCTTTGCAGATACCTTGTACTTCAACCCCCCACCGCATTTACAAGACATTATTAGTAAAGAAAGAAAAATTACCTTTGTCATCAAGGAAAAATTGCCTTTTCTCATTCCCTCCATCACAATTCATTACAGCCTTCCCACCATCTCAAATTCAAGTGTCAAACTGCTAAAGGCCAGGGCACAGCTCTGCCCCCGGTGATACCTCCACCATAAACCAATTTCATCTTCAGCCTTCCCACCCTTCACCGGCAGTCAAGCCCAGTCCTCCAAAGCTGCCCCCTCCTTTTCCCCTTCCTCTCTTTGTACACAAATCCACCTTTAAAACACACCATTGTTTCTTATCTTACATTTACTATATGTTATTCAGGATAGAGACCAAGAAAATTAAGGCGACAGCGACGAGGAGCAATTAAACCCGTAACCATGTGCGGTACCCAACGCTAGAGTGTGCTGTGTAGGAAATAACCTCACGCTGCGGACGATGGGCTTGATAAAGCTGCAGGATCTCTCTCCCCAGACACCGTCAGAAACACTAAACTGGATGAGTGATTTTTATATATTTTTTTTTGCTCCTGGAAACGCATGAAGCTTCCTCAGAAATCCTTGGCGAAGGCAGAGGGCTAAGCACCAAACTCTGAGCTTTGAAGAAAGCACTGAAGGAAGCAGACTACACATCCAGGACAAGGAAATTTAAAAACAATTAAAAAAACCCCCAACAATCACACACACACAACACAAAAAATACCCAAACACCATAACACACAAAAAAAACCCCAAACAAAAAAGCAGAAGGAAAGCAGCAAGGAGAAAATAATATCAGATATTCCTCTGCATGGCTCAGTGGAGTGTCGGAAAAGAAGAGATTCCCAAAGGCAGGATCTAAACCAAACCCACTTTTATTCTCATCTCGGATTTGTTTATTTGAAGCATGGTGACAATTAGGTTGTGCATTCTGCCTGCCAGCCTGGCTGGGGCTGGAAATACTGCAGAGAAAGGCTCAGGATAAAGCAACGACAACAAAAAACCCAGAGCTCTTGGTGACTTCCCAAGAATTGTCTCCGATTCACTCAGAGAAGGAAGCGAGGCACAGACCTTTAGGGACTCTGTCCAAAACCCCAGGCAAGCCAGAAGCACAGCCCAAGGTATTTCTATCTTTTGATTCAGGCTTAAGAAAATAAAAAGCATTTTAAACAAAGTCTTTGTGCTTTTTTTTTTTTAAATTATTGGTTTTGTTTTGACAAGAATAATCAAATTTAGAAACATGTCAACACATAGAACTCCAAAAAAATAATCATAAATCACCTAGTTAATTCACCAAAGAGGAAAAATACAGTACATACAAGACTCAAACATCCCATAAGCTTATAAAAAAAGTCAGACAATAACAAATTGTATTAAAAATATATCAAACGTTACCTGACTGATTCAACATCGGCATTTGCCCCATTATTAAAAGGCACAGAAGACTGAGCAATGAAAGTGCTCAGCATCACATCCATTATTGTCAGTAAATTCATCAAGATTAGCATAAAAAAATTATTAAACACGTGTTTAATATTCACCATGTAGATCAGTAAGAAATCCTTTCTGGAAGGAGTAAGTAGATAAAGTTGGAAAGGACAAACATTTAAATTCGACATCCCAAGATGCAAACGCTCTTCCGAGAAAAATCTACCTTCAAATCTTCCCAGAATCACTTTCCCGGTTGCATTATCACTCTGCAATCATTCAAAAAAAAAACCAAACAAACAAAAAAACCACCCAAGATTTAATGATCCACAAGTCCACCTTCCAGCAGCGTCGCGATACCACAGCAGCATCGCCGGCAGCAGCGCGGAGCCCTCCTGGTGTGGCTTTGGCCGCAGACACACCGAGAGCAACGAGGCTATGGGGTATCGGCGCGCTGCCCACCCACCGCCAGCCGGTCTACTGGCCGATTCCTTACACCCCCCCAGGCTGTAACAGCCAGCAGAAACCAGAACAGGTGGATTTGCCTTTTTCTTTTCTTTTTTTTTCTTTTTTTTTTTAAACCACATTTGAGGTTTCCGAAGTCACCCCGGGTAGCACATGCAGCAGCCGGATCCGGAGAACTCGGGGGCAGATCTTTGCCCCGCGTCTTCAAACAGCCTTTCGCTCAGCTTGTGCTCGGTGATGATGTCTTCCACACGAGTTATGTACAGCAAGGTCAACAACACACCCAGGAACTGCAAAAGGAAAGGGGCACCTCTCAGCAGAGATCCAGTAGTGCTTACCCAGCGCTTCTTCTCTTTTTACGAATTATGTATACGTATATCCGTACTCCTCCTCACCTGGGGAGGAATAACCCCCTGCACCAGGACAGGTTGGGGCTGACCTGCTGGAGAGCAGCTCTGAGGAGAAAGAC
>JAOXJK010000002.1:4696316-4708434 GCA_025774025.1 Xenus cinereus
AGGGGTTCAAGGCCAGGCTGGATGGGGCTTGGAGCAACCTGGTCTGGTGGGAGGTGTCCCTGCCCAGGGCATGGGGGGGTGGAATTCAATGATCTTTAAGGTCCTTTCCAACCCAAACCGTTCCATAATTCTACGATTTTCAGGCTTCTCCTCATTTTTTATTAACTTCTCTGAGCTTAACACTTTGCAGGCTTCCTTTAGGCTACAGGTAGTCTTGTCCCCAACTCTGCAGGTGCCAATTCAGCATACAGACAATATACTCCCCGTTTTCCTTGGAGAAATTTTCATTTTAGCGCGTTCCTGCCTGATAGGTTGCATTTGAAATCCACAATGTGTTTGGTTATCTGTGCTGGGAAGCTGGGAAGGCATGGGGCATTAGATGTCACCGGTTCTTGCAGTGCTTTGCCTTCACAGAACTGCTGTATTGCCACACACAGCAACAAACGTTGTAAAACATGACTTCAACAGAGAAACGAGAGCTACAGAAAAACAGGCAGTGTTTTGAACGACCACTAAAAGGACAGACTGCTCTTCACTAGACAGCTCTATCTTCCTTTACCATCAAAAGAGGGCAAAATCCTGAACTCTTCTGCTCAGTGCAGCTGGGGATCAGCAGATCCTATTTTCATGTACACGGTTGTTTTATTCTCAAACACCTAAGGCTTAAAGCGTAACTGTTTAACTTTGGTTTCTGAGAATAAATCAAAGCTCGGCACAGATTTAAACAGTCTTTCTCATACTCCAAAAATGTGTAAGCACACGCAATAAACACCTTCATATTATACACATTTCTCAGCCGGATCACTGACACAGTTATTGCATTTATTTTTCCTTTTTTTAATTAAAACAGCCGTGCTCAAGGCAGGCATTGAAAGGGCAGCACAGAACAGGCACGGGTAGGTTATCCATCATGAGCTCTACTGCGTCTGCCTCTAAACATACTCAATTTCTCTGTCCCATGTTCAGACCAAAGACCAAAACCCAGTGATGCAGGGACTGCCCGTACTGGTTTTAAGTCGAGGAATAGTTCTTTATCCAATTTAGCATTACGTCCATCCCCCAAACGGAGAGACATGTATTAAAACAGCTAAAATGTATAAAACACATTCACATGGAATTTAATGCCTGCTCCTAGTGCTGCCAGGACCAGTTAATACCAGTTCATCGTAGACTGAGAAATCCAGTCTGGTCCAGAATCCAGCTGGTAAGTTTTCCCTGCCAGGGAGGATTTTACAGGGCAGCAAGGCGGGCGGTTTCCAAGGATGGGTTAGGGCAGAGCAGCAGCTCCGGGCTAGACCCGCACCCACAAGGATGCACCGACCCTGAGGTCATTTGCCCACATTTCTGAATTTTTCTGGGTGGCAGGGTCGTTCTGTTCGGTCTGTAATTCCCACAGCAGCTGGTGCACATCACTCCCACCCCCACCCACGGAAGCAATCAGGGCCCAGGCTTCCCGGCAAAGCTGGAGCAGCAAACCCTGGGGAAAACACCAGCAAGACTTAACTTTCAGCAGCCCTGCTCCAGGCAAGCCAGGAGGTTAGAGGAACTCCCAGATCCCTTCTGCATAGCGGGACGATAGCTCAAACCAGAACCAACACATCTAACCTGTTATTTTCTCCTTTTCAAGCTGTCAAGACCCACGGATCCGTAGCTCCCGTTTCCAGGAGAGACCCATTTTCCTTCATGGCTTCCCCCAGACTTTTTAAATTAAGGTGCCTTTTTTATCAGAAGCCAGTGAGCCGCCAGAGAGCGTTATGTCCATCCCTCAAACGGAGAGACATGAATTAAAACTGCTAAAATGTATATAAAACACATTCGCATGGAATTTAATGCCCGCTCCTAGTGCTGCCAGCACCAGTTAATACCAGTTCATCACAGACTTGTCGTGAGGCCGAGACGCCAGCATTGGGACTTACCTTATTTCTGACACAGCAAGTGTAGGGCACCCCACAGGCCAGCGGTCCCGGTGCTGCACAGTTGTGGTACACGTTTTGTGACCAATCTCTGTAATCTTCCCCACCGCAGCACTTAAACTGGAAAAAAAAAAGAGGCACAAAAGGCAAAGGAAAAAAAAAAAATTCGTATCTTAACAGAAACTCTTCTAATAAGTAGAAAACAAAGTAAGAATAAAATAAAACAATTTTAAGAGCACCCAGCAATCCTGTCATTTGATCAGCAAGGCACATATGAATGTACATGATAGATACAACTGGAAAGAATTAAGCTATAGGTAGCATTCCCCCATCACTCATCAAGCTACTCCCCAGGGTGCCAGAGCACAGCACTCAGTGCTAAGTTCCACCTCCCATCTTTTCCGAGTTGAAAAATTATCTTTTTCAGGTCTGGACTTCATTAAGCAATGTTTTTACATTCACTCCACCTCCAGCTGTAATATACTTCCTCTTTTTTCAAGGATTGTGACTACATTTCTACATGAGTCTAAAAGACAAAAGTGTTGCTATAAGGCATTAAAAAAAATATCACCAAAACATTTTGGGTGTAATTTAGTAGAACTGAGATCTGGCAAACAAATACTGTAAGTTTACACTGACTCAATACAAATATTCACTTTATATATTAAAAGAAGGGGAAAAAACAGTTTATTTAATCATTAAAATGTATATTCGCTGTATGTATACATAATTTTGGGCAGTGCATGGAAACTTTAAAGCATTATGAAGTCTAATGACAAAATTTCCTCAGGATGGTGTGCTTTTGACAAACTTTCCATTCTAACTTTGTTTTTCAAAGCAGGCTGCCATCTCCATAACGATGTCATAAAATATACATATCACTTCCTAAGTTAAATTATATTTTTTTTAAATCATTATTTGGCACGGTCACTGACATCACATGGGCCCTGACATCACATTTCTGAACATTTTCTGCTTCTTCTATAGTCTCTGAACTGCACGGCAGAACTCTTCAATAATCCAATAAACATTTCAACACACCAGCCTTAAAAAAATATAAGGCCGTTGAGTCAACTGCACGTGCCATTAAGTAATGCTCAGCTGGGCTCAACACAATTTCTGAATTTTAATTACAGGTATATACGGTCCCACAGGCACCTCCTTTGAATAACCCCCTTGTTAAAAAAAGCTTGCTAGGTGCCCTCAAGTGAAAATACAACGGCCCAGGTTCAAACAGCCTAATTGCCACCTAATTTCTCTTTATCCGGTGCCTCCTGTTAATGAGATGCTTTTGAATCCCTTGGACCAGCCCGCAGAAACGCTGAGCACAAGAGCTTGGGTGGGATTTGGGCTGAATTTGTCTGAATCCAGCTGTGGGGCCCCTATGAGCCCACACGTCTGCAGGATCTGTCCCTGAGCATCTGAATCACACCCACCCTGGCAAAAAGCTGCATTTTGCCCCCCCAGCTCCTTGTGGTGATTTAGAGGGCTTCAAATGGCAGCTGGGATGCTGGAGGAGCCCTGCCTGCAGCGATGCCATAACAGATGACGCATGAGATCTCATCCCCTTCACCAGTAAGAATTTGATTATCACATCACTGGAAAAAATCAAAGCTGTCACCCAGGACCTACCACACCTCGGCACTGAATTAGTCCCAGGAAAAAAAAAAAAAACAACAACAAAAACCCAACAAAAAAACCCCCAAACAAACAAAAAAACCCTACAAACCCGCTTTTGAACAGAGTCCATGATGTTCTTGAAGTCTAAATCATCGTAGTAGTTTGCAATTCCTCTTCTTATATTATCGTTCAAAAATTTGATTGTCTAGAAGGCAGAATTAAGACAAGATTTACGGGCTACACAGGCCGAAACAAAATTAAAAGAACAGGTTAAAGTGACAAGTGTAATTGAGGAGCACAAGAGGAAAGGCTTTTTTTTTTTTTTTAAGGAAAAACAAATACCAGCTAAAAAAAATAAATAAATAAAATTTAAAAAATCAATCACAGCACAGTCCTGCAGAGACTGACCCCCAGTTCTCTTTTTAAGGAAGCTGCCTCACTGCTGGCTTTGTGCTGGGAAGAGGTAACAGCACGACACCTCTCCAGCGAGGTGCTGCTTCCCTCAGGCCCTCCAAGCATCTCCCAGAGATGGCCCCATCGCCCCCCCAGGCTGAGAATGGGAAGGCAGGTTCCCTCCCCACTGGGCTCTGGGGATCCCCATTCTTTTTTGGGTAACAGAGCGGTGGGTTTGGGTGATGGGTCTTGGCACTGTCGTCTGCATTGTGCCCGGGGCAACACGAGCTGTCTCCATGATCACCATCTTCCATTAATTTCATTTTCCATGAATTTAACTTTCCATGGAATCCATAATTCCCAGATACGAGCTTTATTCCACCTTAAGCAGAATAAAAGCAGAAAATATCTCATCATCTCTATGTAAAACATAGAGATTTCAGTCAACCAGTCCTGGTTTCAAGAAATATGGCAGGTGAGTGGTGGCAGATATAAAATGGTACCTCCTCAGTTTGGCATATTAGAAATTAAACAAAACACTTTTAAAGCTCAGAAGATGAGGCACAAAATAAAGAGTATTTGTTTTTCAACATCCAGCACCACCATAACACAACAAACAGTGAGACTAAACATAAGCAGAACACAGGAACTTCCCTTTCACCCAGCTGCTAAAATGACCATAAAGAAACCTGAAATACACCTGCCCATTTTCTCAGCGTTACAAACTGCAACGCTTAAAAAGAAAACAGAACAAAAACAATCATCCCATTCAGTGATTAGAAACAAGAATGGATTTTGCAGGACCACCCTAACTGGCCAAGAAGGAACACGCCAACTTCTCTCCCGCTGCCGGTACCACCTCACACTCAACAGATTTGAGAAGGAAATAGAGAAAGAAATGGGAAAACCAGTGAGACATGCAAAACAATCAGCATTTAAATGAAAGCTATTACCCTAAGCTTTTATTAAGTACTTCCTTCTCCTCCCCCTACTAACCCCAACTTCTCCATTAACCTTGTAAAAGAGCAAACCAAACCTGTCCCTGAGCATCGCTGTCCTGCTCAGGCAGCCCATACGCATGTCGGGGAAAATGCTTACTGCACAAAAACCACAACAATTCATTTTCTTTGTCCAAAAGTCAACAGCAATTATTCCTCGCCCTCTCAGCAAATACCCTCTTTGGCATCTACTTAATTTTCGGTCAACCACATTCTCTGCATCCCGTGATGCCCACACTCCTGCGCCGGGCAGGCTGATCTGCTTCCTTCAGCTGAGCCTGGCGTTCCCACCACGATTCAGAATAAATCCTTGCACGGGGCCAAGGCGACACCTACGGCGACGGCTTCTGGAAATGGAGATAACTCATCCCCTGCTGTCACAAGTCAAGTCAACTCCCTTCCAGCATGGAGTAAGAAGAAAACACTAGCTTGGGAGAACATAATACTGCTTCAAAATAACAAGCAGTCTTTATTTTAAAAAAATAACCTTTTTTTAAAGCTTTTTTTTTTATTAAACAACATACATAACATAGTTTGTATGAGTCCTTTTTGTGGAAATGAGATTGGTAGGATTGGGGTGGGGAGGGAAGAGGTCTTATTATTTAGCGTCTCCTTTCAATGCTCATATTTTACCAGATTTGGAAAAAAAAAATAAACTCAAAGCATAGAAACCTGCTCCTTGCAACAGTGAACACATTTAAGTTTTAAAACTTTTCCAACAACACCAAAAAACTTTGCTTCTTTCCGTTTAGAAAAATTAAGGCTTTTACGTTAATTACAGCATGCTTCTGAATGACGGGGTCTCCTCCAGAAATTAGTGACGTTGCTCACGGATGTGGGCATGGAAGAGATGTCCTTTAGATAAGGTAAAACATTTTAGCCACAAAAAAATAACAAAGTTCCCAAATCCAGCTGGAAAATTACCAAATTGGCAGTCTGAGACCCAGAAGGCAAATGAGAAGAAAGCACTTTGTCACACACCAAGAGCTAGAAACCCGTTTTACCTGTATTGCACATTCTTAGTGACCAGATTTTCCTCCAAATTCGTTAATCTGGATTTCATCTCCAGAACAGGTGGCCAATCCCACCCATACCCGAACACGAAACACCCTGAAAAGTCTGGACTTGCCTTCAGACTTCCATCAATTAGTGCTCAGGTGACAATTCTAACACTTTTTATTTGCTCAGTAGCGTAGCCCTAACTTCAGGGATTGTGAGTCAGGTTCTTGGTGAGCAAAACCTAAATGCAAGCAGCTCACCTGGTTTCTGAAGATCAGGGCCATCACTCCACCAGTCAGCTCAATCAGCAAGCAGATACCAAGAATGTACATGAACTGCAGGAAAACGATCGCAAGTGAGACCATGAACACAACAAATCCCAATTACTCTTTCAATTAGCGGCCTTAAATCTGTAACATTCAATTGCCAACACACTTGGCTTTCTGCATATGAAATGTCATTTTAAAGAAAGATAGAAAATTATTGCTTTGTTCTTATAAAGTCTTTTTTCCTCATTTGAGTCATTCCAGGTTTTGCCCAACTGGCAAACACGTTCTTTTTCTGCTTTGAACGCAACCTGCTCCAGGTGAACCTGCTCTGGCAGGGGGGGTGGACTAGATGATCTCCAGAGGTCCCTTCCAACCCCGTATCATTCTGTGATTCTGTGAAAAACGAGAGATGCATTTATCGTGCCAAGATCCTTCTCTCCATAACAGCATCCCAGAGCAGCCCATTAACGGACTGCTACGGACCACACCGAACGTTGCGTCTTTATGCTTCCTCCAAAGACAGTACTTCCCTGCTAGGTTCCATTTCTTGGGTAAAGCAGTGCTTTAAGACAATCCAAACCACCACCCTCTACTAAATTGCCAGTGTTAAAGCAAAGCAAAATTCTGGGCTGGGCACCTTTTAGTGTGTTGCTTCGGGAGAGGGAACTCATCACCGAGCCAGCTGAGCACAGAGGCTGCACCATGGGCTCTAACAGGACTCATCATGCTCAGGGCTAAGAAAAATTATACCTGCTAGCTCCCTACTTATTTTTTTCATCTCTATATGTATATATATACATATATATATGCACTCACACGCAACCACAATGTATGCATCTGTGACTACTTTTCAAAGCGCAGGCAAAATATGAATAACATGAAGAAATCCATAGCAACACCACGAGATAACTGCAACCTGCCAGTACTTGAAATGTTTTTTCCAACCCAAAGGATTCTTTAGGCATAAAAGATGGCTGTTAAGGGAATTTAGGCCTGCTTCTTAATGGCAAACTTCATCAGGAAAGAAGTTTTAGGATCTCTCATCTGAAAATAACCTCTAATGCTTTGCCACAAAAGCTGGTTTCATTTCTGGGCTCTCAGTCCCGGTACCAGTGTCATAAATTCACTGAACAGATATCTTTTCTCTTGCTAAATCTGGAATCAGCCTGAGAAGAAGACATCAGGGGCTTTCTTCATTTAAATACCCTACCAGCTTTGCTACCGCAAAGGGAACAGAAAACCTCCTTGACATCAGACGAGGACACGCCACCATGCTCAGAGTGAAAGAAGCCACCACTGCCTAAGGTCAGGCTCTCAGTAAAATTCCAGCCTAATTTCAAAATCCACAGTTACCTCTTGCTTTGTCCTCTGTAACATACCACGCATTTAGTATTTCTTTGACATGAAAGTGAAAATTATGTTTTCATGCTCTATTGTTAAGTAGCCATACGCACAACTTCTGTCCGCAACCACAGTGTTCTACAGGAATTTCCCTAAAATTCACCCTTTCAGGGAGAAAAACTGTGTCCCTGTCCTCTCCCCCTCAAGGCCCTTCTTTGGTGCTACACAGCTAACGTCATAACACACACTTCTGCCCACTCCTTGCCAGCTGAAGACAGACAGCCAGACCCCAGCCACCGCCAGCCTGATGGACATCAGCCTGAGCTGGGGTTTCTTTTTCCAGTGGTTTCCTCCAAGAAGCATCTGGAGAACAACCAGACACCACAACTCATCTCTCCACATCCCAGGAAGAAAGCTTCAGGAAAAACCCCCTGAATTGACGGGGAGAAGCCGCAGCCAAGACTTCACCTTTTCCATCGGCCAAGGGGCAGCACTAACTCCTCCTCCCCATCCCAGCAAGGCACCGCCAGGCCGGAGAAAGAGCGGGCACCGTGGTGCCAGGCTGGCATCAACCTGTATGTCAACAGCTGAGTTTGCACAAGATCCATGCCAGCTGATAATAACTCACATTCCTGGTTGTTTTCCATAAAGCCCTTAACTCTTGGAAAGCTGCTGCTTCCTGATGGAGGGACATCCACAGACCACGGTTAGGGGACCACTGCCATAAGGCAGTTTCTGATTTAATTAAAATCCAAAAAAAGCAAATTTATCAAAGTATTTTTCAGTGCAGACACAGTCATGGGTTTGAATTCAGGTGACATTGAAAAGCAAAAGCAATGAGCTTTAAAAATTGAGAATAAAAAACCCCCAACACTTACTGCTTGAAGGAGGCGTAAATTGTCTCTTAAAGAAGCCAAGACACCCACAAAAGAGACCAGGAACATTATAATGCCCAGAAGTATTAAAATAATTGCCGGGGCTAGAAAGGCACTTTCTAGAGTTTTGTACTTCTGTCTTTCGACTTCTGCATAAATCCCAACCGCCAGGACAAGGGCTCCAATCACCTGGAACAGAAGAAGAGAAGAGCACAGATGTTACCCTTTCTCCCAGTAAAACACAGAGATGACACGTTGTGAGCACACGTGAGCCTGTGACTTCTCACTTCAGAATTAATTATAAACAACGAAACGCTCAAATCAGAAGTTTGGATTAAAAAAAAAAAACAAACAAACCCAAACCAACTCAAAGACTAAAGCAGAAAACAGCTGAGTTAGGAGGAAAAAAAAAAAGAGATTTTTTTCATTTCAAAAATATATTTAATAATGTTTTAACGTTCTGGAAGTTAAACAAATAGAAACATACGTCACCGGTTGAAATGTAGTTTATTACTCCTCTGAGATCACGTATATTACACTAGCAAATGCCATGGCATTAATATTCCTTCTTTGCGGGTCTGTCTGTCCTTCTCTCTCTGCCTGTACACGTATGTATGTATATGTGTGTGTGTACATACACATGTGCCCCTAACACAACACCATTGCTACACCATTTCCAAGAGCCTAAATGTCCCTTCCTATCAGCTCCTATTGTATTTAGGCTCAGTAAATGTGGCCATCCTATACCTCCAGTCCTCCTGCCATCGGGGGAAGTGCACTGGATTAAAAAGGAAAAAACCCCAAATCCGCAAGTTTGAAATGATGGCACTTCCCTGAGCAACTACTAGATAAAGCTGACAAGCGAAGCAAGAAGCGGTGCATTTCATTTAACAAGGTAAAGATATTTCAATCCAAATAATCACGGTTAAGTCAAAATCATTTGGTATTAAACGTACGTACGTGCCGCAAGTTGCTTTGAATTCTGCTGAGTTTGAAAAAAAAAATAATAATGAAAAAAATTAGCCCACAACACTTAATCATGAAAATTGCAGTGGAAAAACTTTACTGCCGACCCCAACAGCCAGGCACATCCTCAGGGAAGAGCCCAGATTGAAATCAATCATTTTGGCGATCTGATAAACAGCGTCCCCCCCCTTCTTACCCCCCATTCCCGCAGTAACCCCGAGTCTGCTCCCCACACACCAAAAGCAAGGAGAGCGCGTTTCTTAAACACACAAAGCTTTTTAGCCCCACGGGGTACACCCCACACAAAGGCCTAGACAGACACACGACACACTTAGCTGCAAGATCACGAGCCCAACAGCTGAAATATTTTTTTTAATTAGGGGTATCTTAAAATAAATAACAACTTGCTGGAAACTCTTGATTTTCTGCAGGTAAGAATAAAAAAAAAACCAAACAAAAGGATGTGAGGGGAGGAATGCCACCAAGTCGTCATTTAAAAAAGGGCAATCTCAGAAGAGTTTACCCATAAAAATAAAAATACTGTAGCTAATTAAAAAGCAACTTAAAAATTTATATGACCAAATTCAGAGTTAACTCCCCCTCTGACAAATTCAGAAATTGTACTGATTATATAAGGCAGAAGAAAAAGCATGCCAGAGGAGTAACAGGTACTCAAATTTACCATTTATACGTTTCTGTTGCAAAACTATAATTGGGTTTTTTTATTACTAAACGGTCAATTCGTAGCGTTAGCTTTATTCTTGAAAAAAAAAATTCAATGATTTGTGTAATAAATTATAAATTTATTTTCCAGCAGAAAGCAATATAAACAAATCAGTTTGGCATTTTTACATACAGCTATAACAACTGAGGAAAGAGACTCAAAACACGGGATATAAAATTTTTGACTGTACATGTATGTGTGATTCAGGAATTCTAGTATTAAAAACAAAAACAAACTAGAACAACAAAAGCCAAACCTGACACAATTTATGCTGGTAGGAAAGCAGTAGATTAATGCAACTGAAAGACTCTCACGCAGGCACTCACTGTGAACAAGCTCAACCCTTGCCTGGTAGATTCCTTGTTTAGAAATTTTTTTTTTTTTTTTTTTTTTAAAGAAAAGGATATAAAACACAGGAATGAAAGTTGACGGGTATTATCTGAATGTCACAAGTGTGTCGTTTCAAGCCTAGAACATTTTACTGAGAAGTTACTCTCTCTCGACCCATGGGGGATAACTGGGGAGCTTCTCGCCACTCCTCAGGTCCAAGCCGCTTGCTCTGGAAGGCTTCGGGATACCTGGCACTAAAAATTACTTCACTCCCCAAAAAGAGGGCTACAAAACACCTCTCTCATCAAACCCCTTCCAAGCAATCCTAAATGAACAGTTTGGCAAACCGTGGCGCGCAGAAGGCATGTGACAAATAAATAAAAAAAAAAACAAACAAAAACTCAGTCTGACCTACCGTATCGTAGACGCACACACACGTTCCCCAAGTTTTATACAGATTTTGAAGCATAAAACTACTGGGGGAGTAGGGGAAGCCCACCTAAACCCCACAATTAAAATCCTTACTCCTCACAAGCAGGATTTATGCTTTTATTATCTTTTTTTTTTTTTTAAGCACTTAATAAAAATCTTTTAAACCTTTTAACGTGGTCAAACCAGTAAGAGTCATTATTTACGCCAAGCAGATGTGCTAACTTAGAGATTCCTGTCTCCTCTCCCTTCCTGTGACCGGGGGTGGAAACGCCACTTTTTCCGTAGGTAGCCCACCAATACACGAACTGTTTACATCCTGCATCCTCCACAACAGCTCCTGATTTGGCAATTCACCCCGCGTCCGCAGGAAAAATCAGCTGGCCTCGACTCACATTAATGAGGTATCCACCAGCAAAAAAATCAGGGACCTCCTCCGGGGCTTTTGCACCCACCCAAGTTGCTTTCCCAAGAGAAAGGAAAAGCATTTATTTCTAAGTAATGGTTTTAACCCTGTGTTTACAAAACTTACTCTGAAATAAAGTACCCTCTCAACAACAGCACCTTCTTTTTAAAAATTCTGGATGTTGTCCCGGCCAGGCCACAAAATTGACATTACAGCCTCATTTGCCAGCAAAACAGTTGCCTGGAAAAGTTACAGTGACAACCAGTTTTTAAGAAAGCCCCCCGGGTGACGTGGGAAGGGACAGCAGGAAAAGTCCCCTCTGTCATTCCCACGGTGCTTTCATTTCCTTTCTGCTTTTGGATAAGGACAATAAGGACATTTAGTTATTTATTTCCTGCTGTTTTTAAGCGATCCTGGGGTATTCGTCACTCCCAAATGCACCGGAGGAACAGCAAGGCAAGAGAGGAAACCGAATGGCCTCAGCATCCCCTACCTCAAAGCCCCAAAAAGCAGCAGAAGCACACAAAACGCACAAGATTTAAGCACGCCAATACTCCACGGCCAATCTTTACATCCACTGACACCGCTTAAAAAAATAATTTTTTTAAAAAAAAAAAAGTCGGGAAGACTAGCACAGCTGAAAAAAAGAACCGACTACTGATACTTACAGCTAACGAGATCTGCTCCACTAAGCTAGAATAAAAGACAATTTCCAGAGGGAAGGCCACGTGCCGTGCCTCCTCACACGACCTGGCGTGTGCTTGGCCCAAACGCCGCAGCACCCATCCTTCCTCTTCCCCTTCCTCTTCCTCTTCCCACAGCCCTCCATCCCGGAGCAAACCATCCTCCCCCCCC
>JAOXJK010000002.1:4719813-4750671 GCA_025774025.1 Xenus cinereus
CTTAATCTGTCATATTAAGCTCCTTAAATGTGTCAGATTTTTGAGTCAGTTAAGTTTCTTAGGTGTATAATTGTATGATTTCCATTAAGACTATCTGCAAAAGTTAGCATCTGTTAACACATTCTCAGGAATATAAGTTATTTTTTTTCCATATGCATACAACACATTTGTCAAAAGTATCAAATTTTGGTCATGGCATTGATGTGTTCATATCTAATTGGACCACAGAACCCATAACAAATAAAAGGAAAACTGTGAAAGATTAGTTTCACAGTTTATTGGTAGTCTTTCCATAAGCCTTAGTGAGCTCTGATTAGGCCCTGGGAAGAGTTACCAAGGTTATCAGTTTTCCTTTATCAAGCATTTGCTTAGTAAAACCCACATTTGTTGATGGAAAGAAGAAGTTTTATCCTGAAGCCTGATACCACAGATGAAGGTAATTTCCCAGGGAGAAGTGAAAAGACACTGAGCTCCTCAGTACTATCATAGTAATGTAGGAAGAAAAAACCTGATCTGCTCCACTTCTCATTTTCAGTCATTCCAGATCATTTTCATGAACAGTTGTTTACTTGTTTCCAATTCCAATTCCATTAATGATGGTAATCCAAAAGGGGAAGAGAAATATTTATGGCAGTATCATTATCTTGATAGTGTTCTCCATTTAAGCAGACACATCTGCCTCATAAAAGGCAAGGGACCAGAAGCCTTATCTCAGAAGACAATTAAATGGATGGTTAAATCATGGACTTAATTTGACACCAGGTCTACATGCACATGAGGGAGACAAAAGAAGCACTTTTAGAATTCATATTGGAAAAGGCCATTATTCCCAGCTCAGGCCTGTTTTTTTAAGGCTTCCCCAATATCTGTGTCTCCCTAATCAGTATCTGCACTCATTGATTTTGAACACTTTCCCTACATCCATGTTTATTTTTGCAAGGTAGCCCAGATTTCTGTTTTCCCCAGGCTCCATACTGTGACAGAAAAAGTGTTCTCTTCATTTAAAATGTAAACCATTTTTTAGGTTAGCTTCAACTAAGGTAGCATAAGGACTTCAAGGCTGATTTGGGTCTATTAACGTATACCCAGTTTATATATAATGTACACTCAGTTTGTGTACTCAGCTTGAGTATATTAGCATATACTCAGTGTATGTTAATGGATTTCATTTTTCAAATTTTTGTGCTTGAAATGTGGATATTTATGCCTGGAGAACATGGACAGAAAACATACCTTGCCTGGACTTCTCTAAAGAATAGTGTTGACACCAATTTTAGATAAGTTCTGGTATGGATTTGAACATGTTCTTTTAGCTTCTACCCTCCTTTAATGACTATAGTCACTCAAGCCTGGAGTAAATAAAATGCCTTAATTTGAAAAAAAAAAACCTATACAAATAATCCATTATTGAATAACAATGGCAGTTTGAAGCACTATCTAGTGAACCTAGTATTGAAACAACTCTAAATCTTTTGAGCAGGTTTAGAACTTCTGCATTTTTCACCAAGGCAGCACTTACAAACAAAAATCTGACTGTACAAAGGAAAAGCTCATGCATGCATTTTACAGAGGTGGAACATTATTATCATATGGTCCAACTTTTTACTCAATGGAGTCCATTACACCAGCAAATCAGACAAGATACACTTGAAAATTATAGGTTAAAAACATCCATGTGATTATTTTCCAGCAGTATAAAATATGTTTTTCCTAATAGAAAAAGAAATGGGGTGTGGCAGGATCTCACTCACACACTGGAGGCAGCAGAAAAGAAGTGGAAGAGAAAGAAAACAGGGGCTTATGGAATATTCATGGTACTATTGAGAGAAATCAGCAGGGAGAATTGTAAGGAGAGATTAGAACTAACTGAAAATGCTTAGTTACCAATAATGGATACATTCATGTTTGTACAGGTATTCTGGCATTTTTAAGGTCTGACAAATAATTCAAAGCAGCATAGATTTGGTAGAGAAGGCTGCTTCACTGCTGAAATGAGATTATGATAGTAAAGCCCCTTTTGTCACATCCTGAAACTGATGCAAGTTTTGCATAAAAATCAAATGGGTGAAAACTAGGTAAAGAATTTGGTACTTAGTTCATCAGCTGTATGACCAAATACATTTAAACCCAAAAACTATTTGGAAGTGTTTACTGAACATAGGAGATCCCATTAAACCTATTAAGATAATCATAGTCATTTCTACAGCAACAGTTTACAAAACTCAGTGACTGAAAATACCCAGCAGGTTGTTCAATAAGGCTGAAACTCTCCAACTCTCAACTTTAGCTCAAGGAATATAATATTGTGTCATTTGTCACTGATCCTCACCACATTCAACTCAGAACAGCTGTTAGATTTCATTCTTTCCTTATGGATGCCAGTATTTCAGGACCCAAGAGGAGGGCAGGAATGCGCTCTTACAGGGCACGGTTTCTGCAGTCATACCCGTTCAGTTTAACGTGCAATCTCTCTTCCAGCTGAGAGAAGCTGTTCAGCCTGTTCAGCCGCCTTTAGACTTCCTACACTTTCCTCCGTTTCATCTTCTTCTGAAGTAGCAAACACAAGTGCAAACGTCCTAATGAAGTAGCCTGTTTTCCTTTGTCAAAGAGTACATATCGCTTTCACTCATCTTGGTCTCATTTCTGGTTTTATCATTGTGCTGCCCAAGGACAAAATCAGAACAGTAGCAGACAGTGTTTAAGCTTGAGAAACTTCACAACCTCACATTTTTTATGGCTGGGCTTATTATTAGTCTATAGACAGAAGGCACACTCGGACGGGAAGCAGAATCTTGGTTCTACTGAAGCCTAAAGAAAATTTGCTGTTGACTTCAGTATTGAATATCACCTGGAGACTGTAACAATGAGTATGTGTGTAGAGTGAATGGCATGATTTACGTACTTTTAAAAATCCTTTGTGGAAACATGATGAGTGGAAATGAGAAAGTAAACGGTGATTCATATTCTGAATTAAACTCTCTTCCTCTTTCATGGAAGTTAACTCACCAAAGTTACTAGCTGCTCCATAGATATTCTATTTTGGAAATACCTCAAAAACTATCTGAACTTGCTGTAGACTTTCTTTCCTTTTTTTTGAAAGGTCAGGGAAAGAGCTTATTTGTTGTTTTATTTTTCAGAATAGTGTGTTTCCAAATATACTTATTTACATAAAGGAACTGTGAGGATGCTTGTCTGTTCTAAAGAAATTAACTTTTTAAAAAGCTTTGGAGTGCTGGGTTTAGGGTTTTTTCTTATGTTTAAGTACCAATACAGCATGGAAACCTCCATCTCAGTGAGCTTTCCAGACCAAGTTTTCAATTTTAATGTCTATCCAGCTTTAAACTAACCTCAATGTTTAGAATCACACACTGCTGTGCTACATAGCATTGAATTTTAAATACTAAGTGCTGAAGAAAGAAAGAATTTTTAAAGTGCTTATACAGGAAACACAAAAGCCTCCTAGGAGACATTTAAAACAGAAGTTCTTCAATTTATCCTCCCTTATTTATTGTTGAGTATTAAAATGAGAGCAGCTACTCCAGAGTCAGACAGAACAAAATTATTGGGGAACTGTGCAATTAAAAGCTTGAAAGTTCTCTAGTGAAGTTATTTAAAGAAGAAGGGACTGCTCATTAACTATTTCTTGCAATATGGTCAAATATGCAGTCTCTTCTATGTTTCCTCAGGACTCACATTTTATGGAATTAAGTTCCAGTCAAGGTGAAGATCATGCCTCCATTTAAATTAGCACAGGTTTGCTGCAAAAATGAAAGGACATGAGAAGAGATGCTGCATTTAATCTATAGTCAATTAATTTCTACATCATGGAGTTTGGCAGATTGAAGGGGAAAAATAAGCAGCAAGGTGATCCATATTTAGACTTTAAATCTGTACTTTCCCTCCCCTTTTAGGTGCTCATCTGTTGGATTATATAGCACTTCTCTACTTGTGTTGGTCACTGACAGTTTAAATGCTTTTCCTTGTAGGGTTGGTCCCATGATGTGTGTAGCCGCCGACAGTGGAATAAACCCATACGCTCAGTGAAAGCAGCCAAAGGTTAGTAGTGCAAGGAAATTATTTCTTTCTGGTAATTTCAAGCAGTTCTACCTCCTCTGCCTTAACTCTATGTTCCAGAAAGTTTGAAATTTTGCATGGAAGAAGGGAGCAACCAGCAGCCAAAAGGCAAGAAAGCAATTAGACACAACTCACTGTCACTTCTGTGTATTTTTGGCAGCATTTCAATAATCTAACAAAAGCAGTAAATAACATAGCTGGGTTCTCAATTGCTATGGGCTTTCTGAGCATTTTATATTCAGGTTGCTGGGAAAGAAAAATATACGTAAGATGAAAGATATTTGAGGGATAGGCCTGTATTTTGAAGGGAAAATTTTAGTCTACAGGCATATTTTATATTCAAACCGTGTGAGTTTAACTTTGTTTAAATTGAATTTTGGGAAAAACCCCCACCTTTTTCCCTTTCGGAAAGAAGCGGAGTCTTTTGTTATTCAGAGGATTCCCTTCCCCTTCTCCCTTTTTAATAAGTCAAGCCTTTGTAACCAACTAACTTCAAGATTTAACTTCAAGATCCTTATTTTGCCCAGAGAGTTAGAGTGACATGGAAACTTAGCAGAATGCATACTTCCTAACAATTCCCTTTGATGGAACATACACACTTATATATATGACATATGTATGCACACATGCATACACAAGAGTGTGTATATATATATAATATTGCCAATCAGTGAGCTAGGGACTGAAAGTATAATTATTAGGTACTTTTCACAGTTGTGAGCAATTTTTTTAGTCTTTTCCACTACCACAGGTGTCTTCTGAATCATCGTTTTAGAGTTCCTACAATTTTTGCTTCAATTACTGCTCCTTCTTTGTGCATTTGTCTGAATTTTCCATACTAAAGTTTTTTCACTGAGCCTTTGGTTTCACACAATATCTCAAAGATAATTTCACAGTCTACCCTGTTAGAAGGAAGTAATCTGTTTGCAAGCAGGTTTGTAAGATCTCTTGTCCACAGCCTAACTAGGTCACAGAGATGTGCTTTTATCTATCTTTAGAAGCAGGTTTATCCAGGAGCTCTCTTTTTCAGGAGCTTCCTAAAAAAGAAACAGGAGTGTCTTTAGTAATCCAACCACCTTCATGTTATCCACCCATCATTTCCAAGAACCGTCTTATAAATAGCATCAACATTGGGTGGGAAAATATGTCTAGTTTTCCAACAAAACCTCCGCCTGGTTGGATAGATGCATGTACACAAACACAGACATAGACACACACACATGCAGATAAGTGCATCTGTCAAGAGCCAAGGCAAAAAGTAGCAGCCTTAATTAAGATAAAATTCATAAGCAGTATTTTAGATTAGAACCTCAAATTCAGGAGAAGCTCCCTGTATGATCAGTGGAACATAAAATTTTGCCAGAAGGCAATTATTAATTAGGTATTATAAATTAGGTATTTAAGAAACGTGTAGACATGGCACTTCAGGGCATGCTCTAGTGCCTGAGATTGTTGGTTTGTGTCTGTTTGTGGGTTGGTTTTTTTGGTTGTTTTGGGTTTTTTTTGGTGGTTGGACTCAATGATCTCAAAGGTCCCTTCCAATCATGAAGATTCTGTGAGATTCTGTGAATTGGCTGAGCACAGTAAGGCCTCTAGAAATGTTTCCTAGTTCCTAAGTCAGCGCAGAAATAGTCTTAGCTGCTGAAACAATTCGGTAAGGTGGAGATAAATGGATGGTCGGAGCCACAGAGGAGAAGGCTGCTACAATGAGCTCCCGTGAAGGGCATCAAAGGAGCAGGGGGTGGAACAGAGTGAAAAATAATGGCACGCAACAAGCACATGGGCAGTTCTGATTTAGGTGCCAAAATGGACGAGGCAGCAGTGGAGCTATTTGAGGAGAGGAAGGACTGACTTTCTGTCTGTCTTTCGGTGAAGAACAGAAAGGGCAGGAGGGGGAAGGGAGTGCAGCTTCTCAGAATGCTAATGAGGCAGAGGTGATGCTACTTGATGTAGAGCTGAATGTGCTTAAGGCACCCTCCAGGGATGATTACTCAAAATGACTTTCAGAAAACGCCACTGGGACACTCCCGGCTCTGCACGGTGTACACGGTGCAATACATCTTCACACGGCAAGATTGACACACAGATGATGAATGTCAACAGTGCAGGAATTCTCTTTAAGGGGAGAAAGGTAATTAACTTTGGAAGCAAGGATTGGGGCTGAATGCATGTGGGCGTGTTGTGTGCAAGGCTGGATTCAAAAGGAGCTGGGTAGGATGAGTGTGCAGCACTCCTGGATACGTCTCCCTGTTGAGTGTGAGCTGAGGGCGGCTGACCATCACAAATCTTGCCGTGTGATGCAGATTTTACAGTCACATCTTAAGAAGTCATAGAATCATACAATGGTTTAGGTTGGAAGGGGCCTTAAAGATCATCCAGTTCCAACCTCCCTGCCATGGGAAGGGACACCTCCCACTAGACCAGGTTGCTCAAAGCCCCATCCAGCCTGGCCTTGAACCCCTCCACGGATGGGGCAGCCACAGCTTCTCTGGGCAACCTGGGCCAGTGTCTCACCACCCTCACATTGAAAAATTTTACCACCTTCTAGTTTGAAGCCATCACCCCTCATCATATCACTACATGCCCTTCTAAAAGGTCCCTCTCCAGTTTTCTTCTAGGCCACCTTCAGATACTACAAGGCTGCTATAACATCTCCCAGAGCCTTCTCTTCTCCAGGTTGAACAACCCCAACTCTCTGAGCATCCATCCACATGGATGGGTTTAATATAATCTGCCCTAAGACTTGAAATCATTCTCTGCAGAAAGGACTTAGCTCCTTCTAATGATTTATAGCCTGAAACCTATAAAAACATCTCTATTAAATAAGCCACACTATACCATCCTAGTGAGTTTCTACACCTGCTGTATTTGTTGTATAGTTTACCAATGCAACTGTAAAAGCATTACCTATTTTTCTTGCAGGTACGTGGCGATAGTTCACCCCTTCAAGCCCAGGCTCTCTGCTGGAAGCACCAGAGTCATCATTGGGATCATCTGGCTGGTGGCATTCGGGCTCGCCTTCCCGCAGTGCTTCTATGCCGAGATCATGATGGACAATGGAACAACAAAATGCATCGTCGTCTGGCCGGATGACGGATCCAAGCACCAGCTCACGTAAGAGAAACAAAAAAAACCTCACAATTCATGCAAAAGTTAACTATGAAATTAATTTCACCTCCAAACTGTTGGCTACGGGCAGTACTGGGAGAGAGGGTGGGGGGAATCCCACAGCAGTGGAGTACAGCTCTGGGGCGGCCCATCTAAGCTCAATTTAAACCAGCTTTGGATAAAGCTGCCAGGTGAGCATGGTTCAGGGTAAAGAAGGGTGATGCGGCATCCTCCCCTGCTTTGAAAAGGTGTTATAAGGTCTAGAAACCCTAGACACAGGGTTTGGATTCCAGGATGAAACCAGGACGAGAAGTCTTTAAACAAGCAATAAATCCTGGTTCCAAAGATTTTGGATTTCCTCCCTCCATCAGGCAGGAAGGAACTAAGTATCTTTAATGCTGAGAAGCCACACTAATTAGCTAAAAAATATCCTGCTCTTTCTGGGGGGAGGAAAAAAAAGAAAAAAAAAAAAAGAGGAGCATGTTTCAAACATCCTAAGGTTTTATAGACACTTCTCTAGGCACACATCTGCGCTCCCAAAACCTCCTAACTCTCACAGCAATTTCCTCCTGCTTTAAAACAAGATCGTTCAGACGGATGAAACAAGCCATACCCTGCATTTAGGGGATCTGCTGTGATTAATCACTCTTCAAAGCACATGATACACAGAGCACTTTGAGAAATTTATCAAGCAAAACATATTTATATGAAGAAGTAATAAGAACTAAAGGAAAGGAACAAATTGATTAACAAAACGGGAACAAGTTTTCAAACCAAAACCAAGCGCTAAGCTCCCCACATCCATTCTTTGTTGTGAACGCTTTTGCCCAGCTACATGCACCAGGGACGTTTTCCCCTTCTTGGTCTTCATCTCTGGCAGACAGCTGGATGCCTCCTGTGGTTAGTTATTACCAAACCAGCTGGTTTTCACACTAATATGTGCCAAGTTCCAAGGAGCTTCACCTAAGTTTGGCTGAGCTGCAGCATATTCAGCCACTGGCGGTCAGTTGTCCTCAGTCTCCAGAGTCACAGAGGAGCAACAGAGTAAGATCAGGCTCACATCATGTTGGGTGATGTTCCTCCCGGTGCTCCTGGGCCGGTACCCCGTGCTACATGCTGGGGAACACAAGATGCCAGCCTCCTGTCCATTGAGAAGGAGGGGTAGTAGATAATCACTTATTTATAACTCACTGATGACTATCTCATTCAGATGAAAAAGTGTGAAGTTTATTTCTGCCCCATCCACAGTTTGAGAAGGATTGAAACAAGAGTTTCCCAGCACACCAATGAAATCTCTGCGGGCTGGAAAGGTCAGTCCTGAACGCAGCAAATAACAGGGCAGGTTTTTTTTTTCTGGGATCCCCAGCTGAAGAGCAGCAGCTCCCAAACACAATAAATCACTTCACACACCAGCTCACTCTCCCTGAACAGCCTCGGATTTGCAGGTTTCAGTAGCTCTCCTCAAAAGCAAGTTGGAAGCAGCGCTCCCCAGAAATCATCTTGAGTGATGGATCTGTCAGGAAAAATGCCTTCAATACAGACCAGGGAGAAAAAGCTACATGCAGTCATCCATGTGCTAGTCCAAATATTGAGGGAAATATATACTAAGAAACCCAAAGCAAAAAAAACTAAAGAAATGGAGAACCAGGATCCTCTGTTGACTGTAGGTCCCTCCAAAGCATTTGTAGTTGAGTAAAACCAGCATTCAAGATTTCTAGACTTCAGAACAAAGGAAAATCCTTTTCTGCAGGAAAAGCATGTGTAATTATCTTAGAAACAAGTCAAAAAACCCTCAAACAATGCACTACTGTGACTGCCAGTGTCTGAGAAATCCTGGATATGAAGGGACTAAATTTGTAGAAGTTTAACCAAAATAAAGAACCATAACCACAGAGGATTTTTTTTTCTGGTGACAGGTTAACTTTGCAGCAAAGTAGCCAAACTATAAGATTAAAAGTTTCTTTTTGCCATGTGCTCAAGCTTAGGCTCCCATCCTCTCCTCCTCCTTCCAGGATGGGAACTCTAAAAGGGCTTTGCTGCACTCCACACACGGTATTAGACCTTCAAAAGAGGTACCACCCTGAGATTTGGCAAGGGTGAAAAACAGGCAGGGGCAAAACTTGCCACCTTCCACAATCATAATATTTTTCTATACACAGCCAATTGCTCTGATATTTGCCACCACCCCAAGAAGCAAACACGACCAAGCGCCCCACCACTTATTTTGACCCCGCTCGCTAACGCGGCGAGTGACTCCAGAGCCTTGTCATGCTGAGAAAGACCATTTGCACCCAGCCTTTTGTGGTCATGGCCAGAGCCCTCCTGCTTAATCCTAGTTTTTACACTGTTTATGCTCATTTGACAGCTGCTCTGACCGAGTGAGCAGGTTGTTCCCTCCCCATAAATGGTGGTTGCTTAAAATAATCAAACCCCAGCATGAGGGAACCGGCAGGAGCCTGTGGGGGAAAGGTAGGAAGGGCCAAGCTAAAATACAGCCAAAGGAGATGCCAGGGCTTTCAGTAACCAAGTAGCCTGTGGGTGATATATAATTGTGCACCCTATTACTGCACATAAAAACAGCCAGCAAGACAAATACAGCAACAATTGCCACTCATTTTCTGCTTGCTCTGAGCAGGCAATATTTCTTCCTCGCTACCTGCAGCGTCTTCCCTGCCCAATCTGTGCACCCTATTAGCAGCCAGCTTCTGAATCTGCCGCCCCTGATCCGTGTTTTTCCCGTGGTTGCTGAACTAAGCTGTTGCTACTACCGTATTCAGCAAGTTACTCTGCAGTTTTTGAAATACTCCTTTTCTGTATCTGTAATTTAAAGGTTCCTATTTTTATAGCCACAAGGCTCAGGCGTCTCTCTTTCCTGACTGCAGCAGGATAGCAAAGTTCAGGGCAGGTGGCCATGGACTGTAACCCTCTGATAAAAGGTAAACGATATTACCCCGTCTTGAAAGAGCAGTGCATCTAGTCCAACCATCACAATACAAGAGATACGAGCTTTTGCTGTTTACAGAAGTCCCTGTAATTATGTCTGTAGGCGAAATTTCTGCTTCTTTATACTTTGGGGTTGAAGTTAATGGGAGTCAGACACACACGTCCAAAAGACAACTTCTGAAAGAGCCCTATACTGACTAAAAACGTGCTTGTTCTTCTTTTTCAGGTATCACATTGCAGTGATCGTGTTGATTTATTTACTGCCTTTAATGGTGATGTTTGTTGCATACAGCATTATAGGAATTACTCTGTGGAGCAGTGCGGTTCCAGGCAACCACCTTAACAGAGTCCGCTACGAACACCAACTAAATGCCAAAAAAAAGGTCAGAAGTGAAACTTAAAAATAATTACCCTCAGCACATCAGCTCTGATGGCTCCAATTCCAAAACGGAGCTTGCATTTGATACTAAATCTTGGGGGACTGGGCATGAAAGGCTGACAAAATATTTGGGATGGAGGTAAAGGGAAAGATGTATACTTTTTCCAGCAAATAGGAAAAAAGCAGTGATTTACATGCACCAGCCAGCCTGCAGGGAAGAAAGGGGCACGGCGGTGGGCAGCGGGCCAGCCCCCAGCAGTCCTTAGAGAGTAAAGCCCGGCGTCCGGTGAATCTGCATGTTCCAGGATAAACCAGGCCCAGGAATAACACACTGGTTTTGTGTTTCTAGTTTGTGAAGACCATGGTGGTAGTTGTGATCATTTTTGCCGTCTGCTGGCTGCCCTATCACATATACTTCATCCTGGGGAGCTTCAAGGAAGGCATCTACCAGCAGAAGTACATTCAGCAGGTTTACCTCGCAATCTTTCTCCTGGCCATGAGTTCGACGATGTACAACCCCATCATATACTGCTGCCTTAACCAAAGGTGAGTGATGTGCACCTGTGTTCGTGGAGAAAACAAAAATCTCAGTCTGAAAAAGCACAGATCTCTGAGAACAACTGTGATTTTCAACTGCAGTCCATGGGCCAGGTTGGCAAGTTAATTTACACTCTGCTAATAACGTGAGATTAGCCACACTGTGCAAGTGAGATTTCAACCCAAGCCTTAAGAATTCCTGCCTCTGAATAAAATGCAAGTAGCAGGTGTATGATCAGTGCAGCCACATCTGCACCAGCTTCCACACGCAGAAGTGGAACTTCTACTAGTCTTTTAAATACCTCCAGCGATGGTGATTCAATCACTTCCCTTGGCAGCCTGTTCCAATGCTTGACAACTCTTCAGTGAAGAAATTTTTTTCCTACTATCCATCCAAAACCTCCCCTGGTGCACTTGAGGTTGTTTTCTCTTGTCTTATTGCTTGTTACTCGGGAGAAGAGACCAACCTCCACTTCGCTACACCCTCCTTTCAGGGAGTTGTAGGGAGTGATAAGGTCTCTAGCAGTATCTTGGCAGTGCTAGGTTGGAGTTGATCTTGAAGGTCTCTTCCAACCATAAGGAGTCTATGATTTCCAAGGAAGGAGGACTCTGTAATCCCTGCAATGCATCTGCTGACCTATTGCCAGGCTGCCTTAACCACCTACTCCTCCTGTGCCACAAAGGAGCCCTCCTCCCACAGGCTCATCCCCGTGGGAAGAGTGGGAGAAGCCCACGGGCAACCTGCCGAGACTCCCATCCGGGCACCCCGCCACGAGCACAACCTTGTGGTGCCAAGAGATGTCTCTCTTGCTCTGCGCTGAGAACGGGCTGCTCTCGGGACGCTGGTGTGGCGGGACGCTGAGGGAGCCTGGGAGAGATATCGGCACACCTCCTCCAGCACCTCCAGTGCTCTTTCACTGGTACCTCACCAGCAAAATGCCTAACTCCAGAGTGATGCTGAGAGGCTCGCTCCTTGAGAGCGCTTCAAACAGCATCCTGCCCCTAAGGTTGCAAAACAAGGCAGCTTTGCAGCCCATTCAGCCCATTTCACATTTAACATGGAACACCCAAACACATCCTCCTCCTCTCTCAGAAAGCAGAGGCCTTCCTCATTTAATTATTCATGTTTTTTTAAAAAGTTTCCAGGGGGTAAATACACGTGTTCTCCTCAGATGCTCCGCCTCTCGCTGAATGCTGTTATCAGCACGGTGAGCACCATCTACTGAGCACATCAAACATCCTGCCATTTAACCAATCTTAATATATTTACTTAAAATATAAGGAAATCTGATCATAAACTCCTATTGCTCTTCCCTCCATGCATTTATACATTTAGCTCTGCAACTAGCTCCTTTAATTTCAATAGAAAGCTTTTATTTCCATGCTGATTCAGAGATAGAACCAAGCCATGCATTTGTTCTTTCTCTGTGCAATTAAAAAGATCATTTCAACATTTAATTTCTTTTCTTACATTGACAGGTTTCGTTCTGGCTTCAAATTAGCCTTCCGGTGGTGTCCATGCATAAAAGCGACTGAGAAAGACAAACTTAAACTTACGTCCCCATCTCTTTACCAGACGACTCGCAGGAAGTCAGGAACAACAAGTTTCAACACAGAAACTCAACCGAGCGAGAAAGAGAATACAGCACTTACCCTCACCCAGCTAACAATTTGATTTTTCTCCTCCTGATTCTGGCTCTATCCTAATACACCATTTCGAGGCAGCAGATCTGTGGAAGCCTGAGGCAAGTCTTTATTCTGCAGCGACTGTTTTCTATGGGACGTTTTCAGGTGCCATCAGCATTGAAAGCAATCTGCTGATAATATTTATAGCCATGTAGGTCCAAACATCACCCAGCTACGGATGCGAGCTCAGCCCTCCCTTACACCAACAACCGCAAATACAGAACAGAGAGATTTTGCCCACGAGGTCAAAAAAAGCAGCAAAGCAGACCTCAGGCAGTGCCAATCAGCAGTAGAATATCAATTATTCCCTTCCAGATAGTGATCTCCTGCTTTCTGTTCCACCAAGACACTTAAATCTGGAAAAGAGGTGATGGAACAGAAAGGCTGGGGCACATCTGCCTCAGCTTGGATGGACACTTGGGGCTGTGTGGGCAGTGAAGTCCCGTGGCTCAGCAGCCCCAAGGCAGAAGAGGCCGTGGAGCAGAGCTTGCCTACAACAAAGGCAAATATTAACGTGTCCAAAGCCTGCCCTGAATTTCTGCTGAATTCCAGGATTTTCAGACCTGCAATTTCACCAGCACCATCCCTCATCAATTAAAAGTGAGAAATGGTTCCTTAAGATGTCGTCATTGCATGGATTTCTATAACCTTGTACCAAAACACAATGTTACGTTCCTATTAAACTGTGCCCGAGTGATTCCTCTGGCTTCACATAGTTAATTGTGGTGCCTAAATTGGAGAGCGAGGCTCTCTGAAGAGTCAGTGACCAGGTGTGGGATGCTCACTGGCTTGGTCAGAGCTCATGGATCTAATCTGAATCCACCTCCTTTACCTCCTCCTAGTCCTAACCGCAGTTTGACCCATCGCTGTCTTTTCACAGATAGTCCCTTCATCTTCCCTTTCCAGACTTACTCCGTGTTTATCACCATTGTTCATCTCTTCTCAGATATGAAAATAAAGGCTCAAATATGTCATCTTCAAAGCCTGAGGCATTATGTGCTGGCATGCAAAACGGGAGAAGCTGAAATATAAACATTATATAAAAATAATGTCAGCATTTAATATCGGTGTGATAAGTGGCACCTTCACCTTTCATGACAGGTTTGTATGTAACACCACAGAGCCGTACCTTCATATAGAAAAAGTTCCTGCAATGTCAACAAGATCCAGTTATTTGAAATGTTCCCCTTTGCCCTGCGAAAGCAAAACAACAAGGCTTAAATTCTGCAGTAAATTCAGAGAAAAGATTCATGGCTTGAACTGAAAGAGTACTCAGATTTTCCCAAGTCTGTTTCAAGAAAGGAACCGGCAGATACATCTTCCCTCTCCACTCCATCTTCTTCACCTCTCTGGCTGCTGCGGAGAACAAGTACACAGAGGCTCAACAAACTTGTCTTGCTAATGGGACAGTAGAGCATGAGGCCGCGTGCCCTTCTTAAAAAGTTCATTATTTTAAATCATTCAGCAGGTAGTTTCTAGTCTAGATGTTACCTGGCCAGCCTGCTCTTCCTGACACCCCCCGCCGGGGTGTGCCCAGGGCAGAGGGAGAGCAATAAGAGGCATTTACAGACAGCCATCACTGAAGGGATTCAAAGCAATTTGGGAGGGATGCTCTGCAAGGCACATGTCTCTGGGACCCTACTAGAGGTGCAAAGACTCTTGCTCCGAGGAACTGAAGGACACCTACACACAGAGTTCGCTATTTCAGATATGTATAAGCCATTCCTCTCCCACACCCAGCCGATGTGACTGTAAGGCCTTTAAACCCTTTACACCCGGCAGCTTTCTAATGCGGGTCTTTCTTAGGCCAAACAGGTCTTTCTTGAGCATCCCATCTTCCATCACACTGTAACAGCCAGCCAGAGCCTGTTCCAGATGCCCAAGTGTCACGCACGTGCTGGCACTGTCCCCGACAGGCACTGGCCTTCTCCTGGCAGCTCGTGGCATCTCTCCCTCTCGTGTGCGGAGAGCAGAGGGTGACTTCTTCAGGTCGCAAGCAAAACTCCCCGTGTGCCCTGAAGGGCTCGCTGAGAAGCTTCTCTGCTAGAAACAGCAACAGTTAATTGAGCAGAGACACTCTGAGCCCTCCTTAGATACTGTAAGAAAAGGCACGCCAAGGCAGGCTGCATTATTTCCCGTGATATACGAGCTAACAGGAACACCATGCTCCATAGTAAATACATGCAATTCTTCATATAAATATAGACATGATTAAATACCACGGAGCAGTAAAACACCTCCAGGTCAGCAATAAATCCCTCCTCTGCACGGTTACTCCTGCTCTAAGCAGCAAAGGAGACCCTGTTGTCTGGAAAGAAAAACATTTGAAGAATCTCGTTTTTATGGCAAAGGAACGAACAAAAAGCACAGAACGGGGTTCAGAAGTTCAGAAACACTTTATTTTTCCTTCTGCTATTTTCTTATGAAAACAAAACAAAACAAAGTCTGCTTGTTTTAAAACCCATTCAAAAGGCTTCTGAGAGAACCCCCAGAGGAGTAAGGAGCGGATGACATTACAACAGTGGTATGCAAATGATCTTTTCCCCAGGAAATATAAGATTTTTGTGTTCATATTGCAGTAATTACAGCTTAACAATTAAGAGGACTATGATTTTATCCACCAAGCCTAAAAGCTTTAAGTAAGACATCTCAGTCATTGCTTGGATAACATTGGAGACATTTCTTCGGACAGTTATAGCTTGTGATTCACTTGGAACAGTTTCCTAGGGGTAAGAAGTAGTCTGGAAATGGAAATCCCACCAGGTCTCCCTTTGGAAAAGAACTGCCGTATCTTATCGAGTACGTCACCTATGGTCCACAGTAGGAAAAGCTGCGCTGTTAGAAACACACACTCCCTATTTGTTATGAGCTGGATCCAATAAACAAAACGACCTATGCCAGCATCTCCAAAATCCACAGTCACCCTGAGACCAAGTTTAACTTCCACTTTTCATTCATCCTCTATCCTGCACTGAGCCTAGCCCTCAGATGCTGAAGAGCTCCGAAACCAGGTCCCCAGGCACGGCTCACACCACCCCTACAGCACTGCCAACAGCAGGCATAAGATTCGCAAACCTTCAAGCAATTAAAATGCAATGTGTCCCCTGTGCCTAAAATCTGTCTCACCTTCTTCTGTCTCCTGTTTGGGGTCATAGCTGCACATCAAGAGCGTCAGAGACTATTCAAGCGGTAACATACGATGGGTTATTGGAGAAGCCCAACCTTAGTGTATGCAAAAGGGGCTTTCATATACAACTCCAACGCGGGATGCGCAAACACAGGGTGTACGAGCTCCCGACACTGTGATTCTGCAAACGTTAACCCTCTGCACACAGGGGGGCTACAGACTCTGACAGGCATCAGCGCTCGGCAGGGACACAGCGACCGACGTGTCCACCCCTGTGTGTCTGGGAAAGCCTAATGCAATCCAAAATAATCACGTTGGCTTCGATGCAGGGGGCTGAGGTTTTCCTGCACTGCAGATCCTCCCCCCCCCCGGCGTGAGACAGGGTGTGAGATGCACCCAGACAAACTACACGCGCCCCAAGATTTGGTATTGTCGCCAGCTCCGTGCCTCTGCTGAGCTACACGAGGAAACACGAGGCACGGGGACCCGGGTGAAATCCGCCCAGTCTGAATCTGACCCCGAATGCCCGGGAATAAAAACACACACACAAAACGCAGGCACCACTGGGATTAGGTTGCAGCTCTCCCTACACAATAGCTCTTCCCAAAGCGCTAAGCCACCAGCCAACAGCACCTCTTCCAGAAAGAACCACTAAACACCAGTTAACGCACATCAAAAAAAGTTTAATATTTTCACAAGTATCACGTAACACTAGTATCGGAGCTACTAGTGTGCAAAGTAAAAAGACTCTCTACCTTTGCAAAACCAGTTAGGCATGCAATTTTTCAGGTAGACACACACTTAAAGCTGCAATGACTGTGACTCACATGTTACTTTACAACATTCACTCACAGTGCACCATAATGCATATTGAAATGTTATCGATAGGTAGGGCAATCCAAATCTGTGGGGAGTGGAACGAGGACAAAGAGGAGTAGCCTGCAAATTTCCATCTACTTTCTGCAGGAAAAGGCAGCAGGGAAAACCATGCAGACATCTCGAATTCATTTTTGGTAGAAGAGCGGGAATTAAGGACTACTGTGTGGTCTCCCTCTTTGCAGAAAGTAGCGTGACTTGCAAATGTTATTCATCGTTTGCCTTCCTAACTGCTTCTCGATTTAAGTAATGCAACTGGGTATGCAAATATAATAATGGCATTGACTCGACAGAGGACAGGATACACCAAGTGTATACGATCTTTGCTGTTGCTTTAGTCCTTGGAATAAGCTGGGTCCGATTTTGGCCTTACGGTGTGTTTAGCTTACGCACCCGGGTCCTCAAAGGCAAGAACAAAATCAAACCCTCATATTCCTTTCTGATCACTAACTCTGGCTGAGTGTTTTGTGTTTTGAGTGGCTGCTTAACAGTATTAAAGATTAAAGCTTTGTGTGGAAGCAAATACCCATTAAGGCGAGAGACGGAAATATCCACATCCGAGTGATACTGTCTAGCTGCAGATTTGGTAGAAGGTTTAGGCTGATCTAGACTAACAAGAAGAGATAGAAAATATTTTAATAAGAACTCTTAAACAGAAGAATACAGCACAGCCCACCTAGGGACCATATATCTACCGATTTCCTGGGTCTGGAGATTTGGATTACCCCCATCACCAACCACTTTGTTTTACTCTGTAGGGATTTCTTGCCCAAACGCGACAGATTTCGCCCAGAAACACAACACTATTCACAGAAGCAATGGGAAATACCAGTGGAACCAGATCTGTGGGACGAGGGCGTTTACTTTTACCATGACAAAACAGGCATCAAGGAAGCAAGTAAGTCGCGTTGTCAAGTCCCACTATAGAGTTACGTGCGTGCACAGTTGCTGACACACCATAATGTTTTCACAACCGCTTGACACGAAACAACAGCAGGTAGATATGCAGGAGGGAGCTGTTGCTTCCCCTTTGCTAAAAGCATCAACACCCGGGTCTGGTGGTCAGTGTGCTGGCGGTGTGCTCAACAGGGATGCTGCAAGGAACACATTTGGTACGGTAGCTCTCAACGCACATCACTTGGGGGCAATTTCATCTCAGACAACAACTGATTTTTGACAGCTGCAGAAATTATAGACTGATTTTTTCCATGACCTACAGATGGGGAAGGTACCAATAAGGTGAATAAGAAACATGCAGATTGGGGTCCAGAAACAGGAGATATTATTAACAGCACACATTCTATCTTGTATCCTATTTTTTTTATGTCATTAGTTGTTTTGTTGGCTTTTTTTTTTTTTCCCCCCGATAAAGCAGTGAGTTCTGGGTTTTTACCAGTTCTGACTATGCAGTCGCTGCTTTATGAGAAAGTGCTCACAAGACAGAATCGGGGCCGGGATTGCCGGGGTTCAGTTCTGCTCGGCATCGCGAAGCCTGCATCCCACCGCTGTGATGAGCGCTGCCCCTTTCCCGCTGCCGTCCTCTGACAGCAGGAAGGTCACGTCGCAGTTGGGTGCCAGGTCTTTGACTGTTTGGTGCATGATCCTCGAAAAGCTGCGAAAGGGAACAACGGCAGCGGGTGAGGGAGGTCCCGCAGCACCTGCCGAGCGTAGCACTGCCATGGGCCTTTGCGGTGCTCCCCCTCCCTTTCCTCCCGGGAAAACACTAAAATGCTGGACACTAGGGTGGATTTTAAGACTGGGAGTTAAGGGAAAAAAGCACTTGCATACCACCCCTGCCTGTGTGGGGCTAACGTGGATTGCTAGCACCAAAGCAAAGGGGAGAGAAGAGACTGCGTAATCATCTCCTTCCCACCCACCACCCTCCGTGCACACCACGGGTGGGCACTAGGTCCTCTCCTCCTCCCGCTGCCGGCTCTTTCAGACTCCTGCCCTCGCCGGCCATGGCTTCGCAGCAGCCCTTCTCCCCTGCACGCTGAACAGAAGCATCCTCCAAAGGGGCACCAGGCATTGCAGCACTGCTCTGTTATTGCCTTTGCACAGCCAAGACATCCTTCCCTCGCTGTGCGGCTTCCGACTTGTTCGGCAATCTGTGTCCCCCTCCAGTGTGTCTCCGTCCCCAGAATCTGTCACAAGTCCTTCTTGATCCTCTCATTTCCCTTTAGAAAGCCCTGACCACCCCTGATTAAGACATCTTTTCCCTAGCTCTTGTCCTAGCAAGAAGGAGAGACCGGTGCCTCGAGAGAAAGGATGCATAAGCAATGGGCTACAGATCGCGGGCAAGCAAATGCCGAGAAGGTGAATACTCACTGTGGATGTAGTTTGTACAGAGTCCCATCCACACCAACCGTTATCTCCAGGCGCTCTAATCCTCTGTTCTCCCTAATTTTATCTACAACCGCAGCCATTCCAGCGCCGCACAACTGAGCTGCTCGCCTCGACACTGCTCCACACACGGTCTTGACAATGATGCTGTCGTCGCAGGTGCTGTTGAGCCCCAGCTGCTGGAGGATGGCTCGCACCTGCAGCAAGGCTAACCTGTCACTGCAGAAGCAGAAGAGCCCAGTGTTAAATTAAAGGTTTCCCTCGGTCAAGCCACGGCCACAAATGACGCTGCATTGATGGCTGCGCCCACACCAAGGCAGCAGCCTTTACTGCCAGCACCAGAGACCTCAGCAACATTCTGGGGTTGTTCAGCCTGGAGAAAAGGAGGTTGAGGGGAGACCTTATCGCTCTCTACAACTACCTAGGAAAGGAGGTTGTAGCCAGGTGAAAGTTGGTCTCTTCTCCCAAGTAACAAGCGGTAAGGCAAGAGGAAAGAGCCCCAAGTTGCACCAGGAGAAGTTTAGACTGGATATTAGGAAAAATTTCTTCACCAAAAGGGTTATCAAACATTGGAACAGGCTTCCCAGGGAAGTGGTTGAATCGTCATCCCTGGAGGTATTTAAAAGACTGGTAGATGTGGTGCTGAGGGACATGGTTTAGGGGTGGACCTGGCAGTGCTAGGCTAATGGTTGGACTTCATGATCTTAAAGGTCCCTTCCAGCCTAGACAATCCTATGAGTCTATGCTGCAGTGCAGGAGAGGGGCACAGGCAGCAAGGGAGGCTCCGAGTCCAGCTCTGCATTGCCTCCCCTTCTATTTTCTTACCAAAGGGCATTTCAGGAAAATATGACCAACTTAGGGTTTTTCCCCCGCTTTAACATTACTTTAAAACACAGAGTCCGAGCAATAAAGACACAAAAACATGCAGTAAAGAAGTGCTTGTTCAGCTAGTGTTCATTCAGTTCAATTATTGCTAGACACACACAAGGGGCACAGGAAAATGGCTTGATTTCCAGGCAAGCAAATAAAATGATACAGTATGGAAATCCTTGACAGCCCTTCCCATGATCTAGCAGTTGCTAGAAATTCAGATGATGTTGTAAAGAGTGCTTCTGCCCACGCGCAGGCTCTTGCTGAAAGCAAAATTATCTCTGGAGAACCAAGCAATGCTCTCCAGCTGTCCCTCCCCTCCAGCAGTGTCACCAGACGAGTGTTACCAGACTATTTCACCCTGAACAGCCTCCCGTGCGGTGCCCTTACCTCTCAATCTGAGAAAGGAACTTTGTTTCAAAGATATGTCTGGTCTTTAGCGTCTCTGAAATCTGGCCTCGGAACAGGAACCCCCGTTTGGTGAAGTCGATCAAAATATTGCGGACTATTTCCCCCAGGTACATCCCACTGATCATCTTCTCGTACCTGCAAGGGGAGACAGCGGCACAGCTCAGAGGGATGCTGCTCACGTTTGCAAAGGCAGCATCGCAGCTGCGTTCTCAGGCGGGTGTCCTGCCCACGCACATCGGGGACACGAAATACACAACCTAATTTACACAGAATGGCCGTTTACTAGAAAAATTGGGTCAAGAAAAAGCATGAAGACTCAGTGGGAAGCCTTGTAAGCCCGTCTATAAACACTTAATCTACTCCTCGCTGCCATGTTCCCCCGGCCAAGCTGCTGTTAATTTCAGCTGGTGTTTCTCCCAGGTGGAAGAAATGAAAACCCGTCGCCAGAGAGCAGGACAGTGCCCAGATGAAAGCCAAATTTGCTGTGCATCCCCCAGTGACAGCCCTAGTGGACCTCAGGGAAAACTTGTTTCCACCGCACAACATTTGGGAACCCTCTTGAATCACGGCTGAGACCTTCAACAGAAAAAGCTCAGCGGCTCCATGCAGCAAAATTCCAGGAGAACCACAAGGTACAGTCACTGCGTGCAATGTTTTTAAGGGAGTCCTGTGCTGCAAAACCTTGTAAAAGATAAAAGATGTGAAAATGTATGTCTGGCATGCTCGCAGGATCATTGACCTGTAAACCAGCAAGCTGGGGGGCCAGGGATGGTTTATGTTTTTCAGTTAATTCCAGCACCTAGTTTCCAGTACGGAACCAGTGGTCCAAAACCCACAGGGAGGAAACCAAGCTGTCTTGATCTCCTCTTGCCCCCAACTTTGCACACAGGACCCGAGCTTCCCACTCGTCTTCCACCTGCAGACCTCTTCCCAAGCACACAACAAGGAGCAGCCCATGAGCAATGCTTGGCACCGGGACAGGGCAGCCCTGGTGCTGAGGAGGGCAGAAGGTCCGCTGTGCTCTCCCTCCTCCAGCATCATTCTGGTTTGAATGGAGCTTTTTGGGGTCCACGAGCCCAAAAATGCTCCATTACTAGTGAGAACTGAACACTTTTCAGCTTATTGAAAAACGCATTCAGTGATTCATCCTTTATTTAACCTCCTGAAGCTCTAAAGCAGGGTTTCTGCCCTGGATTGAGCGGAGCCCAGCACACCATCCTGCTGGAAGCAGGCCATGCAGTCCATTTAATACTATGAGCTCTCTCAGGCTTGTACCCAGCAAGTGTCCTCCCTCTTGAGTGCCTAACTCTCTTTGGAATAAATTATTCCCCTGGCTACTGCCTGTGTCTGCTTACTCCATGCCAACTCTGCCCCTGCATCAGGCTCGCTCAGCATCTGCCTCTCCAGGTCTGTTTGAGCCCTAGCTTCTAAAAGAGCTTCTCAAGGGACCTGCCAACTTCTCTGCATCCCCCAGGTTTTCAGGCAGATTTACGCTAGTCACAAAATCTTTTTAAAAGCTCCTGGCATCAACACATTGCTGCAGAGAAATTATGAACAATTGCAGTCTGGGCAAGCAGAAGCCTCAGCCAGTTTCATCAGCACTGGATACATCTCCTTGTCAACCCTTTACTGAAGGAGGAAGGGAAGCACTTGCCCAAACAAGAGCCGTACCCCCAAAATGGGATCCAACCTCCAAGAAAGGCAGGTCCTCTAACATGACATATTTCACCCAGAAAATTGCCTGAAATCAGACCTGGCTGCAACTGCTAGAAAACTCCTGACTGCTTTAGAGTGAGCAGCTCCAAGCTCCAGCCATGCTGGCTGGTCTAGGCTGAGGATTTCTAGAAGCAGAGCCCTCTACAGAGAGAGTTCAGCTAAAAGAGATTAAACTGAGACCAAGAGCAAAAGAATGACAAGCCATCTTTAAACCCCTCCGTATGACACAGGATAAGAAAAAAAAAAGGGTCTCCCAGTAATTTCAAGACTCTTGAGGCTCTCACCAAAAACCCTGCTGCAGTCCCCTGGCAGCCAAATAAGCTGCAAAAAAGCAGCGACCAGGAAAAGCACAGAAGAGGGAGATCCCACAGGATAGCAGGGCTGCAGTCATTTTCAACTCTTTACCCTCTCCCTTCTCCAACTGGGAGAAATCCAGTTCTCTCTTAAAAGCATTTAAGGCAGCCTGGCTTATACTTAGCACACCATTTACCCCCCCGTACCTTTGCTTTCCAGCGTTTAGTGAATAGTCATCAACTGCTTTGTCATATATTGTCCTGATATCGTCCAGGCATCCATTATCCCCGAACGCTCCCCACTCCGTGTTCACGCACATCCGTCCTTGCTCACCATCCACCATCTCTATGTTTCTCATCTCTTCCATGTAACAGGCGTTGCTGCCAGTTCCTGAAAGGAAAAAATACCTAAATTACTCTTTGTTTTGGAGCAAAGCAACACTACAATAAGCACAAGGGCCCCGACAAAATCTTCTGGGGCATCTTGAATGCGCTTTTTCTGAATGACCATTATTTGAAACATCATTAAAAAACCTCACGTTTCAATAATCCTGAATTGAGGGACAATATTACTGCAGTGATGCACTGCTCAGGGTGGCTAAGAGAAGAAGAGGCTCACCCAGGCCAGCTGGGCTGAGGGTCCCCCACTACAGGGAGGAGCAGCAGTGCGGCACTTCTGGCACACCAACCCTCAGGTGCTTCTGAACCCAAAACTGCAGCAAGAAACCAGCTGGATTTTGACGTTAGGAACCGCCTTCCACAAAGCCCATGGACCCACAAAATTCCGGGGAAAATTTGCCGAACCGAAAACCTCAGCAAGTTCTGAGGCATCAGGCAAAGAAAACCCTAGGGGGTCTACCAGCTAATTGCAGGGTATTTTTCAGTTCTTGTTTGGCGTTTTTTTTCTGATTCAAATTGCTTAAAGTTTCTCTGGCAGGAAGGTTGAAATGTTGAAATGATGCCATATCTGATGCTGCTTAAAGGGGATCCCAAGGAGCATGGCAATTACAAAGTGCTCCACGTACACTGAGGCCGTAGGGAGCAAAGCTTTATTAGCAAAGCAAGGCAGCTTTTGCTGCTACCTGGGGCTAAAGTTTTCTTGACGCTGCCTACCGAAATCTCATATAACCCCCCATCACAGATTCTGCACCAACGATATTGGCAAGTTTGCTTCCCTTTGCGATTTTTTTAGGGTACCGTATTAATAAAGTCTGAGCAAAAGCAGATCTTCCCCCAGTAAGCCCCTGCCACAGGGGAGCTGAGCCACGGCACGGGTTTTGGTGGGGGGATAGTCCGGGCTTGCAGACCGAGACCCAGGTTTGCAGGAGCAAACCAGAGCGAACCCCAGTTGTGGACCATCAGCACTGGCCAACCTTCTGACAACGCCAAGTCTCATCGTCCAGAACGAGCTAAGTAAGGGCTGCCTGGATACGTGGATACCAATTAAAGACAAGCTGTTAGACTGACAGGCTTTTAGATGATCTCCTGTTGCCAGCAGATGAAAAGCAGAGACCTGGTCTCATCAGTGGCTATGTCCAAAGTATTCAGCAGAGGAGGCTCGAAGCATCGACTCTGCTGGGCAGGAGAGCTGGCACTGGGCAGGGACAGGGCACCAGCGTGACATGAACTCGCCCTTGCAAGAATATTTTTTCCCTGCCAAACAACAGCAGGAAATTTCACCCACCTCCCTGCAGCGGGTAGAGCGGGGCGACTGCCAGCTCCTCGGCAAGCCCCGTCAGCCCGGCCAAGGCAACTCAGGCAGGGCAGAAGGAGCTGTCAGAGCCCCAGGGCTTTCCTTCTCATTATCCCAGATGTACCCAGGCCACCTCCGACCCCCTGCTCTGCGCACAGACAGGCTGGCTGGAGAGGGCGTCCCGCAGGGCTGCAGCAGACAGTCCCCGGAGGATGCTCTCAGCACCCCAAGGACACGCTGTCCTTCCCGCAGGGAACTCTGTCCCCGAAAACACACCACTGACAGAGCCGCGCAGACACGGCTTCCTACCCACCCCGCACTGTGCTGACTCACCCTGGACACTTTCCAGCCGTCTGGAGGAGAAATCGGCGGCGTTTTATTTTCCTACAAGCCATCCTTAAAGCTTGCAGGTGCCTCTTCCCCTTCTCTCCCGCTCAAAACTCATTTCTCTGGAGAGCTTTGGTCGTTCACAGTGCCTCATGCCACGGGCACCCCCAGTGTGGCATTTGCAAAGGCATCGGAGTCGCCTGGGGAATTATCTCAGCTGTCCCACTGCCGGGAAGGGAGCTCTCAGTTGCTGCGCTTTGTCCATCAGAGCTTTTCCACCACATGCCGCTCGGGAATCGTGGCTGTGCTTCACAAGTTTATTCTGAGAGGCCACATGCTCAAGGGAAGCGGTGGGCTACCCGAACACCCCAGCGGGGAAACTCTTAGGGGCTTAAACTAACAGATATTCCAGCAGCTGGTGGAGCTACCCCGAGCCCACAGTTGCTCGCTTCCCAGTTAAAACAGGCAGGATTTGTTCAGCATTACAGCCTGTGCTTATCTCAGCTGATCACGCACAGGACTAAGCTGGCTGTTGAATTTTGCTCTTAATTCCTTCACACAGCTTGCCTTTGTTAATCTCAAAATCTTTCACTCCTGGACACCCTAGCTCTATTTTCAGTTAACCAGGGGGATGTCTCCCCGAGAATACAGGAGGATGTGTCGCCGTAGCGTCTCATAAAGAAGTGCCAAATAAAAAGCAGCTCTGACACGTACCCACAATGAGTCCGATTTCACAGTTCGGGTCTTCATAAGCACAAGTCATCATTGTACCCACTGTATCATTCACCACGGCCACCACATCCAAGTCAAACTCCTTCGGAAGAGAGAAATAAAACAGTGAGGACTCTGGGCTTGGGGCAACTCACCACACCAAAGGGAAGGCACACAAGGAGTCCACCATTGGGAACTCTGTCGAAGCACTCTGGAACCAAACAACTGAAAGTACCATCCTGATTTTAGACATGCAGAAATAGGAACTTGATCTACTAGCAGGTAGCTAAGGTTCCTCGCATGCTTTACCCACAATAGACACTGCCTTCAGGAAAAAGTTTATTCCTGGCTGTTCGCTTTGGCTCAGATATATTTAAGTACAGATCTTGTATAGAGGCATACGGTAGAGGGCTATCGCCGTTCTATATTACAGCAGTGCGTTAGCAAACCCAGTAGGAAAGGTTTTTAAGATCCTCTTTTCACTTGCTCATAAAACTCTGCTAAAATTAATGATCTCCTCAGGCTACTTTTCTTCCTTTCCCAGAAAGATTCAGAAAGATTCTGCTTGAGACTTTTTCAAGAACAAGGGTCGGGAGGAGTAAAAACTGTTATTTAGGGTGCACTGAGGTGGATTCCTGCAATCACTACATTGAAAAACTCCTGCTTTCTCCATGCTCTGATGCAGTGAAAATTGCCACAGGATTTGAAAGAAGCCTTGAAAGTTCTGCCAAATTTAGCAAGTTAGAAACCTCTGTAGAAAAAAAAAAGCAAGCAATGAAATAGAATGCCCGGTGTTGCTCGTTTTGAGTAGCAATTTTGGTCTGGTGGCTGAACTCTCCCATTTCCACCGCACACTCTCTAGACCATCCTACGTGGTGGTGAGGCTACACGCCAGCATCAGAGGCAGCACAGCCACACGGCATCAAGGGGCTGCTGTATCTGGACCTGCTGCAAGGCAAACACCTCCTGGGCAGGACAGGAGGCACAGCCCATAGCCTCAAGGCACACAAAGCCCATGAGAGGGAACCAGTCTGATCTACTGGATCTGTCAAGTCTGGAGGGGAGGGAGAAGTGGGAGGAAAAAAAAACCAAACAAAACCAAAAGAAAAAAAATCACCTCTCTTCTTTTAATTCCCTCTCTAAGCAAATACACCACATCTTCTCCCTCGCAGTCTGTAGCTTTGAAGCCTTTTGTCCAATTGAGAAGGATCCCCTAAAAAGAAAGAAAATAGGTTATCAAGTTTCCTGGTGCACTACGGATTGTCCCAAAAAATCCACAGTCCTCTAAAGGATGACCACTGAGCATTTCTACCTGATGATTTCCCTCCATTTGCTGACCTCCCCAGCCCATAAAAGCACAAAATCACAACACTTCACACAGGTGACCACAGGCTATCGCACACCGCAGCTCCGACCCCATGGTCCCACTAAACGGCTTTGAATATTTATGACCAGTCAGTACACAAACTCATAGAAGCCCTCAGCTGAAGGAGAAGGTTCTCCAGTGTTAACCAACACTATGGTTTGTTGAACAACCCGTCTTCTCTCTCAGTCACACTTCAAAGTCTCCCTGGCTTGACCAAGCCTCCTGTCATCAACAAGACGACAGCCTTTTAGAGCTGGACAGCTGAATGTCACTCCCTACTGTCCATCACTGCCTACTTCCTCCTTCCTTACATATGAGTACTCATCTTATTTTCACTAAGACTCAGATGTTGATTTGTACACTTGACATTTCAAACGCTTTAGTGCAAGGTTATACAGAAGAGTCTCTATGAAAAGGAATATCTCTTTATATATGCGGAACTTGCATCTAAAATTACTCATCGTGCTTGGTCTCCAAATTTCCAGAGCAAAGCAACACACTGAAAAAAAGAAAAGTGTGACAGAAACAACAAACTCAAAAAAAAATTGACACAAAATATGTCTTTCTTCAAAAAAAGTGCTAAGTACACAGGACACAGGTGGAGTTGGTGAAAGCGCATGGCAGTGAAGAAGTTAAACACGACAGCAAAGAGAAAAAGGGTACACATGGCAGGGACAGGCTGCAGGCTACACTGTCACCCCCTGGTCCATCCCCTCTATCCGGGGAGACCAGATCAGCTGGGGAACAGGAGCGAGCAGCAGGGATGGACTTTTGCTTACTGCTTGCAAAACCCGGGAAGTATCACACTCCAGCAGGTTTATACAATTGGAAAAAACCCACAATGCCTTAAAAAAAGGATATCGCCACCATGGAAAATTTAAATGCTCTTATCTGTCACAGCCACGGGCTGAGCAGCATTTGCATTACTACCTTTAAAGGAACTATTTATAGGAGCAGCTGTAGTGGTCAGGGTCAGAGCATGAACCCTCCCCTTGTACAACCTCCCTGTAAGTGTCACGTAGATGACAGATGAAGGCAGAGAAACGGGGCCTAGAATAAGCACAAAAGCAGATTCAAAAGATACTAAGGAACTTACAGCATCCAGACTGGTCTGCTTGCAAGGGAAGGAAAATGTGAAGCCCAGAGGAAGACGAGCGCCTTTTATCCCCATATAATCCAGGAAGTCAGAAATGCAGGTAACGATGTGATCAAACAGCTTTAAAGAGAAAAGTCACGCATTTGAAGGTGTACGTGTTACACGCTCTTAAGAAGGTATTTAAAAAAGCAGCAGTGCTGCAAAAGAAAAACACGAATACTCACCTCTTCTCCGGTTCCCTGCATCACTTCTATAGGAATGGCATAGATCTTGTTGTGCATCTCCACTGTTCTCCTTTTACCGCTGCGGATTTTCACCAGCAAAACTCTAAAGTTTGTCCCTCCGAGGTCAAGTGCCAGGAAGTCTCCATTCTCTGTAAAAGAATGTGTGTGTATGTATTTAAAGAACCATAAGCAAAATCTTAAGACATGTTTTCCCCAGAAAGCACTTCAATATAAAATCTCTTAGAAGCTCTCAGTTGGGAAGATCTTCACCCAAGGAGGATTTTAGATGCTGCTCTGATTATTCCAGCCTTTTTTTGTGTGTTTTTTGGTTTTGTTTTAAGCCAACCAGGGAAAGAGGACCCACACAACTGTTCCCTGAGAGAAAGCAGAAACTTGGCCAGCCATCCTGAAATAGAAAAAACTACCCAGGTTGTGCCCTGTGTGTTCGGATGGGTTTGGGTTATGAGTTTTCTTCTCACAGGGTCCTGGCTTGATGCATCCCGGGGCAAGGACACGGGCTGGGCTGCCAGCAACCAGCACAAGGGCAGCACAGGATGCTCTGCCCAGGACTGGGATTCCCTCCATTGGGCAGCTCAAGGAGGTTCCTCTTCCACTAGAGTCCAGTTTTGGGCACCTCAACACAAGAGAGATATCGAGGTGCTGGAGTGGGTGCAGAGGAGGACAAGAAAGCTGGTGAAAGGCCTGGAGAACAAATCGTACGAAGAGCGATTGAAGGAGCTGGGACTGTTTAGTTTGAGGAAGAGGAGACTGAGGGGAGGCCTCATCACTCTCTACAACTACTTGAATGGACCTTGTAGAGAGGTTGGTGCTGGTCTCTTCTCCCAGGTAATTAGTTATAGAACAAGAGGGAATGGCTTCAAGCTACAGTAGGTTTAAACTGAACATTAGGAAAGAGTTTTTCACAGAAAGAGTAGTCAGGCATTGGAATAGGCTACCCAGGGAAGTGGTTGAGTCACCATCCTTGGATGTGTTTAAGAGTTATTTAGATATGGTGTTGGGGGATATGGTGTAGGGGAAAACTTTGTAGAGTAGGGTAGATGGTTGGACTCGATGATCCCAAGGGTCTTTTCCAACCTAAATGATTCTATAGTTCTATGATTCTATGACGTCAGATTGCTACCTGGTTTTGAGCCTGCCCAAACGAGAGCAACTGACCCCAAACCCCTGACCCTCACTGGACTCTGCTCACGCCTCTCATGCATGGGATTCTCTTCCCGGTTTCTGGCTTCCTGGCCTGTTTCTTGCCAGAGAGCTCCAGGCACCTCCAGGAAGCATCATCCTCTCAGAAAATACAGAATTACAAAATATTGGACATCAAGATTTTTATAGATACTAAGGCAAAACACTGCCATGGAATTAATTTAAGTACTGAAGTTAGTAACTTGGACATTCACGATCAGGTAACATTAAAAAAAAAAAAGTAGAGAGTCAGTCTGTGAAAAGCGAGTAGAAATTTGAGAGTGGAACCAGATAAACAAAAAAAAAAACAGGAAGGCATTTCAAGGAGAGGGATCACAAACAACGAAGAGGGACATGGGGCCCTGTGAGAAAGGCCTATAAAGATGCAACCAGATGGCAACAGACTATTCAGTCTCTCATTAAAAGGCAGATAAGCTGTGACCCCATGAAACCCCACTCAAATTTAGAAGTTGTACCCAAAAGCCACGTACTCTCCATTCCCCTCCTTTTTTCCTTCAGTTCGATGTGCTCATGGTGTTCTACATGGCTTTTTCCACCACCACAACATCCTTGGGTCGGACACTCCCCATTTCTGCATGGAATTATAATGAAATCTATAGGATTTAGAAGATGGTTCCCGTATATCCTGTTTTCTGCCCTACAGCAAGCCAGTTGCACCAGCTCTGGTGCTGAGCCATGGTCTTCTCCTGAAGCAGCCCCTCCTTTCTCATTTTATCTGGCCCAGGGAAGAGGTTATCCACTGAAGGGAGGATCACTAGGCACGGTGGTTTCTTACTCACGACACTCAGCACCATAACATAACGTAAAGTCTGTAACTAAACTCTTGCCTTGCTGCTCACTGAAAAGGATCATAGCCTTTTTTGATAGTAGTTCACGTGTGTCCATTTGCCAACTTTAATTCCTGTTAATGCGTGTGCCACCATCTTCTCCCCCTCACCTGGAAGCATTACAGCCTCTTTGCTTTCCCCCAAATCTCCTCTCTCCTTTCCAGGCCCTTCCCATCACCCTTCCCACCTCCCACGCCTGCACACACACCTTTCCGTTGGCTCACTGGCTGATCTCAGCTGTGGGAAGGTAAACGGTGCGGTTGCCACATCCATGGAAACAAAACTGGTAGGGAAACAACTTCAAAGGAGATGTCACACACCCCCTTTCTCCCTCACAGTGGCAGTTTCTCCCACTAAGAATAAAGTTTTACCACTTGTCTTTGTCCCTTACAGCATGTCCTGCGTTTCTGTCTCCTGACTTTTATTCCCTCTCCTCCAAGGCTTCTCTTTAACTCCACCTGCATCCTGAGAGTCGTTACTACTCTGGAACAGACAGACATTTAGCAGCCTCAACATTTACAGTGTATGCAGAAATTCTTCAATTTATAGGACAAACTGAGACATTATTTCAGAATCTGCTCTCGTGAGACCCCACCTGGAGTACTGTGTCCAGCTCTGGAGCCCTCAGCACAAGAAGGACATGGAGTTGGAGTTAGTCCAGAGGAGGGCCACGAAGATGCTCAGAAGGCTGGGGCACCTCTTATATGAAGACAGGCTGAGAGAGTTGGGGTTGTTCAGCCTGGAGAAGAGGAGGCTCGGGTAGACCTTACAGCAGCCTTCCAGTACCTGAAGGGGGCCTACAAGAAAGCTAGAGGGGGACTTTGTTTACAAAAGCACGTAGTGATAGGATGAGGGATAATGGCTTCAAACTCAAAGAGGGTAGATTTAGATTAGCTATCAGGAAAACATTCTTTACTGTGAGGGTGGTGAGACACTGGACCAGGTTGCTCAGAGAAGCTGTGGACGCCCCATCCCTGGAGGTGTTCAAGGCCAGGCTGGATGGGGCTTTGAGCAACCTGGTCTAGTGGGA
>JAOXJK010000002.1:4751932-4766720 GCA_025774025.1 Xenus cinereus
GGACCTGCTTTGGCAGGGGGGTTGGACTAGATGATCTCCAGAGGTCCCTTCCAACCCCATGTGATTCTGTGATTGTGTGAAAAGCAGGCAAAAAGCAGGAGGGAGCATCAGAGTCTCATCCCCTGAACCAGATTCTAGACGGGAGAAAACCCCTGGGGCTCCAACACTGGATCTCCTCTCCTGGGCTCATCGAGCTGTCCTGAATTCACTGGGTTATTAGATGGTGTGGGGAAACAGTTCAGAAACAAAACTTGCCCATGTATGTTACCTTAACACACCCCAGACCTGCCTATCTGGAAAAGCCATTCAAAATAGCATTCTTGGAAAATTTTTTTTTTGCCAAAATTTTATGTTTTTCTTTAACTAAGAAAATAATTTTTTTTTTCCAACAAAATAATGAGAAACTGAAAACGAAACATTGAACACCTCTCTGCTTTCAAAAGTTTCCTCACAAACGACACCCAGCCCTCCCAGCCAGCTCCAATGCCACGGTCTGCCCTGCACGCTGTGCTGCTGCTCCCCTTCGCTCCCCGCAGCCGAGACTGGAGACTGACTTGTTACCACCAGTTATGACTTACTAAATAAAAGCCTTTTACCACGTGTGCACAAATCACACCTCCACGCTGCATATTTCTTTATTCTGAGCATGGAAACCCTCATGCTGACACTCCTCTCCCAGGACACACAGTCACTCCCAAACATCCGCAGCATGAGGGCTTGGGCATTGGGGTTATTTTTGACTGACACTCACATCAAACCCAGTTATCCACACCAGGTATACCCAAAGCAGAAGATCTCAACTTCCTTTCTGATTTCTACATAAATCTAAAGAGCTGTTTAATTAAAAATGTAACTTTCAAGATGGGGAAAACCAGGACAAAGCCAGTTTTTAAAAGGCCACGGAAAGGTAAGCACCAATTTTTTTTCCCCCTGGTTTCCAGGTATATCTTCAGAAAAGCCTCGAAAAAAATAGGGTTCAGCACAGTCATTTTTATAACAACTGAGTTTAAAATGAAAACAGAGATCAAGGTGCATTAATGCAGGTCTCCTCAAAGCCCAATGGGCAGGCACAAAGTAATATTTTGTACAAAGAAACTCTCCTTCCAAGAAGTCTACTGAGAAGCCTTAAGGTATGTACTCAAACAACCATAGTTTGCACTGATATTGCAGTATCATAACTCAGGGTTTTGGTTCTTTCCTTTATGGTTTTGTTGGGTTTTGGTTTGTTGTTTTTTTTATAATCTCACCCTACTTCTTCCGTTTAGGACATCCCTCCTTTCCACTGAGCTCCCCATCTCACACCCCGCACCCGTGGTTTGGGTGCCTCATCTCACCCCAAACCACGTGGCTGGGTAACATCTTGGGGTTACATCCTCGACCCTTTGCAAACCAGAGGGTGAAGGGTATTTAAACGGCAGGAGCCGGGGGACTGACTCACTGCGGGTGCATCTTGTAGAGGGAGCCATCGACCCCCACGGTGGTCCGGAGGCGGCCGACCCCTTTGTTATCCCGCAGCTGGTTGAGGATGGCACCCAGCGTGGAGGCTACCAGGTTGGCCGAGCGGAAGGACACGATGGTGCAGACGTGCTGGACGGCGATGCAGTCCTCGTGGGACGGCTCCACCCCCAGGCGGGTCAAAATTTCTTTGGCTTTGTTCAAACCTTCTTTGCTCCTACAAAGAGAGAGCAGTAACAGGTACGCTTTAGTCAAGGAGCTATAAAATGCAGGACAGAGGCACATCCAACCATGTACGTCCCTGCTTGGGGTTTGAGAAAGGGGTTAGAAAGAAAATTTCTTAGAGATCTAGACTGGGAAGCTCCACGAGGCTTGAATTAAAGTGCCCTAATTATGCACTCATTCACAGAGAGAAAGAGCTTTCCATTAAAGCCTGGTACAAACACACCCCCAACAAACCACGGAACTCTGTGTACTGTAGCAGCCACCCTATGGGCAGGATGATTACTCCCATATGGACCCAAGACCCTGCCCTCCTTTCAAGTTCATTTCCTACAAGGCAGCAGTACATCATGCCACTGGAAACCCATCCAGCAATAATCTCTCCAATGCAGACCACATTTTTGTTGTGCCAGAGGGTCAGACCCAGTCTCACACTTGGAAAGCTAAAGCACGAAGGTGGGGTGCCCCCCAGGAGGACACCATGTAGCTTGGGCTGCAGTTGGTCCGACAGCACTGGACTCACGGCAGCTCCTTCAGCACACCCCCGAGAAAGTCAGCAAATCCTAAGCACTTTTACAGACCTGGAGGAATCAAAACGCTTTTTCATCACACTGATGCTTTAGACTTCAAACAGCTTGACCTCTCTGGAGCAGGACACACCAGCCCCACAATTCAGCACAGGCTTGAGCCTACACCTCATCCCACGCTCGCTTCCTCATATGTCTCAATAAATTAAGCCCAGCGTGAAAAACAAAACCCTGAGCAAAGGTTGCCTAAGTGATTTCATCCTAATGTGTCTCTTTTCAAGACTTTTACAACCTCACTGAATTTCTGCCTCTTGCACTGCACTTTCCCACATCAGCACCCAGCCAGAGAACAAAGTTTCTTGCAAAACTTATCCACGCCCAGCTCGGTCCTTTCCCAGACAAAAACACAAGGAGTATATCTTGTCATTACTAACTGCACTCCAGGCATCCTTCTACGGACTCTTGCATCTTGCTAGCATCAGCTAGAAGTTTGAGGCTGCACAGGGATGTGCCCCCTACTTATAACCAAAGTGCTCTTCAGGGAGCGAGGTGGGATTTCAGGCAAATTTTGCTGAATTTCTCAATAACTGCATTTTTCTCACTGTTGTTCTACATTACATTGGTCCATCACACGGACCTCTGTGGATAAGACGAATGGACACACACATTTAATGGAAAGCTGTCCAGATAAGACGGAGAGAGAAGTAAAACAGGGCAGGGGGAAACAGGTCTTGTAGAAGTTACTGGCGTTGCACTCGCCATCAACAAATATCTCTATACGTGTGCCCCAAAATCAGCAGCACTTCGAAAAGAAAAAGCCGGCCCAAGGACTAGAGTACAAACTATCCCAGTGATGTGAATTTTAAAAACGCATGGGGGAAGAGGCAGCGAGTACCCACCAAAGGGGGTGATGACACCGTAAGAAACCAACTGGCGCATAGCTCGGAGGTCGCCGTGTAGCACCCGGCACTGCCTACGAGACTGAATGCTCTGCCCTGTCACGCTTGTTTTCCTCCTGCCCAGCGATCCCGGGGATACAGCAAGGAGCGACACAAGTATTTGCTGGGAGGCACGAAGCCAATTCACTCCCGTGTTTAGCTGCAGGGCAGCAGCTTCTGAGTTTTTGCGAGGAGGGCGAGAGGTAGCAGAGACTGGTAGGCTTTCACAGCTCCTCCCAACACTGAAAAAGGAAGAAATCTTGGGTAGGAGGGGACAGGCTTTCTGATGAGGGTCCCCACATGCTGGCTGTGCACCTGCTGGAGGATGGGTCCACCCCCAGTGCAGCACATCTCCCCAGAAAGCAAATAGAGATGCTGGAAAATTAACATTCAGAGTCACTGTGAACCCCAGGGGGGTGAAGAAGGAGAGGTACTCACTTTTCTATGGCAGAAACGTGCTTTGTCTCAAACTTCCCTTTGGTGAGAAGCTCAGGGGTGATTCTCCCCTCAAAGAGCAGACCCTCCTTGGCCATCTTCACCAGGATGAGCCTCACCAGCTCTCCCATGTACATCCCACTGACCATCTTCTCAAACCTGCAGAAGAGGACAGCAGCGGTCACCCAGCTGTGCCACTGCACCACCTGGCCCAGCCTGCAGTTTGCCTCACCACGGGCAGAGCTGAGCTTTCTCAAACTGCTGAATTCATAACACAAGTGGAAAAAGGAACACCGAGCAGAAAAGAAAAGCAGCAGAGCTCACAAATAACTGCCTCACTCACAGCTGCTTCCCAGGATTAAGGGATCCACGGTCAATCTCTCGATCAAACTCGGTCCTGATGTCTTCCAGAGAGCCATCATCTCCGAAGGCCCCCCACTCCGTGTTAATGCACATCCTGCCCTCGTCCCCTTCCACCAGGTCGATGTGCCGCATCTCCTCCATGTAGCAGGCGTTGGTGCCAGTGCCTTTAGGGAAAGGACATCATAAGGCACTAACCAAACAGGCCAGGCAAAGGGAGAAAAGCCACATGCATGCTGCAGCAGCACTGTGCATTACCAATGATCAAGCCAACTTCGCAACGCTGGTCATCAAAACCACAGGTCATCATCGTCCCAACGGTGTCGTTTACAACAGCCATGATATCTGCATCGTAGTCCTGATGGAGGAACAAAACGTTAGTCGGACCATATGGCTTCTCTGGTAAACATTGCTCATGTTTATCACTGGTTTGCTTAGATCAACTAAGTTCACAAGAAACAGGAGACAAGCAATTTGTCTGAATACCACAGCTCATCCTTTTAAATATAACCATTCCGTCCACCAGTTCCCCATCCCACATAGCCAGGAAGACAATGAGAGCAGACTAATGCACGAGGCAAACAATAAAACAGCACTAGTGTAATTCTAGAGAGCAAAGACCTGCTCTCACATAAGCACACCCTCAGGCAGGAAAGAAGAGGGCTATGCACGAGGGAGGGAAGAACTATGCAGTTAAATGTCATGGAACAATTTGATGCAGTTGCTTGAGGAGTCAATCTAGAAAATACTCCCAAGTTACCTAGTTCTCATAGAATTTACTTCAAACTTCCAGGAGCTTTATTTCAACCGAAGATTTTAATACAAAAAATATAAGCAAATAATGCAATTAAATAAGATATCCAAATGACATGCACTCATTCCTTTCCAGCTTCTCCAGTGTGTTATTCTACCTGATATCAAGTCTGATGACAGCAACTGACTACAGTAATGTTTTTCGGTGACAGTAAAATTCAAGTTTGCTTAAGAGTTCACAACTGCCCCACATAGACCAAAAACTGCCCAAACAGACCAAATATTGCCCAGTTTCCAATGAATTTGGATGCTGGGTAAACAACATAGCACCTGGCTGCAAGCATTACGCAAACCCAAATTCATTCAGTCTCACAGTCAGTGCCTTTTTATTTGTTGAAATCAGCAACCTGGTCACCTTCACCCTCTATAAAATCAGCAGTGAGAAACTCACTGAGCCTGAAATCCCCCTTTCTCTTCGGCTCTGCTCCTTCTCCTGTTTCCAGCCCAAAAGCTGCGGCACCGACACACAGCGCTCCCTCCGTTTCTGGAGAGCGATAAAATTGCTGAAGGTTGCCAGCAACACAGAGTTTAAAAAAGAATGAAGTACAAGTTACCCCACGTTTCTTGATGGCCCTGTTGAGCAGCCTCACGACATCTGCCCCCTCCACTCCGCTTGCTTTGAAGCGCTTCGTCCAGGTTATCAGAATACCCTGATAAAACAAGAGAGCAAAAGTCAACAGGATGCCACCATAACACACAAACTGATTTTTTTTTTTTTTTTTTTTTTTGCTTAAAAACAAGATTTTACATGTTAAATGCATCTTCAGGTCTCTTTTCTTGTATGACCTAACAACCCAGCCTGAGACAATTAGCGGTCTTTGATTCTCATCACAGTCAGCTGAAAGACGGGACATTGTTTTCCCTTCCCTTGTTAGAAAATGGCTTGTTGGCATTTTGCATTTTCAGCCCACTCTTCTCCCTGTTACTCCTCGACAGTTTTTCTTGGAAAACCATTTAATCCTTTTGGGCCATGGAAATTGACCGCTTTCAGAAAAAGCTGACGGCGCGGGACTGACTAAAGAGCAGGGATGTGATGTTTGTATGCCCAGGACTCGGCTGCAGCAGGGACCAGACTGCTGCACGCTGGCTGCCCGGGCTCATTTCACCGTGGGATCATGTTTATGGGTCGAGACAAATGGAAATACTGGAAACGTAGCAATATATGTTCCCAACTTACAGCATGGGCAAAAAAGGAAATCCTGGTGTTGAATTCTTTCTCTGCAAAGTGTCGTAAAGAGCCTGAAAATCCCCCAAGGTGATGACTACATCTGATTTTTTTCCTGATTTTAGCTAATGCCTAGCTGATTCAGAGCATTCAGTATGTAAGTAAATAATAATAAAAAAAAAAGAAAAGCGCATTGACAGTAGTCAACAGGAAAGATGACTCAAATCAGCTCAGCTTTTCATACCCATCCCAATATTCACATCTATCACAACAGGAGTCCAAGAAGCTAAAAACCAGAAAAGCTGAAGCCTATAGGCACAAGCAGCCATTACCCAGATGTACGTTTGTCCATATCTCAGCTTAAAAAATCGACCACATGTCTCGTGCAGGTTCACCCTCCCAACTGCAAACAGCATTTAGCCCCAAAGCCACGGGAGACAAGGGGACCAGGGCAGCTCTCTCCAGACAAAAGGTATTCCTACCACTAAATCACGAAAACGCAGTTTGCCTAAGTTTTGCCCCTGCGCCATCCTCGTTAGCATCATTTTGAAACCCAGCAAAGCCCTGTGCTGCTGCTCAGGAAAACCAAGGGCAAAGCCCACTCTGCAGACATGGCTTTAATGGTCACTCTCAGAGAAATCAGGGAGCACCCTGCCTCCTTCTGCTCACCGAGCGTGAGAAACCAGCACACAGGCAAGCAGAGCCTCACAGCAGCAGCAATCCAGGAACAAGTCTGGCCCACAGAATCCAGAAAAACATATTTTTCCAATGCCCAAAATATCACAAAACCCCTGGGAAAGAGAGCCCACTCTGCCACCGCTCATCCTCGAGTCTCTACAGGTGTCCCCAGCCCCATCCCACATGCTACCTGCCTGCCCAGACCGGAGAGCTGCACCAAAATCAACTCCTCTCTTCTGATCGGATGCAGGAAAAGGCAGCGCTCTGCTCTTAGTGCCATTCAGACCCTGAGCTAGCGAGCACCCTCGGTCTCAGCTCCAAAAGTAGGAAATGTAATGAAAACCGTACCTCATCTGGCCCTCCTCAGCACCAGCACCTGGGGAGCTGTTGGACCAGACTAACCTAGAGACCTGCAAGCTGGAAAAGCAGGTCGTGCTTTAACAGCCTTTTGTGCGGATTTAACTTTCCTGCATTAATTTGCTACTCCGTTGCCATAGCAATGCCGGACCAGGAGGCTGCTGAGTCATTTGTGATATCATGAGCAAAAAGAAGGAAAACATTGTAGCATCCTTGCCACGGGGATCTCATCCGTCGCTTCACATAACGCAGGTTATTTCCATCCCTTTTTAAAGCACGTCGCTTCCCGGTGCCAGCGGGAGGGAGGGCTCAGCGCTGCTCAGAGGGGACCCCCGGGTCTGCACCCGGGTCTGTGCACTTGGGAAGTTCAGCAAAATCTGAGCAAAAGCTGCTGGGGCTGGGTCCTTCCCAGTTGTGCCCCATCAGGAGGTGGAAAAGGCTGCAGGGAAGGCAGGCAAAACCCCCGCCGTGTTTCCAGGGTAAACCATAATACCGAGGAGCCCAGGCAGAGGCAGAAGGAACCATCAGATGCCTCTTGGTCATCTGTTAAATCAGATCTTCCAGACAGAAACATAAACACAAAGTGAAGTCTGACAGTGAAATAAAAAAAACCCTCATTTATCCCGAAAACGAGACCTGTCTGGAATACTGCTTTCATAGCAGCGTCTTAATAACACAGTAGCTCTTCTGCATGTTAAGAAAATTGTGAAATCTTCTTACCTCATCCAGCTTGGACTGTCGACAGGGGAAAGAAAACGTAAACCCTACTGGCAATTTCTTGTCTTTGATTTGTTGTTTCTCCATAAAGTCTCCCAAGCATTCAGCAACGTGATCAAAAAGCTATAAGAAAATGAAGAGTATAAAACTACGATTAGAGATACAGTTTCAGGGGGATAATATTTCAAGCTGCTGTATACTGTATAGAATAAGTAATACAGTAATAAGTAATACAGTAAGAATACTGTATTGGGTGAGGGGAAAGGGGGGAAATATCTGCTCCAAATTTTTAAAGATATATAAATGATATAGCTATGAAAATACTCTCAGTGTATATTAATACATTAATACTTAATAGACTATGAAATACATTGTCCTTTTAGATGCCTAATCCTGTGTGGCATCCTTTACATCCATACAAAAATGCCTCTCCTGAAACAAGCGGCGTGTGGCTCTCCAGCCTGCCATAACCCTTCTACTTAACATTTGATGAGAACAAAAATATTCTTTTAACCTTTCCATAACAGGAAGGAGCATCTCAAAAGAACATTTGGGATCCAGTCCCACATGAGTTTGAGCACTTCTACAGCTACACAGAGAAGATCAACATCTGCTTCACTCAAGCATCACTGCGACCAAAGAAGCATTTTGCAGAAGCAACCCAAAATAAACTGTTCCTAAAACACACAACAAGCAAACAAAAAGGAAACCCAGGGGATTTGTCTAAATCACAGAATCACATGGGAATGAAGGGACCTCTGGAAATCATCTAGTCCAAACCCCCTGCCAGAGAAGGTCCACCCAGAGCAAGTTGCACAGGAACGTGTCCAGGTGGGTTTGGAATGTCTCCAGACATGGAGACCCCACCACCTCTCTGGGCAGCCTCTTCCAGGGCTCTGCCACCCTCAAAGTGAAGAAGTTCCTCTTCATGTTTAGATGGAACTGCTTATGTTCAAGTTTGTGCCCGTTTCCTCTTGTCCTGTCACTGGGCACCACTGAAAAAAGACTGGCCCCATCCTCCTGACACCAACCCTTTAAGGATTTATAGGTGTTGATCACATCCCCCCTCAGCTTTCTCTTCTCCAGACTAAAAAGACCCAAGTCCCTCAGCCTCTCCTCATAAGGCAGATGTCCCAGTCCCCTGATCTAGTTGGCCAACTCTATAGAGGGACAAAGCCTCTGCCCTGTTGAGCTCCTATGGGTTTCATAGAAAACAGCTTGTGACACAAAGGAGAAAGAGCCAAAGGAGCACTCATCCAACAGCTCAACCTTTATATTAGACATCAGAGAACCCACACCCACTTCTCTCACGCTACGGACTGCAGTGGCTTGGGAAAGTGTTCATTCCACCATCAATGATGAGCGAGGAAAGGTGACAGATGGTGCCCCAAAGCCATCCAGGAGTGTGGCGCTGGGTTCAAACAAAGGGAGGAGATTCCCAGACCCCTCAAACTAATCCCATTATTGCAGAAAGTCCCCAAAACGGATGGACTAAGGCAGCATTTTCTTTGGAAGAAACCAAACCAGTGGGCGTCTGAAATAACACGCCAATCACCCAACTTTGTGAGTTTATTTTAAGGCTTTCATGGGTTTAATACCAATATTTGCAGACTCCTTGGCAAATAGATGCTCAGGAAAGCCTGAAAGTTTAAAATATCCTTTTCTTTTTTTTTTACCTTTCGCCCCAAATACCTACAATTTCAAGCACTGGCTAAACACCAACATCTTGGTACGTGCTTTGGGGAGCAGCTGGACTGTCACACTGCCAATGCACACGTGTACGCACATATATGCACACACGCACATGTATATAAGCACATATATGCTGACAAAGCATCTTTCCCACACTCCAGAAGAGGAGAAGGGTTTGAGCCCTTGTGCCTGCCCTCCCAAGGGCACGGGAAAGTGTGCAAAACAGCCCTCTGTACCCCAAAAAACTCCTAATTTTCTTAAAAAATGGCGACTCTTCAAATTCTCCCGGCGAGCTGAAAGCTGCCTGGCTGTGGCTCATCACCCATGAGATGAGCTGCAAGGTCTCAGCTTGGCCCTGGAGGCTCACGCCTTTGCAGCAAAGGATGTGCCAAAGCAACCCCCTTCCCCCCCAAGTAAAACCCATCTTGACTGGCTGGGTTCTGCGGCCACATTTGATGTTGCTGGTGGTAGATGATCCTCCAGATCCTGCTCCTCTGTTTACACCACCCACCATTAAAAGGCACCAGGTCACAAACTCATTTCCAGCCTTTACCCCAAATCCTTGAGGAAGCCCTCGAACCACCACGCTCCCAACCTTGACCTTGGAAAGAAAGGGATTGGGGGGCCGGGGGTTTCCAGGTGACATCCCAGCTGGTGCGATGACCAGTGGGAGACCTTGGAAGATGCACGGAAGACTGCAGGCCCTGTGGTGCTGAATAAGCTGAACCCTGCTGCAGCAGAGTCCTCTGCTGGTGCTAAGGGGATGTGGCAGCAAAGAGCAAGGGGTCCTCAGATCCACCCTGGGGGAAAATGGGGTCCCCCATGGGAGTACTAACAATGCCCTAGGAACACCCTGAGACCAAACCAAGGGATTGGAGCAGAGGCCCAGGTTAGTGGTGGGACCGTCAGGGTCCCTGTCCCCATGTCAGGGTTTCCACTCAGACACACACGACTACTCCAGGCAGGGTCCTGGTTTTCACCCGTGGGACTTTCCAGGGAATGGAGATGTTTTCAATTTACTTTGAAGTTCCCCTTGCGTAAGCCAAGCCACAGCCTGCAAGACAGGCAGGGAATCAACCTCTCCTCCCGTGACCTGTGGTTTTGAGGGCAAGGAAAGAGCCAGGTCACCATCTGCCTTTCATCCAGCCACCCACCCACAGCTCCAGCTCCATCCCTGCCCACGTGTAAAGGCTCAATGTTCATTTAACATCCTTTCATCCTTTTCTCATCAAAACTGGGGCAAGCGTGTTGGAAACTGGCTGGCCACCATTGGGAAAGAAGCCCAAGTGCAAGCCCAAGTGCATGGACAGAGGTGGAAGCCATTTGGGACTCACATTAGGAAGGACTTTGATATATGTCCTTCACGATGGGGATTTACCACCATCTCTGCATTTGGAAACAGGTTTATTCTGGAAGGATGTCCCTGATCAGCCTTTCACCTGGGCTATGAACCTCTCTGCCCAACTTCATCCATGGCTGGACGGTTGGACCAGTCATCCTGGTCCCCTGAGCACTCCTGCAATGCCATCAGTGAAGCTGGGAGCCCAGCACGAGGATGTGGGGTGCAAGCCAAGCCCTGACAGGTGCATGCAAACCTCCTCTGCTGGGATGCAAGAGGACGTGATGCTTTTCTTAAGACCTTCGTTAGGTGAACAGCTCCACCACCCCCAGCCGGATGCAGTTCTTCTCCTGCTCCTGTTTTATGACTGAGTGCATTTTGCAGCCTGGCAACGGGACAAGATGCCACGTGGGTGACAGCACAGCCTGTTTGCAAATAGGGTGCAGGTACAATGCCTTGGCATGGCAGCTGTTCCTCATGGCCTGTTGAACGAGTCCATCTAGTCCCAAACGACCAAAGGGGCCTGAGCACCTTGGGACGGGGTTGCAAAGCAGGTCGTAACTCCTGGGGAACATCTGGCTCTTCGGTCACTGCACACTGCAATTTGCAGGGCCAAATAGAAAGGCTGCAAGGAGGGGAGGGTTCTCAGGGGGGTGGACTTGTCTGGTTTGCAGAGCTTCAAGTCCTCCTTGGGCAAAGGATTCACCGACCTCAGCTTCTGCGCTAGGAGAGCGGGACATTGCTGTGGCCTTTGGGGAGCTGTTGGACACCCCGGAGCTTGATGCATGCCCTCATCCCTCTGTGCAGGACCCATGATCACAAGGGGAGTATGTATTTCCCACAGTCCAGGTCCCCAGGGGAATGTATCCCACCTGAGTGGACCTCCAAGCATCAGTGGAGGGCAAGGGAGACTGGCTGCCCCTCCACCAGCCCTAGGGGAAACCAGGGGACCTACTCTGGCAGAGCTACCTGCTTTGGTGGCACCTCCATTGAGGTAGTTGCCTGGGGTCCATCAGGATAGGATGAGACAGAATATAACAAAGGGATCCATGGAGGTTTTAGGTCCAACCTCCTGCTCAGAACAGGGCTTGCTCCGAAATCAGAGCATCCTGGACATGACTCAATGCACCCCAGAGCTGCATCTCAAGGGGGTCCATGGGTGCATGGCTCAGAAATGCCTTTTTCTTTCCACTGGATATCAAGAAAGCCTGGACAGCCAGCTGGGAGTTGTTAAATTGCACAAATTGCCCCCCAAAAGCCTCTGCGACACTGCCGAGGCCGTGTGCTCAGCAAGATGCTGGTACTCCAGCATCTCACCCTTCCAGCATCCTCCCAGGATTAGCTCGCAGGGCTGAGGCTTAAAAATAACCCAATGGGGGCAGCGGGTGGGTGGGCATTGCTGTCACCACCCCATCACTAACGTCAGCCTTCCCAATCCCATCTGCACGCCGATGCCAGCCGTGAATCCCAACTGGCATACCACGGCTGCACGAAGGCATCCGAGAAACCATGGGGGTTTGCCAAGGAAGTATCAAAAGCCCCGGAGCGGCCTCCCCGCTGATGCCTCCCCATCTGCTCTTCATTAGGCAAACGAGCTGTGGGCTCCTGGTTGGGTGGTCTGGGCTTGGGGACCCCTCTGTGGTCGGCTCCTGGGGTGATGCGCCGGGGTGAGGAGCAATGACGGCGCTGAGAGGGGGTTAATTTTCGGGATTGTGGGCTTGGATCAAGCAGCATCCATATGGATGATGCCTCCAGCCAGGGCTGTGGGCAGCGGCGAGTGCCCGTGGTCCCATGGCCCTAGTTCCAGCTGGTGATTAATACCCCATTGGCCTGAGCCTCATCCAGACTTTCTGGGATCCTTTCCTAGAAATTCATCACCCCTTCCCAGGCAATACTTCCCAGATGTTGCAACCCATATGTGCATTTCAGCATCTGGTTGGTGATGCGAGGCTCTCCTCTCCACAGCACGAAGCCTGGAGGAAGAGCAGCCCTTTAGGAGAACCCCTTGAGCACCAAAACACTCCTCATCTCCAAAATATTTCCATTTTTTGTCCCAATTAGGAAAGGACTTCCCAGTTAAGGTAACACCTCAAGCATCGCCAGAAGGATAGCTGGGTTGAATCGTGATGTAAAAATTAATTTGTAGCAGCTGTTCTTCCTCCTGGTTGCCCATAGATGGAGGAAGAGAGCTTCACCCCTTTGGGTTCCCTCCTTCAGCGATCTGGTTGGTGAGTGTGTGTGATGTTTTGGGGTTCTCCTCCTCCCTACTTTGGCCCAGCAGATGCTTGGGGTGGACAATTTAATGCCTGTCCTGGGAAAGATGTTGGCCATGACCTGCACAAGACTCTGATGCCCAATGCCATGCAAACCCACAAGGAAGAGATGTTCCCTTCAGGAGCCCACACAGCTCCTGCTGGCTATGGCTGTGCTGGTCCATGAGGATGGTCCTCCAGGATCCATCTTCTGGCTACACATCCCATATGGTTATTCTCTTACCACCCTGACTCACTGGTGGGCATCCCAAAAAAGAGCTTTGGAGGAGTCCAGGTCCAAACCACGCCAGTGATGGTGCAATGATTAACCTGGACATTCACATCCCAGAGGCATGGATCCAGCCAACATTGTCCAAGGAGGCTGAATCATGCCAGGTGAGCACCACAGAGAAGCAGGGTTTGATGGAGAGGTTTCCCCCAAAGAGTTGTTCTGCTGCTCAGAGAACAGACATATTTTGGGGGGGAATAATTCGACTCCCAGAACACGCTATAATTTTTTGAGATTTTTATTCTTTTCTTCCAAAATGAAGTAGTTTGCTCTGGAGGCACCATAGTACTCCCCTTCTTGCTTTTCTGATACAAATCACTTGACTTTTCACTTCAAAAAGACACTTTTTCAACAGCAACAAAAAAAGCACTCATCTTTTTTTTAAGCAAGCGAACGAAAATAGGCAAGGGTTAAAAAAACCCGACAGAAACTATTCGCTTTGACCTCCCTTTGACCGGGATCGTGTTTTCCTCCCAAATTTTGGTTCAACCACTCAGTCAAAAAATGCCTCCTGCCTCGGCCTCGTCGCTCGGGCCGGCTTTGTGGGTTTTGTCCGGTTGCGAGTTAATGGGTTTATTGTGAAACTGGTGGACGCACGCTTGACGTCGACCCTGTGTGGGAGGAGGAATCGGTGAGAAGACTGTAAGGAACCCGATTTAGTAGGTAAAGAGCAAGAGGGAGACTTTGTTGCTTCATTACCCCCCAGATAAAGCGCTCACAAAAGCAGGGAAAGATAATGCAATCCTTTTCCAGTAAGAGCAAATATTTACCCTGCGCGATGCAAACTGACCCCAGGTAATCTCCTGTTTAACGACACGGTTTAACACCACCCAAAAGGGCCTCTTTTGTATTTCTCAGGTGTCATCCACACATGTCCCACCCACCGGGGAATTTGCTATGGGTATCTGAAGATATCCTGGTACCAGCAGTGACACTTTTTAAATGGGTTGTGAAACATGTGCTGTATGTAAATATACATATTTTAATTTTTTTAAAACGTGTTGTGCATTTTTTTATATCTATATATATGTTTACATAAGCCCCAGTGCCCCATCGCTGGCAGAGGCCACTGGGAAAGGGATGGGGTAAGGAATGAGCAATGTGATACCTGCTCGGAATCATGCCCCTGCTTTTGTGGCTGCGGGATTTAGTGAGACGGAGGTGGAGGGGATTAGCGTGGTCAATAATCTCCAGAAAATTTCCTTGTCTCAGAAACTTTCCCACATTTAGAACCTCCACGCATCGCCCTGCCTCCTCCAGGTAGGACACAGAGTGGGTGTCGGGAGGATGAGCCACTGCGGCTGTCACCCTCATGCTCCATCTCTTGGTGATGGCAATGTGGGTCTTGGACAGGTCTTTTACAACCACAAAGAGCTGAGTAATTATGGGGGGAGATCTTCATACCCCCTTGGTGCTCCTTACAGCTCCATCCCATCACCACACCACTGGTACCCAGTGACAGGACAAGAGGTAACGGGCACAAACTTGAACATAGGAAGTTCCACCTAAACATGAGGAGGAACTTCTTTCCTGTGAGGGTGGCAGAGCC
>JAOXJK010000002.1:4790666-4811072 GCA_025774025.1 Xenus cinereus
TTTTTTTATCAGAGTTAGGTTGATGGTTGGACTAGATGATCTTAAAGGTCCCTTCCAACCTAGACAACTCTATGATTCTATAACTCTATGATTCTATCACTCCAGCAAACTGAAATAAACAGAAATGCAGATTTCTGATACTCTACTAAATCTCCAATGCTAGTAAAAAAACTTTAAAAGAAAAGACACTGAAAAAAAGGATAAAATATAGAGTGCAAACTGGTTTGAAATTTCAGAAGTCAAGGAATAAGTTTAAAGTATTTGCAGTTGTTTGATTCAAATCTTTTATCTTGAGAAGAGGCAGTTCAATACAAGTTAAAGGATGCCTGCATAACCAGCAATTCACTTAAGTAATGAGGCAATTACAATTACTTAAGTGAAGGAACATATAACCTAATTTATGGCACTATATAGAGACAGCTTTCCTAAATCTACAGCTCCTCACAGATCATAAAGTTTGTTCGTCAAAGTTGAGCTTAAAAACACCCACTGTGTGGGAAGACTTACAAAAGCCAAGCAAACTCTTCATCCTTGCAAAAAGCAGTTAACCTCCGGGAAACAGCTGGTTTCTGTGCACTGATGTGCATTGTCCCAAGAAGGTTTGAATGGCACAGTCCAAACTGGTGCCTTTTAATTACAGCACATCTTTTCCATACAAGCAGTAAAACACTAATGAAGAGCTTGTACTTCTAAGCATAGAGAACGGGACCTGCCCCTCTCTTTCAGCTGTCCACTAATAACCAGTTCAAAACAACAAAACAAGCCCACCCAGGCTAAGGGGCTGGTTTCCACTAAGCACACGCCTTTCTCTATGATCCAGCATTTGATGCCAGCAAAAATCAGTTTGCGTCGTGAGTCCCAGACCCGTGGGGGTGCAGGCATCGATGGCAGAGGCTTTAGGCTGGTCCTTCTCCAGCAAGACCCAGCGTAAGAGGCTCTTCTCCCAGGCCAGGGTAATATCCTCAGGGATATAATATCCTCACAGCAGAGAGCTCTCCCCAACATTAACACCCCCCCACACCTTTTAGCCCAGAAAAGGTGGCAAAGCACATACTTACTTTGCACAACGGGGAGCAGCAGTGGCCAGGCACTTCAAGGGCATTCGGCTCCTTCCGCGTGGCCATAGCAGGAGCAACCTCTCGCCTCCTCACATTCTCATCACAGCGGGCTGTCGACAAGAAAGGAGGCAGAATTGTAGGTTTTCACATCTCTCCCCCACCCTACCCCAACCTCAGGATGCCTTAGAAAATCACACACACCCCCCCAGAGAGATGCTCTCTTAAAAACCCATCCGGCAGCCGGGATGGAGCAGATGGAGACCCACAGGTAGCATCACCCCAAGAGAGGGGACATTGGGGGCATATGGACCACAAGCGTGACCCAGAATAACAGTGGCAATGGGGAATGTGTTGGCAAAATGCTGGCCCTTACATAGCTCCAAGACACAGTGGTGCCACGGGATTCCTGCCACACTCAGGGAAGGAGGGCTTAGCAAGCAAATAAAACACCTGAGGCCTGCTAACAGTTCGTTATCCTAATTAGAAGAACTCAGCAAGCCTTGGAAATGCAACATACTCGCATTAAATAATCAGTACAGGAAGGCAGTCACAGATGCTGAACCTGCAGCTGAGCATCGTCCAGGAGCAACCGCAGATCTTGAGCATTGGGCACCTGTGTGGCCTGTTGGGGGTCCTCCTCTCTCCCCCCCAACGTTTACTCCCTCAACTTCTCTCAGGACTTTCTGGGTGCCCGTGCCCAGAGGTGGCAGTGGGACTGAGGGGTTTCTGTGAGGAGAGGTGGGAGCTGCCCTGAGCTGGGCTCCCCTCCAGCCTGTAGGGAGACTGGTGGAGCAGGTATCCATGCTGGTGGATACTGGTGCACACTGATAACCCTTCTACGCTGGGGAAGGTGTTGTTTTAATTTTGGCTTTGCTTCTCACCATCCAAATCTATTTTGATTTATTTTCCCCAAGCAGAGTCGGTTTTGCCTGTGATGGTGATCGGTGAGCCATCTCCCATCTTTATGTCCCCCCATGAGCTTCTTCCTCACATTTTCTCCTCCATCCTGCTGAGGAGGAGACTGAGAGCAGACTGGGTGGATGTCAGGCAGCCAGACACAGTCAACCTGCCACACCAGGTCAAATACAAAATCTAGAAGAGATTCTGGATCCCTATTATCATATTTACATTTTCACGCACCAAAAAAATAGAGGGGGAATAAATAATTTTCAAAAATTCATGTATGTGTCAGAAAGAAAGTTCTTATTTTAATGAAATAGGTTTCTCCATCCCTCTGACCCATTCTTGGTAATAATGCTGAGAGTCTGCCTTCACAGCACAGCTACAAGAGTTGGGCGACGGAGAATTGCTTTCTTTTTAAATCTAACCCAAGAAGTTTTTCTTGTCATCTCAGTGCTTTAAAATGGTGACCCAGCTCTGTGGGCTTCCTGCTTGACAGCTCTGGCCCCAGATTTCAGCAGCAGTCCCCAGTACTCGCTGCAGCAATACATAACCCCATCCTACTTGTCTCGCCCTTCCTTGAGGAAGATATTATTTTTGGCAAAGTAAAAGTATCCTCATAAAAGCCCTGGTATCTTAGGCCACTACAAGTCGTCTCCTGGTAGCTCCTTTGACAGCTGCCATGAGTTCACCGGTCCCACCTGGGACTCAACCCAGCATCAACAGACCCATGGTTTCGCTCAGGGCATCTCTGTCTCCCAACAGGGTTACCGATATTTCTGCTCTGACATTTGACATCGATGCAAACATTTTAATCGCAAATTTTATCTTATAAACACATGGTAGACAGAAAACAGCAACAACAGTCTGTGGCTACCAGTCAGCATGTGACACCCAGAAAATACCCTCAGCTGTTTTACTGCCTGCCCTTAATATCAAGCTGCCACTGATTTGGGTCTCCAGGATGTGGGTGAGGTGCAGGTGAGGAGGATTCATGCTTTTCAGTATCAGCCTGGTCAACCCCTTCCTTCCCCCTGCACGGCGCTGTCAGTGCACGTGGCTTGTCCCGGGGCGGTGGGACAAGCACCCTCCTTGCAGAGCTTTGTCAGCACCCCAGGTATCCTGTGTGGATCTTTGCCTCTCCCTGCAGCGCTGCATATTCAGAACGACAGGGTTCGACCTGGACTCCTCAAACTCCCAGCAGAGCTGGGACAATAAATCCAAACGATTTCCAACTGCAAAAGAGGAGTTTGCTTAAAAAAAAAAAAAACAAACAAACCCAAACCTGAATTTTTCACATACCCTTGGCTTTATCTGGAGAGCAGCCTGGACAGTAAGACACAACCACCAGCACAAACAGGAACCCAAATACATTTCAAGAGCAAAAGAGCCTCTCTGCAGTCGGGTGATGATGGTGCTTCATTTGGATCTGCTTTCCAAACACTTACACAGCACCCCCTTCCAATCACAACATGCCACTTTGAAATGCCAGTACCACTTAGCTCCTGAGTCTATTAGACCATGAAGCAATAAACCCAGAGAAACAAAAATAACCCAGATACCTACTTTAGCACCCAGTTGAGTTGACAGGTGTTATCCCGAGGACTCCGTGGCAAAAGCATCCTCAGAAATGCCATACCTTGACCTTTGCACAACAGGCGGCATGAAGCTGATCTCCAGAAACAGAAGCGTCTTCCCAAAAGGTGCTAATATTAACTATAGCCTTTTGTTCCTTTGCTCTCAAGGTTTCTCCCTGTCAGCTTTCTGGCATTTGCCAGCGTGGTGCACGCTTTACTGGGCAGATATGGAGCTGCAAATTCCTTCATACTTCTCTATCCACAGCATTCTGCAGCTAAAGCGCTAGCCAGCCAGCAGATGAAAATGCCACTTACTGCTTATTCCTGCTGCAGTTTGTTGAATTAAACCCCCTTTGTTTGCAAGCTGTAAACAAATTCTTCTTAATCTTTCAATAAAAAATGTCAATTATGCTCTCTAACAATGTAACTTCATTGTGATGAAAGAAGGCATTGCTATTGCTCTAATCATGATAACATATCAGCTGTTTTTTAGAGTCAATTCCTTTTTGTGCAAAATTTAATGACCGTGCAATTATTCAGCTTTCAGACTAACAGACTGGGCTTCAGACCTACGCCGCTGCTCCCTTGCTCTGAAAACACACACTTGAAAGCAACAGAAAAGTCTCTAGAGCAGAAGTTCCGAGTTCAGAACACAAAACACCTTGACGTTTCGTTCAGCGCGGCCGGACCCAGGCTCATGTTAAACACAGCTACTTCGTCGGAGAGCCAAGGAGAGAAAGCCGCCTTCTCGGCAGGCTGTCGCAGGCGCTTCTCGGGCCCGTGGCTTTCATTTGGCATCATTGGGAGCCGTGTTTACGTCCAGCTTCCTCGTCTCGCTCTGGTTTCAGTGCATTTCCTGCAGAATCGCTGGCCGCAGCAGATGTGCCCTTCAGGCATTTCAACTTTTTTTTTTTTTTTTTTTTTTCTCATGCCAGTATTTATCCCATTTGTTTCCAGAATCAGCTGCAGCTCCCAAATCAGCGTCCGTAACTTTCCGCTTTGAGGTATTCAGGACATGCCTCCTGGGAAAGCATCTTCCTTGTTTACCTGCTCAGACCCTCACAGACTTTTTCCCTCCGTGCCCTCTCCTGCCATCCATTTTCTCCTCCTGCAGGGAGCTCCCCTCTACAACCACGTTGTCTGTCACCAGCTAATCTGCTCCGTTAACTGCTTCTGTTCCAATAACTGCTCTCAGCATCCCAAATGTGCTTTAACTCTGCCTTCGTGCAGTCTCATGAGCTCAGCTCCCCCTATAAGGTGCCTTTTATCCCCCGCTGAGGGAGTGCCTCTGCTAAACTCAGGGGTTTCACTCCCTCAGCATCTCCTCCTCTCCAACTCTCTGTGGCAGCAGCAGACAGCCTTTATTTCCACTCCCAGGAGGGGACACAGCCTGCAGTGATGAGGACAGTCCTCTACCGTGGCCTCGCAGGCAGCGGTCCCAGTCCCACAGCTAAACAGATGGCCCGGCATCACCGTATGGTTTGGCAGTGGCCAAGCCAGCCCTATAGGAACGGGGACTTCCCAGGTGCACAGAAACCTTTGGCAAGATGAACATTAAGAACAACAAAATAAGCCCTCCAGAGAAGTAAACTGAATCAACAATACGGGGGGGGGTTGAGAACCGAACCCTGGTATTCCTGAAATGCCTGAGCTGGGGCTGGGAGCTACATTCACCTCCAAGTCAGTAGTTGCTACCTGGCAGTAAGGTAGCAACACCATTGCCTCCCACAGAACATTAAAAAATGAACCAGTTAACTCAGTTACATCCCTGAATAGTCCTTACAATTCACTGCTTTTAATATATCACACCTTGCATTGCTGTCATCCCTTTTCCCCGCTATTCTGACTTACTTTAAAGGTCTTCTGATATGCAAAAACAAATTTATGGGGAAGCTTCAACTGTTGATGTGCCATACTCTTCATACATCTCTCCCCTCTTCTCCAAACAGCCTTTATCCTTCCCAACCAAAGGAGAAAAGAAAATATAGTGGCAGTGAAAGAGTCTTAGTCTCCTACCTCTTTCCCATCTTTTTTTTTTTTTTAAATATAGCTTTGGTTTAGTTTTAACTTATGCTTTTCCAGATAAAAATTAGAATTTTGGGTTTGGGGTTTTTTTGGTTTTGTTTTGGGTTGTTTTTTTCAACCAGTCAGAAAATATGAAGGGTTAAAGGACCTTCTTTCATTCCTTCCAGCAAGCTCCTGCTTGCAGAGGTCCCCCAGTGCTTGGGTCTTCAACTCCTGCACAGGAGACCTCCAGCCTGGAGCCGTGTGTCCGTTTTCCTGTAGCCAATTCCATGTGCCAGCGGCAAGGGTTTCCTGGAGGAACCCATGTTTACCAGGTTTCTTACCCAATCTGTTCTCTCTTTAGAGCATGCAGCAGCTTTTACTATCTCTAGAGGTGCCTGGGCTGCGCGAGGCCCTCGGACACAGAGTGCAGAAGAAGTGTAAAGCTCGGTAAGGAAGGAGCCGGCATCTGGAGGATGTTAAAAAGCATGCAACAAGATCAAAATCATTTTGGCATTTCTGTCTCAGATAGACATGACCCAGCACGTTTAAAGCACCTTCAGTGTGCACCTGCAATGCAATAGTATCAATAAGAGGGGGGAAAACAATAATTAAACTTTTGGTGGTTTTACATCTTGCTTTACATCAGCTCTACAGAGTGGATAAAGTGCTGGGACAAAGGAAACAGCTGATTTCCCTTCACACTCTCACCCCAACAGGCCATCCATACTCATGTACAGGAATAGGTCTGTCTTATTATTACAGTTTTTAAAAAAAATATCACTTGACAAGTGTGAGAAATGTGCTGGATAAGCCCTCGATGACAGTCCAAGGCAGTGGAGGTCCTTTCTAGAGAAATTTTAAGTTTACATATAGCTGGACTCCATTCACTGAGTCTCCCCTACTCCCTCCCTCCCTCTTCACCCACTGCTATGGTGACCTTGTATCCCAGACCCCCAGACAAAACCCAGCTCATTTCACCAAAATCACAACAATACTGTCATTTTGGTATTACCTACATTTCAGCCTCAAACTCTTTTACACTAATCTGCTAATCCCATATAATATTGACTTCCCAAGAAGGAAGATTATGCTAATCAGGATTTCTGAAGGATTTACACATGATCCTATATTTACTTTTGAACTTTGTCAGAGTGACAAAGGGAATATGTCGCCTCTGAGCTGCTACTGCGTTTTTTCTGGATTACAGGTCAAGCAGCAGCAGTGCCCAAACCTATCGCCACCAAAATGTCTCTCAAGCAGGCAAACCAACATATTTAAGACCATCTTTTCCCCACAGATGAAAGGGTAGCTGCAACCATCTACTGAGAGTTCCTAAAAAGCACAAACCTTAGTACCTCCATCCAGTAATACTTCTATCCCACCTGGGATCTAAAGATCTCTCAAGCTCTCCAAATCGAATGTGTGACCTAGGTCTGAAAAAGGATGTGCACGTCCTCAAGAAGCATCAAAACAAAACCAGTAAATTCAAGAAGTACTAAACGTATCGACTGGAGGGAAGCCCCACAAAACGCACAGAAATGAAGCGCTGCACAGCTACCCAAAACGCCCATCTAAGATGTGAAGCCGGAAGAATCCCATTTTATTTTAAAGTGACTAATAACTTTGTGTGATGAATTGTACTACATCTTTTTCAGCATATGGTACACTGTGTTACATTTAATGGAAGGCCTCTACTTTTATTTTAAGGTGGGGCTTTAAACTGAATCCCTACCTAGGATGTGCAGAGAAGGGCTTTGGAGCAGCGGCTTAAAATCTATACAAGGGAGACCGCAAGTTTGCAGCAATCCTTGAATTCCCGCATCTCAACATAATCAGGAAGATGATGCTGCATCATTAACCAGATGGAGAACGTTCTGTTTTAGAGTCAGCTGAAGCATCAGTGTGTTTGTGACACCCCTGGGGAACTACACGTGAAGTTTGTACCCCCCGATAAAATCCCGCAGGAGCCAATCCTTCCCTCTTCTGGGGTTGCTCCAGGGAATCTTTGCTCATTCCCTTTCAGAAAGCAGCAGCTTTCCCAGCTTGGATGCCACCTCTCTGTCCAGCAGATGTGTATCAAAGGCTGCGTGGGTGCTGCCTGGCTTTCACAGTAAGCCAGCAGCCTGCAGAAAAGGCAAGAGCATGTGTGTCCTGGGCCTCGGGGACCTTGACAAGAGCTGTAGGTCACCGAGCACTTTGTGAGCAGTTTCAGGTTCATGTGATCAGATTCCACAACTCCCACAGACCCAGTGGAAAAAAACTGGAAATGCAAAAAAAAAAACAAAAAAAAAACTGTGTGGGCCTAGTCTAGCGCAGAAAAGGAATAACCACAGCTGAGGTGTAAACTGACTCAAGGATCCGTGCAAGGGGTTTACCTTTTTCTGCTACGGATTCGCATTCCAGTTATACAGAACAGACTTCAGAAGAAAAGTGCAAAAGATACCCTGTGCCATACTCACGTGGCCATCCTGGGGCACATCCACGTCACCTCATTCCAGATACACAGGGACACCATCCACAGATGCACTTTTGCAGATTTAGCACAACTCACTCCCCAAAAAGGACCCCAAACTACACAGATAGTACCAGATTTCAGAGTGCTATGGTGAGAAACAGGCAACACAGAAGAGCTGTTCTAGGCCCCACACATCCCTAAGACCTGATGGGGTTTTTTTTCTATGCCCAGCCCCTCCAAATTCAGCCTGTTCATCACCAGGAAAAAAACATGCATTCCAAATAACTCTGCCCCCACTACACAGCAAGCTTTGGTTTCTGTAGCTCTGTGGATTCTGAAATATAAAGAAAAAGTAAAATATTAAGTCTCTTGACAAAAGGAGGAAAGCATTTAACATAGTAGGAGTTCACAACTTGTCTCTTCCCAACTGCTGAGTGTAGCAAGCTCAGCACCATGAGGAATTCCCTCAGAAGTTAAAATTATTTCCAAGTACTATTTTTCACCCATCCAGTGACTCCAACACAGACAGAGCTGCTGACACGTTTCTTCTAAAAACTACAAAACAAGAAAGGCCTGTAGCTTCGAGTTTTGAATTTGCCATTGCTAAATTTAAACCCATCGGCCTTGTTACAGATTATTACATAAACCCAACTGCTTATCCCCTGCACGATAGTTACTTTTGACCTAACTAGGCTTAAAGCACATTTCTTGGCCCCACTTTCTGCTGCCAGCCTGAAAGGAAGCAAATACCCAAGAAGAGAGGATTAAAGGAGATACAGGAATACTTGAGAAGAGCAAAAAGCAGGCTACGGATTTGCTGCTTCTCTTTACCATGCTATTGTTTTGCTTTATTCTGGGATGGGTAACTCAGGTGAGGGACATTTGGTCACACAAGGGTATGGGCTCTGTCCACATGCCACCTTCATAAAAACTGCAGTGCTGCTGAGTACCAATAGAGATAGGTTTAAAGAAAGGTCCCACTTGCCTGCACGTGCTTCCCACAACTCAGACAAGGCACTAGACGGAGAAGCAAAGGCTCACAGCACCACAGATTTATTTACAACAGACTACAGACAGACACAGCAGCGGGCAACAGAAAATTAAAAACAAGGATAAACTCCTTTCCACAAAATGGAAACTATCTTCTCATGAACAGGCCGAGGGAAAGCAAAGAAAAGAATTTCAGAAATTCAGGTGATTATTTTTTTCCTCTCTACATAGCTATTTGGGCAGCCCAAAGGTAAACAGATTTGATGCCCTCTATGTAGCCCTGATATAGACATAGCAGGTCCTGTAGCTGCTTCTACGTTCTGTCTTTCCCCCGGTATCAAAAGAATCAGTCACAGTCAGAATCCATCCAGCGTTAGTTTAGGTTTATGTGCACTCAGATGCACTAAATGTATTTTGACACAAACTGATATTTTGTGGAATCATATTTTTTTCCTTTACATTCATCTATTAAACACGCCTCCTGTACTCAGGGAAATATTACATTACAACACACTGCAACAAACATAGCAGAGGAGGGAGCATTACTGACCAAAGTCCATTCATTTATTTTCCTGCAAATTTATTGTAAAACCTGTGAAGCTTTGAACAAATATATCCACTAGATAGGTGCAACATCAGGATCTCAATATTCCTTGAGCCACGCCAAGCCAAAATTAAAACACACACAAATCCTAAAAAACTGGTGATAAATTCAGCTGTGGTGCAGTAGCTTAATTAAGCTGTTGTAAAAAGACACATTTGGGATTGACTTTTTTTGTTGTTTTGTCTGTTTGTTTTGTTTTGTTTTCACTCTCCCGGGTGCATTATAGGTGCATTGCAGGAAGCACAGAACTGAGTAGATTGCGGTATGCCAAGACATAATGCCAGTGGGGAGCAGAAACACCTCATCAAAGTTACAAAGGACAAAAATCCACAATCCTGGTTGGTCAAAATACAGCTGCTCCTTGAAAACAGGTACCTGTGTACTGGCGTCTGGCAAAGCTATCTTGAATCACCGCGCAGTAAATCTCTAGTGCACACACGCCTGGCAGTGCTGAAATGACTTGATCCCTCACTTTTACTTCTGTCCAACATTATGCAATCTTTTTGCTACTGCAGTAATAAGAGCAGCTCCCTTTCCACTTCCGTCTTCAGAAAGCATGAAAGTCACATCACACTGAGGTGCCAGTTCCTTCACTGTTTCCCGCAGGACCCTAGAAAAACTGTAAAGAAAGGGAGAGAAGAACAGATTTTAGCAGCTGCTTTCTGGTCTGAGATCTTTATATTTATCTATTAGCAAGGAACCATAACCTCAGCCAACATCTTCCACTGGCTGTCCACAGCATCCCTTCCTGTTTGTTTTTCCTCCTATTCATGAAAGAGACAAGTTTCTGTACACAATCAGATTTCAATTTCTATTTTTCCATTTTTATTTTCTTCAGCATGATGCCAGACACCCCCCCTCCTTGCCTTTAGAGATCATAGAGGAGGCTCCCAACTCAAAAGCTAATGCATCATTCTAGGCCTTGCTCACAAAATATTGACCCAACTCCAAAAACTCAACACAGCTTTCCTTCTGGGACACACAGATATTGCAGAAATCCCCCCAAACATTGGAAAATAAATATTAGAAGAGTCAGTTCACTCAACATCCCAGAGAAAAGAGCCTCCCAGTGGTAACTGGACTGGACTTTGTAATTTTTGGCTAAGCAAGGGAAATGATAGGATGTAGGGAAACACGTTAGATCTTTATCCTCTCTCATTTTTTATCATCTCAGCAGAAAGCTGATACAGCTTGATATGTTTTCACAGTGGAAATGAGCAAACAAGCAAAGGGAAGTGGTACCAAGGTACTCACTGCGGATGGAGCTTGTACAAAGTCCCATCGACACCAACGGTGATTTGCAAGTGGTCCACACCTCGGTCTTGTCTCTTCTTCTCTACGATAGCTGCCAGTCCTGCCCCACAGAGCTGCGCAGCTCTTTTTGAAACGGCTCCACACACCTCTTTCACAATGATGCTGTCTTCACACGTGCTGTCCAGGCCGAGCTGCTGTAGAATCCGCCGGACTTGGAGGAGGGCGAGCCGGTCGCTGTGCAGAGGGAAACACACGCAGCAGCAAGGCATTAGGGGAAGCCTCATCAAGTATGTAAATGAAAGTATTATAGCTGAGACTCTGCCATGATTCAAAGGAAACGGGACCACTGCTCCAACTGTAACACTCTCCAATTGTTTTAAAGCAGATTCCAGTCTGATTTCAGTTTGAAAACTTGCTCCTGGCATGTCCTTTGCTACGTTAGATTGCATTTCCAGAAGGCGCAAACAGTAGTTAATCACCTAATTCCCCAAGTCAGTAGGGAGCTGAGCCAGATCAGCCACCTGACTGTGTTATTGTTGATCTCAAGGCCGAGACACTACCTTCCAAGGCTTTCAACAGCAGAAAGGGTTCCAAATAGCCTAAAAGACCATTGCAATCATGCACAGATATGTAGGTAAGCACATATTCATGGAGTATTCGTATATCACTGACTTCTTGTTTTTCAAATAAGCCCTATTTTAAGTCCTACAAGAAACACTCCAAGTACAATCATGCTTGATGGTTAAAGCATCCAAGATAACACAGCTGTGTGGATAGCAAATGATAATTCATATAATTACACAATAATTCTGGAACTCCTCCAGTTCGTCCTTTTTGGCCTTTATTCTGGGGATGGGGGAGTGTGTTTGCAAAGAAGAAAACTAAAATTGACTTCCTGAAGGAAAGGGCTCCACACACTTGCAGGAGATTATTTTCTGCAGGTCCCACAAGACCTTAAGGACTTACACCGCATAAATCCAACAACTTTACCTCTCAATTTGAGACAGGAATTTTGTTTCAAATATGCCTCTTTTCCTGAGTGATTCCGAAATCTGTCCTCGGAACAGCAGTCCTTGTTTGGTTAAGTCGATCAAAATTTGCCTGACTATTTCACCTAGGTACATTCCACTGGTCATTTTTTCATACCTGTTATGTTATAAAAAGAAAAAAAAAAGTGCTTTTAAAGAGATGGCATGTTAGCTCTGAGTGGTACAGACACACCCTACCAACTCTTACAAGAACAGTAAAAGCCTGCAGATCAATAGCCATCCAACTCCAGCTTTCAACCATCAAAAAATCTGTTGCAGTGACTTCAAGTGCAAACATAAATTACAACGTATTTACCTATGGTAAAAGGTAACAGCTAGAAAAAAAAAACACCGACCTTGCAATATTAAACAGAACATAGTGTTAAAGCCAGAGTCTACACTGAAGTGAAACATTTCCCTGTTCCCCCCACGCACTCACCAGTGAGTCATATGTAATCAATGCTGCCTTTACCAAACAAAAACAGCCAAGTTCAGTTTATCCTCTTGCATGAGTTGTATTTTACCTTTGGAAAAACACTCCAAGAGGATGAACGCAGCAAGGCCCATACTTTGCAATGATATCTTAAGAGCTGCACTGTCTGGTAACTACCCTAAGGTGAAAACAGTACTGTGGTAACAGTACTGTGGGGTTTTTTTCTGGATATATCTACATTACTTATCAAGCAACAAATGAAATGTTATAGTAAAATTTCCTTTCTGATTATTTATTCATTAAGCACATTTTAAAAAGCAGCCAGTGCGCCTCAAAGACTGACTTCATCAAACTCTTAGCATCAGGACCATCATATTTACCTCTGTTTCCCTGGGTTTAGTGAGCCCTCATCGACTTCTTTGTCGTATTTTGTTCTGATGTTGTCAATGCAGCCGTTGTCACCAAATCCTCCCCACTCTGTATTAATGCACATTTTTCCTTCATTCCCTTCCACTATTTCTATGTTTTTCATGTCCTCCATGTAGCACACATTGCTGCCCGTTCCTAGGAGAGAAGAAATGACAAGGCTAGAAAAGTGAAGTAGCAGCTGAAACACTTGGAAGATAACAGCAATGATCACCTTAAAATCTCTCTACCCTATATCCCAAATTTCAAAGATCTCTCCATATTTTACAGGAGCAAGTGCTATCCAGTAATGCTGAGTGCTGTAACTTATCACAACAGAATGTTACTATGGAAAACGGGTCCTGCGCAGAAAAATCCCAGTGTAAAGGAATGAGGATTCCCTGTTATAGGTCAGAAAAGGCTTCGGCAGTCGTCGGCAAGTGCTGATCAGTCATTATTGCCAGTCTGGTTGTAATGCACCACAAATCTTACAGTGGTCACTTCAATATCACTGTACCTGCAATCAGGCCAATCTCACAGTTTGGATCTTCATATCCGCATGTCATCATAGTCCCAACAGTGTCATTCACCACTGCTACAATGTCCAAGTCAAACTCCTAAAACACAAGTCACAATCAGTAGTGGGGTCCCGGAGGAAGAGGGAGGGTGCATTAAATACACCAAAAAGAGCGGAAAAGAATAGCTCACGTTTCTTCTCCTGATGGCCTCTCTCAGCATATCAACAACATCTTCTCCCTCGCAGTCTGTTGCCTTGAAACCTTTTGTCCATCCCACAAGCGTTCCCTGAAACAGAAGGGGAAGAAAATCATAAATGGAGATAGAGAGAAGACTGTACATTCCAAGCATCAGTCTTTTCTTGTCTCCAACTTCATCCCCCCCTTTTTTTTTTTTTTATTAAATACTATATTTCCCTGAACAGGTTACTGTGAGTGTCTAGTGCAGAGTGTGTACACGTGTATATTTGTTACTCAACTGCTGATGGTAGTGACTCCAGGTTTACTCAGCTATTTATCAAGACACGGCCAACTCAGTGCCTTCTAACACTCTCATTCAGAAAACCTTCTAATCTCACCTCCTGTGCATATAGCCATTGCATTATCTAGGAGGAAGACTGCAAAAAATACTTTTGCTGTAAATAATTAAACACCCAATAAACATTAATTAACATCTGCTAGTTAATTTTTGGCTCATTTACTGAAGGACACTTGGTACGATGTGACTAATCCAGGCAACTCTAATCTTTCTTTTTGGATAGTGACCTGGCCTGACAGAAGTAGATTTCTAAGTTACATGGTGTAATTAACCTTCTGCTTAGTAACTGGCTCCGGACTTTCTGTCCAAATAAGAAAAAAAGAAGGCAAGTGGGAGAAAAAGCTACTCTTAAAAAAATCCCTCAAGTTCTAGCAACAGGAAAAGACCAAACATTAGGTGACATACTATGGGACTCTAACACAGATGGGTCTCACTCAGTTGGTCACCACTGTTGTGGTATTTGTTTCCCCATCATTTGTCAAGACCTAAACACTGTGTTGTAGGTTTGGAAGGCATATTGAGTGGTCTCCCCACAAATAGCCAAGTTCTGTTGCTAAACTCTCAACTGTGATTTGAAAATTGAGACAGAGCAGACTAGCTTCTAGACTTAGAAACTATTGTGAAACCCACCAGGACATAAAAGCATTCAATACAATACTAGTCTCTCGTTTCCCCAGTATCCTAGATATTTGACTAGAATTAAGCAGCACAACTTCCCCCACCCCTCTTTGGACATGCATCCAAATAATTAAGAATTATTTCTTCCTAAATTTTTTTTTTTAATTCTATTTTTTTTTTCTTACAACAGATCTGGAAAGATGAAGATACGTTATCTGTCAAAAAGCTCAGTTCTGACACTGACACTTAACAAAAAGAAACTATTGTAGTGTGGAAGTTAGATTGTCAGAACTGTGCAACACAATCAGGAAGGCATCCTGGGACTGTAGCTGAGCAAGTAGGAGGCATCTGTTATCTCTTGCCATTGAAGAGGTAAGGCGGCATACGAGATTCCTGGGCTATTAGAAATACAGTCATTTCACTATCAAAAGGGCTTAATCTTTATAGAATAAAAGCAAGTTACATCCATCTCTTATGAGATACAAGAGGTTAAAGTTCTACCTACACATATGCATATATCATGATACCTTTCTCATGAAACACAGCTAATTTGCACAGTAGAGTAATAAAATCCCCATAAAACAGGTGAAATATTCTCTCCAAAGACTAATTTCCGGGCACACACACATCTATCTCTTTTTCAACCTTGTAAAGTCCTACTCGGAAGAAAAGATATAGAAGAATAGCTTTTTGCTTGTGATCTCCAAACCAGCAGGTCACCCTCATCCAAATCATGTCATTTGCCAAGCAGATGCACAGCTGCCATTTGACCTGTTCTGTTTTGCAGTTCTTACTTTGTCAATGCTGGCTTGCCTGCATGGGAAGGAGAAAGTGAAGCCCAGAGGCAGTCGAGCACCTTTAATGCCCATATACTCCAGGAAATCTGCTATGCACTGGACAATATGGTCAAAGAGCTGGAAGGAAAGAAAAAGCATATAAATCTCACTGTAATCCCATGCAATGGGCCTTGGCTGAAGCAGTTAAACATTCATTAGAGGTTACCTCTTCCCCGGTCCCTTGCATGATCTCCAAAGGAATGGCAAAGATTTTGTTATACATTTGCACTGATCTTCTTCTCCCGCTTCTGATTTTGACCAGCAGAACCCTGAAATTTGTCCCACCAAGGTCAAGGGCAAGGAACTTTCCTTTCTCTGTAAGAGAAGAAAGTTATTTCCTTTTGGTGCATTTCTTGTAGCATGTTTGCCAATCAGAATGGCATACTCTGCCACATGTCCCCAAGAAGCTCCTCTGTGCCAATGGTAGCACACTGCTCCCTACGGCATTTATCCCATTGGCCTGCTAGCATGGGGCTGAATAACATAATATGACAGCTGATAACATGACAAGAAGCCCCAGCTGCCCAACATAAATCACCCTGGCATTTGCCAGAAAAATTGGGATATCCCCCCCAGTATACAGACAAGCAACTTCCCTGAACCACCTCCAGGTGATCAGGAACTGACTTCACCTGTTCCATCGGGTGTCCCACAGACATATGTGGGTAACATCTTCACCGTGGCACTGGCTTGCGTCTCTCGCTTTAGCCCATATTCCAGCTCAGTCCTCATTTTGTTCTTAACTTCTTTGAGGGTGTCCAGGGAAAGCAGAAATGGTGCAAGAGCAGCATCGATCTGCTTGCGCTGAGCGGCCAGCCTGTATGCCACCGCTGTGACCATGGCAGCCCCCTTCCCGCTGCCGCTCACAGAGAGGAGGAACCGAACATCACAGTTTGGGACAAGCCTTCTCACCACCTTGTGCAGGCGTTTGGCATACCTGCAGGAGCAAAGAGTTTCTTTAGACTCTCACAGGCATTTCACGCGTGGTTTACTTCACATACACTTCCAATGCATGCACACATCCAACAGCACAAGTGCTGAAACGCAGCCAAGAGGAGCACAAGGTCAGAAACTGGTCTAAGAGATGGGCACAATGATCCTGATTTCTGTCTATTCTGCAGAACCTGTAGACTTACAGGAATGCGAAGATACCTCTAGAAAAGTGCCAGTGCCAAGGGAGAGGAACACTGGAGAAAAGCCAGGCAACAGTGGACAGTCACAATCACAAACAGAGGGTGAGAGTCTTCATCTTCAATCAGACTTCCATCCAGTTTGGCAGAAATGTTTGGGAAAACACAGGTTCAAAGAGCAGGAGGTAAGAAAGAAAAGAAAAAATCCACAGTGAACTCAAGTGCCTTGGAGTCACTTGAGGAATCAACTGCTCTTCCCAAGACACCACTATCCCATGTGTCATGCTGTCCCCACCCAAGTTCTACAGCTCCTGAGGCAGCTTTGAACCCTCTACACTCCACCAGATCTCACCTCAGCCCTTCAGGAAAACCAGAAGTTCTCTGAAAAGCCACACATACATGCAGACAGAGACTCTTTGCAACACCAACATGTGGCTAGTAATTACCAAATCCTCTTTAGATACTTACTGGGGGTGGGTTTTATAGAGTCCCCCATCAATCCCAACAGTGGTTCGCATCCTTAACAGTTTTTTATTCTCTCTCAGTCGGGTCAGTATGGCTGCTAAGGCAGCAGCACAGAGGTTGGCCGAGCGGAAGGAAACGATGGTGCAGACATGCTGAACAGCGATGCAGTCCTCTTCAGAGGGGAACAGGTTCAGTTCTGTAAGGATCTCTTTTGTGTTGCTCAGACCTTCCTTATATCTACCCCAAAACAAAAGAACACATCATAAGGATATTAAGGCAACACATAAATCGATATCTGCATGTTGGCTCAAAAAAAGAAATGAGAGAAGATCAGGGCACAACCTATCAGGCAGCACCATAATTGGTTCCCATAAACCAGTAATGTCTTTCCCACACTATTCCCAAAAGTATTCTGGGGAGAGACCAGACTTTTAAGAGGCTGCTTCTTGGGGTTCAGTTTTTGGTGAGAGTGAGACATACCGATTAGCTAGCCAAGAAGAGAACAGGATAAAATATTTATTCCACAGAAGGAGACCTCAGGAATAGATGTACAGCTTTACTCAACACAACAAAGAAAATTATTCCTGGAGTAACAAGGAGGACCAGGATCCCTCTTCAAAACACCAGAATCTGCCGGTTTTTCATGTAGTCATCCATTAGCTGATTCAGAGTCTGTACTACATCTCCACAACTCCAGTATTCCCACATCACAGAAGCTGAAAACTGCAACAATCAACCTATGTATTCAGGTGTCCAAAGAGGTTATCTAAACAGCCTGCATCTGTGATGGTTAACAATACATTTTATACTGTGGTACTTTGCTAAAACGTGACCTTCCATCAATTCCTACTTACAGAAAGATCAAATTTTCTCCTAGGCAAAAGGAAAATCAAGTTGAACAGTTCAGGACTGGTTCCCAGTACTCAGAGGTTATAATTGCACACTCACTATAATTGCTGTGCTTGTGAAAGACTAACAGCCACTCTCAAACAGCATAATGCAAGTTCTTACTTTTCCATTGCAGACACATGTTTCATTTCAATCTTGCCCTTAGTAAGCAGAGCTGTTGACACTTTCCCATTGAAGAGTAGACCTTCCTTTGTCATTTTTAGCAGAATGAGTCTTACAAGTTCCCCCAAATACAGGCTGCTAATCATCTTCTCAAACCTGGAATGGGGCACAAGAAGGATTACAGGTGTTCACCAGCTAGCCAGAGCTACGAAAAGTTCAAGTATGAGCATGTTATGTTCTTATGCAGGTTGATTCATATTTAAGCATGTACAAAAGGAGTTTGGGAGCGAAGTTGTAGATAGGATGCCATCCTGAGCTCCTGGGACCCAGCAAAAGGCTTGCAAGCAGCTCAGCCAGTAGAAGCAGTTTTGCTGAACCAGGCTTTAAATACGCCCTTTGTTTACCTTCCTCCTCTCTCTACTCCTCCACAGCATCATACCAGAGTAACCACCTATTGTTAACAACATATTCGCAACTGCAGCAGCATTCCCTTGGCCTGTGAGGCAGGGAGATGTGAAAGCTACCCACTCTTCTCAGAAGGGAAAGGTCTGCGTAGGACAGGACCCAGGATCAAGTCAACTCAGGCTCACTTAACCCAATCCCTGTTCCAAAGGGAATAGGCACATGCTGGAAACACACTCAAAGAACTCAGACTGCAGAGGCAAACCAGCCAGGGAATCACTTACAATTGTTTTCCAGGATTGAGAGATCCCAGATCGAGCTCCCGATCAAACTCTGTGCGGAGGTCATCCAAAGCACCATCATCTCCAAAGGCCCCCCACTCTGTGTTAATGCACATCCTCCCTTCATCTCCTTCCACCAGATCGATGTGTCTCATCTCCTCCATGTAGCATGCGTTGGTGCCAGTCCCTGTGCGTATTGGAGACAGAGTGGATAAATTACCTGTTTGTTCCAGGTTTGCTTTTGGTTTGTTTTACATACATACATTTGGGAATAAGTCAATATATTGTCTTAGGAAGAAAATATAAATACATAACCTTGTGGAACCGGATGCTGGTGTCAAGCCATCTACACTTGTTAAAGAATCATTTCACAGTGAGTGAAAGAATTCTGGAAATTAATCCAAGGCTTGACTTGCTTGAAAACATTTTTTCTTTTTCAAATGTACTTCTATGTGCCTTAAAAGAGCCACCAAGGTGCATGAAGCGGAGACATTGTGGAAAGCATAGCTGATCCTAACTACCAGACGTGAGGGGAATTCAGCTTTCTCTGGACAGACCGACAGTAATTTTCTATACAGTCAGCAGAAAAGGTTAATATGCTGGTCACAACCGAACCCAGACAAAATGGGGACTGTGGTATTTGATGGCAATGTGATCAGCATAAAAACAGCTGCTTTACAGAAGGCAGCCAGGCTTGAAAATCTGACCATTGTTTTTTCCATTTTCTTCCTGCTCTTTCCTGTACTGGGACACTCCCTTCTACTCCAGATTCGTTAGGACTAAACAAATGAGGGGACAAAAAAAAATACTTAGTGAACAGAAAAAATTACCAATTATGAGTCCAATTTCACAGCGCTGGTCATCATATCCACAAGTCATCATGGTTCCCACGGTGTCATTGACCAGTGCCAAAACATCAAGGTCTATGTCCTAGTAGCATAAAGATGGGTGATTAACAGAAAAAAAAAAAGCTTAGAAAGCCTCCTGTGTGTTAAACAGCATGCAGACATACACCCCTGGCTGTACTTTGAAGGCCTGGTTCAGGAAAGTACTTCAGTTGAAAGACACACTACTTTCTTTTATATCGCTATCCCCACAACCCTGTAAAGTAACAAACATCTCTAAATTCTCAACTGCTTGGCCAGCCAGGATCTTTGCCTGCAGGATTTGCTTTTCCCCAATCCAACCTCCCTTGCCAGAAAAGCAACATGTTACTGGTTTGAATTTTGCGCTATGGTAGCACCTGTGTATCTGTCCTTATGGGCTGCATGACAGAATAACGTCCTACCGCTGGAGCAGATCCCACCAAATGGGACAGAAAATATACATACATAAACACGGCTATTCAACACAAGGCCGTGCACCAGTATCACACTCAAGTAAAAAAGCCTTTCCATCACAGCTGTGCAGTTTTCCTTTCATGCTAAAGTAACTTGATAAAGTAAAATCGAAGTTATCAAAGGATTCTTGTAACTGAGATGCCAGCACTAGCAGGGGGCTGGATTCACCCAGGAAGTCTTAGATCCTTTGCTCCTGCTAACTACAGCAAGACCGATGCAGAGAAAAAAGTGAACCAAAATCAAGGCTGGATTTTTACCATCTGAGGAATCAGAAGAATTTCCACTTTGCTACAAAGATGTCAAGGTACAGAAAGATGCTTCGTATTTCTTAGATGGTGTTACTGATAGCACCAAACATGAAAAAAAAAAAAAGGCTTTCCAGAATATTAAAACATAATGTTATTCAAAGGTATAAACTAGTTCAATGGCAGATTTAATCATGTCTTACTGCTCAGCTTAAAAATTACAATCAATCACTCCATTAGAATCATAGAATTGTCTAGATTGGAAGGGACCTTTAAGATCATCTAGTCCAACCATCAACCTAACTCTGATAAAA